>CM033279.1:20212452-20624952 GCA_019343175.1 Oedothorax gibbosus
AGCCCCTCTTTTGTGTTAAAAGGAGAACAAGATGTTCTTTATAAACTGATTGTTGCTCATCAAGATATAAAAGAATAAACTCTATTTTTTATAATTGATTATTTATACATTTAGGTTATTTTATTTCTAATAATTTTGTGTGTTTTTTTCTTTTCAGTCACAAGAAAAGTAAAATATGCTTTTATCTATTGTTTAAAAAGTATATATAACCTTTGATAAATGTTCAAAAATAAAAATCTTATTACATTTTGTAGCGAAATTATTTTGTATTATTATTTTATGCGGGATTATTTCGAGAGAGTATTTATTTCATTTACTCTCGCGACGACTCGTCTAACGTCTCGCACAGTTTCTTCTTTTTTAAAAATCAGTTTGTGTTTTGCCTTTCGAAAGTTATGTTGTTTTTGGCTTTGTGAAATAGAAATAAAGTTCTTCTGTATTCTCTTATTTATGTTCACTGAATTGAAGTAACATTGCTATAATTTTAGAATTATTTATTTTCAAAATTTCAATCGTCATTAATTATTGTATGAAATGTAAACGATTTTTATGTTTTAAAAATATTTTAACTACTTAACAGTTCTAAATAATGTCGTATATCTAATTATTTTCCATTGTACTGGCTTTCGTTGGCTGTTACTTTATATCTTTCACTCATCATTATATTGCCGTGTTTTAAAGAGTTGGGGTTTCAGGTAGTCAGACCATCAATAATCAAAAAGCACTTTTTCAGAATCAGCACCCTCCAAAAATAGTAGAAAACACAAAATCTCTATTTCGAATTTTTGACCCCATCGTAATATACTTTCATTACCTTATATTTCATATAGGGTGATCGAAAGTAAAAATACTCATATATCGTGGACATATATTCCCTAAAAAGAACCCAGTTATCCCATCCTCTAAACCCATCCGTTGTTCTCGCATTAAAACCAAACGCTGCAGATATTAAAACTTCCTGTCAAGCCGTTTCTTCGAAGAGCCGCGCAAATTACTGAAATTAAATTTCGGCCAAAAACTTAACGTTCATTACTTGCTATTTTACTCCACCGCACCACGAGCGTCCTTCGTAATAAAATTAACAACTTACGGCCTTTTAAAATTTTGGGACGGACGGCAGTCCTTAATTGCATAATAATTTTGCGCTCAGCTTGGATCAACAAGAGACTGGATTGGTTTTTCTGAAAAGCATTATTGCGAATTATTTCTATCTGAAGTCTTCTTTTCAATAAACAGAATTTATGAGTTTTTAAATTATAGTTTTATTTTATTAAACTTTTAACAAAATAGATTCTTGAAATATTATTATGTAGAGTATTTCAAATATTTTTTCCTTATAACAAAAAAAAGAGAATAAAATTTGTATATAATTGCTTATAATTACAAAAAATAATCTCATCAAAAACCTATTTTACACTTTGAATAAATATAGTAGGGGTGAGAGGGTTTAAGAGATCATAATAATCAATTTTTAACAGCCACTTTTTTTTAAGGAGTTGGATTTATATAAAGGGCTTTTAAAGCGATCTCCATGTTCGCAACAAATATACCATCAAGCAAAAAAAAATTACACCAAATGAGCAAAATGGGTTCTTGCATCCTAATTGAGATTTTGACTTGAAATAACATTTTGCAATTGTGATTATATTGTTAGACGAGACTTTTTCCGTATTTAATGCACCAGTCTTTCCAGCAATAAACATAAATCTCAAATTTAATGAATAATGAATTTTGTTTATGTTCTACTTTTTATTTTGAAATAATTTTGGGATCATCTGTTCAAAAAATAAAACTCATTCTGATTTCTTAGAGAAATTTTGGTTGAAAAAATAACTTTAAAATTTATGTACAGAAAACAATCATACGTATTTGCCTATTTCCAGGCCGATTGGGAGGTTTAGAAAAATAACAAAAGAGTTACCTAAGTTACAGACTAAATGGTAAATAATTACTTGAATGCAATTTGACTTTTATTTTTTTAACCGTGTGAAAGAGGGGAATTAATATGATATCAATACAAATAAAACCAATTTCAAAACGTACCTTCTTTATTTTACCCTTATTTGGTTAAACTTTACTGGAATAAATAATGTACTCATATAGATTAGCCATATGTGGAATCATTATATGGACATTTAATAACTGATATACATTTGTTATTTTTACATTCTTATTAAAACAATTATTGTTATTTTTACATTAATAGTAAAACAGCTATCAAAGTATACAATATTATTTCGGAAAAATCCGGTTACGTTGTTGTTGTTGTCGTGTCCATGATGTGTGCAAAAACTAGATGGATCCGAAGCTGTCGTAGACAGCTTTCGCTATTTCTTTTGCATCTTCGGAGATAATTAAAATTTCTGGGTCTTCAAAGCCAATCCTGAAGAGCCTGGCTTGAATTGCTGGGCAGCCAAAGATATGCTGCGGGGACAGTTGGACACCAGGACAGTTTGGGCAGTGTGTGGAGAAGCTTCTTTGTCCTTCCGTTGAGATTTTCATTCCTTTTAAATGTTTTGTTCGTAGTCTGGCTATTATTGAAGATATTTTACGGTTACAATTTAGAGCAGGGATGGAATATTTAAAATTATATTTGATAAGTCTACGGCTGGCAACTGCAATGGCGTCAACGAGAGTTATGAGGTTAGATGATTGGGGGAAAGCTCTTGATTCTTTGGCAAGCTCAGCGGCTTTTTCATTTCCAAGGATGTTAACATGAGCTGGTATCCACTGTAACGTGCAGGTTTTCTTGGCTGCGATGACTTTGTTGATGGATAGGATTATTTCATGGCTGATTTGGCACTTGCCCTTCTGAATGGCCTGCAGGGCAGATCTGGAATCAGAAAGGATGGTAATGCCGCTGGATCTGTGGATGCTTTTGGACAGGAAAATCTCCAAGGCGCTCTTGATGGCAACGAGTTCGCATGTATAGTTGGAGGCAATTTTCCCTACAGGAATTTTGTAACACTCATTTTCATCGCCTGGACCCGTTAAGAAAACTCCTGCACCTCCGGTTACGTGAAAAACCAATATATAAGATTCCAAGGCAGAGCTATCATCTTTGTTTATTTAAAAAATACAAATAATATTAAATATATAAAAGTAAGTTTAAATCTAAATTCAAAGAATTAAAATAAACTTTTTCGAAATCGGAACAGAATATAAACTTGGTAAATTATATATAACAACAACTTTGAAAATGTAATTTTAGTTTTTTAAAAAATTCAAAATAGGCATAAATTATTTCAAAATCATATTAAATTTGAATCTCTTCTGCATAACTCTCTTTCCCCGTTTTTCACCTACCAAATAGCGCCCTCTAGTGGGAGGAAGTGAAAGATTTCTCCTTAATCAAAAGTGACTGATCAGCCTTCAACAACAACAACAAAAAAAGGAGCGATATAAAGTCATTGCCACTACATTCTCCGGAAAACCGCGGCTTTAACCTATAATCCCTAGACTTAACTCAAATTCGGGAATAAAACTTGCTACATTTTCCCATAAACTCGTACTGGATGAGAAGGAGGTTGAAAATTAATGAAGTAACGTTGTAGGAAATCGGGGAAAGGGTAAGAAGTAAAAAATGTTTTATGCTGAGGTATCTCTAGGGAAATATACGTATTTTGTCAGTCGAATGTTTGCTTAAAAGTAATAAATGATTTTTCAATTGTTTCAAATTTGTTGCTCGTTTGGCAAAAATAATTCGTTAAAAATATTTATCCTTAAACGCGACTGCCTCTCATTTTTCCAAATGATTTCCTTTTAAATTAAAACAATATTATTTCGTTAATTGATCGTATGGTTTTGAAGAAACCATGAGGGGCATCTTAGTTCATTAAACTTAATGGGTTTGAATCTTAACACTTACTTCGGGACGATTTTAAGTAATTTTTTAAAAGACGCGAATCCTAAAAAAATTCATTCTGAGGTCATTATTTTACAATATTATTATAATTTCATTTTATTCCTTATCAACAAACAGTTGATACTACAGCTTAGTTTGACCTACAAAATAAACGAAAATGGTGTCCATTTACGGAAATATTTCGGCAGCGAAGTTGCAAGTAATTCTATTAAATAAATGAAGAATTTTTTAGAGTGTTAATGAAGTTTTTCTCTTTGACCTTTCTCTCCAGGTAGATTTTGAATTATCATTATTAGATAACTGTGAGTTAACACACAACACTTTTTTCAAAGACAAACTCTTTTATAATTTTTTTAATTAACTAACATTCCAATAAAATTGTGTTATAATCTGCTCTATATTATTCAATAAAACTTTGAAATACTTTAAGTAACTTTGCATCACCTTCTTTAAAAAAATCCTAAAATCAACCATTCGCAATATATAGTAAACGTTTTAGTTGTTACAATTCAGGAATAAAAAGGAAAAATCAGTTTGAAAAATTATTACTCTAAAAATAAATTGCTATTCCTGCAATTTCGGGAACAGCGGTTTCCACAAATTGTTCAAATAAATAACGAAACTTACTTTTCCCTCGCTTTTTCTAATACATTTTTGCGGTGATGGAGTAAATTATTTTCTTGTGCAAAGTAAAAATTGTTATATTCTAAACACTTTTCTAAGGTTTGTGCGAGCAAAACTCGACATTGGTTTGTCAAAAATGTAACTGATTTATTACTAAAAATGCAACTAGTTTATTCCTTGAAAATATAACTGGTTCACTCTTTGAAAACATAACTGCTTTATTCTTCAAAAACATAACTGATTTATTCCAAAAAAATGTAACAGATTTATTTATTAGAAATAGAATTTTAAATTTTATTTCCTATTTCTTGAATAAATAAACCTTAAACTGCATTATTTTTATTCAATTAAAACATTAATTGTAATTAAATGAAAAAAATCTGAGTTATAAATTATCTCTATATCTTTGTGGAAGCTTTTATAGATTCTTACTTTTAATCTAATTTTACTCAAGCTCAGAATATCATCAGAAGTTAGAATTTTGTAAAGCCAATCTGGTAAAAAGAATTTGCGGTACATTGTTGATTGCATCTGAGTGAAGTTCAAATTAATCTCGGCAAATTATATAAATTCTGAATTGCTCTCTTTTAAACGTTGCAAATTTCTCATTTATGTCTTTGCTGTCAATTTTTTTGTGGTATTTCTTTAAAGGATATAATTTCTTGTAATCACAAAGAGTTTGGAGAATTCATTAATGAAATAACTTTTAGGTTTGCTCACAATTTTGTTTTCATTCAAATATAAAATAGTTACACAGCAATTCTGTTCTTTCATGGGAAATATTTATGTGAACATTCATTCCGTTACTATGAAACTTTGTAACTAATAGTTTAACTACATAAACAGGTTTGATAATGTATATTGATTGAATGGAAACGCATTAATATTTCAAGCATAGTTTGATCTATGACTTTATGATTCTGTTATTTAATAACAGCTTTCTAGGGAGCCTGTTACGTTTTGTTGGATAAATAATGTC
Source organism: Oedothorax gibbosus (assembly GCA_019343175.1). Lineage (NCBI taxonomy): Eukaryota > Metazoa > Arthropoda > Arachnida > Araneae > Linyphiidae > Oedothorax > Oedothorax gibbosus. Next base: position 20,217,921 of record CM033279.1, read on the forward strand.
CAAATCGGTTTTAGATGCAAAAAAATATTCTTGTGTTTAATTTTTTTTTTAGCTAGGCTCTATTATTAAAACTCAACAGGTATAGAACTTTTCATTACAAACTTTTTTTATAGCATCATGATTAGAAATAAGTAGTTGAAGAAATATTAAGGTAGACAACAAAAACTCGCATTCTTCAAAGTATAATTTAGCACATATGGTTGGCCAGTTCATTGTTATATATTTAGCTATACTTTGGAGAGTGTGAGTTTTGCAACTATTTCCTTTATACGTTTTGTTCGAAAATAATTATGACGTAATTATTCTTTTAAAACGCATCTATAGTTTAGAATACTATTTGAGTTACATTTTGAATGCTGTGAAACGAAAGGAAGTAAAATTGTATCGTCAAATTACATTAGCTTTAAATTTCAGTTAAAATAACCCTATTTGTAAATTTAAAAATAATACGTATTGCTCAGAAGTTTCGAAAGAGATCGTGCAATTTAATGTTTGTAATAGTAAGAAATTAAAAAAAAATCTTTAAAATCATAAAGTCAAAGACCGTGGAAGGAAAATAATCCTGCAAACTCACAAACCATTTCGCCTAAGGGATTAAACCCTTCCAATATCAAAAGGGTTGGTAGCCTAATACGACATGACTACAATTCAACCTCAAAAAGGCGTCCACTATGACCGTCCTCGCCAATTAAACGAGCAATTGTCGGCTATCTCGTCGAAAAGAAACAACTCCGACAAAAAGGTATAACGTTGCACTTCGTCACTGTCACAGTCAAAGAGGCAGATAGGCCGCCTATCTGCGCCCTCCGTCATGTTATCTGTAATGGCCTCTTTTACGGCCTACAACCTGCAACAGGTATTTATGCCCATCTACGAGATGACGTGAGGGCCTGTTTCGGAATTAAAAAGCAATTTAATTATGTGTATTAGAAAAAGTAGAATTCGGCTTACCGGTTAGAGTATAGGGATTGAATTTTTTTTTTCTATATACAATTGCTAAGTTTTAATAAAAAAATATTTGTACAAATTTTAAAGTGGTTTTGGAAATAATTAAATCATAAATTAAAGCTTTAAGTATATTAAAAAAATCTGCAAAATATTGTTTTTAATAGTGTGTATTATAATATCAATGTGGTGAAATAAAGCATATTATGGGATATACTTATTCTTTTGGACACTTTTTTTTTAAATAAATAACCAGTTTTTCTAGAACAACATTTCTTTTATAAATATCCGAAATTTTATAAATTTAAATCTTGAAAGATTCTTTAACATCCTTACTAAGAGTCCATGAGTTTTTTACTTTCTTTTGCGGGACGGAATCGTTGAAAAATCGAGGAAATCGATTTATTAATATTACAATGCATAATTATATTAATATTATTGTGATAATGCTATATTGACTTTTCGATGCTCAAAAAAGAAAACCTAGTGCATATTGAATCCTAATAAATTTGTAATCACAATTAAAAAGCAATAGTACCTAGGGGAACCTGGGGACCCTTGGCCATAAGGGAGGCTTGGCCCACCTTTTAATTTTAGTATTTAAAAATATTTTTTGCATTTTCTCAATAGATGGTACCCAAAGCTACTGTTGTCGGCAGACAGCCACCTTAGTTTCATTGAGCTACTTCTTAGCAGTGAGGAGGGGGAAAAAGTTTATCATCTCAAAAAGTAAACATTTTAGACATAATTTGTAAGACTTTTTAAGACAAACCAATTGAATTAAGTTTAAGAATGTGGTATTTTATAAATACTGTTATATTAAGGTTTTATTTAAGTTATAAAGTTTGTGCAATGAAGTAAGCTTCAAATCACCATGTTCCATTCTTTACGAAATGGCTAGGTGGGGAGGCTTGGCCCACTCTATAAGGGATGGTTGGCCACTGGACCAAGGCTCCCTAAGTGAACTGGTTATGAAAATCTATAAAAAATGTTTATCAAATACACAATTTATAATAACAACGTATGATAGTAACTTTATGAAGGTAATAGCCTGATAACCAATATTTGTACTTGTTTAGAATAAAACCAAAACCTCAACTAAAACTAACTTGTCAGTTAGGACCAAATATCAAACTTTTTCTGCAAAAAACTAAATTAATAATTCAAGTATAATAATACTCCAGATTAATATAAAGATATTATCTGATTTTTTTCTTTGGGGGAAGGGGTGGGGGCAATGAGCGAGTGAACGAGTAGCTTTAAAAGTGCACTTTGATTTTGACTTTTTTCAACTTGTGCCGTTAAAGTAAAAAAAAATCAAACTAAGGCAGTTACATCTTGTGCATTTTAATGTGTGTACGAACTGACTAAAATATATTTAACATGCATAAAAAATTATTTGATAAGGACTTGGATTTTTGGAAATTTTAATACAGATAATACTATAAAAATGTTTTACTAATATGTATTATTATGCACTTTAAAAGTATGCATTTTTGGATGGGCCAAGCCTCTCTTATAAATTGAGGCTTGGCCCAGGTGTCTATGTTTTAAAAAAGAAAAAGAACTAGAAAATTTTAGAAAAATATGCATAATTTATATTACACTATTATATCCTTATTGCCAATAAAATTTCCTTTAATATGTGCTATCGTATGAAATTTTTAGTGCAAAAATAAAAATTAAAAAAATAAAATTCTGAAAACATGGACAAGGCTCCCCAGGTTCCCAATATGCATGAAATCGCTTAGCATAAAATTGTTCAATCTACAAACTATAAATTTTCTACAATCAATTTCCTTTTCAATGGGTCTTGTTTAAATTATTTTTTTTATATTGCCCATCTACATTTTGAAATAAAAATGATAATTTTAATTTTTTATAATTTTTTATTCATCATTTTTTCAATCAGTGCGAGGTCCCTTTCCACACCTTTTGCACTACCCAAAGGGCGGTCCTGGAATTTAACGTCATGTAACGAGCCCTCAAGTATTTTGCGTTGATAGGCCACGGAGGGAGTTGATTAGACTGCGACGTGCAAAGCTTCTTTACGATCTCATTTACAGAGAAGTGATGGAAACACAGTGATACGCAGTTTTTCCAAATCAAAACCATGCTTGTATACAGATAATGGGTCTTCCAGCCGGCCCGACGTTGAGTGTTGAACGAGTATGTGTGTACAATTTAAATTAGTACAACTACCTTAAGAAAATTTCTTTTTCAAATTTAATTTGAAAATAAAATAAGACTTTTGTAATTGCAGGATTTTGGTGTGGTAAGTAATTGAATTTAGATCGAAATTTTAATGAGACTGTAGCAAAAAAATTTTTAAACCTGCTGTACAGTTTGAAAAAAAGTAAATTTACCAAACTCTTTTAATAAGATATATTGATTTTGTAAAACATCGTATTTATTCCATTCTGCAGAGGATAAGGAATCAGTAGTTAGGAAAACGTAAAAATAATATATAAATATAAGAATTATAATTACAATGAGGTTTTTACCTATGATTATTACTTTTGCAATTATTTGAACCCATATACAAAATTGAGAAAAGAGCCCATTGTCTCAATGCAATCATACACACAGTTATTCATTTCCAAGTAGTAGAACAGAAACCGTTTTCTTTTTTACAAAGGAGTACAAATTACTTCTTTGTCAGGCTAGTTCATAGAATAGATCGGGATTTCTCGAAAGGAACTAATCGTCGAAAATTAGAAACAAGAGATCGTCTGCTACAGATGAAGCTTTTAAGGGGGAATGGGCGCGCTGGACCGGGGGTCTCCAAAGCAAAGTGCATCAGTGTTAATCCTATTTAGAAAAAAATATTTTTTCTGCCACATTTGCCCGGCTGTATTGAATATTTTTACAAGCGGATTTTTTTATGTGATAAATATAGCTGACTTACAGGTCCCGACCTTCCCACATCGAATATTTTTTTAATTTTCAATAAATACTTTTACACAAAATATTCGAAGCAATTTTAAAAAGTGGGAAGATAGAGACCTGTAAGTATCTACATTTATTATTTATAAAAACCGTTTATAAATATATTCAATACAGCCGGAGAAATGTAGCAGAGAAAATAGTTTTTTCCCCATTTGATTAACACTGAGGCACTTGAGTTTGGAGACCCGCGGTCCAGCGCGCCCATTCCCCCTTAATGTGGGATGTCTTATAAAAAAAAGGCACACTTATATTAAGCAGCACATTTTCTGTAATTATTCAGAAAGTTTACGAGCTGATTTTTATTCATAGAAAAGTACCTTAGTCAGGGTTATTCTTGAGGGTAGCCCCGAGTCGAATGAACAAATTGACATTCTATGCTTGAGCTATCCCGATTTAAAAAAAAAAATAAGACTTGTCGATTTGCAAAAAAAAAACAGGTAAAATTAGACAGGTTAGACAAATTAGACAGGTAAAATTTTAAGACATTTAAAAAAAAAGTTATAATGGACTACTAATTACAAAAAAACACCTGACAGAGTTGGTTTGAGCATTCATAGCACTGGGTATCATACGGGTTATGTACGCATTACCCTAAACCATATAAAACTTGTCATATATGTGCTTGCTACCTGAGAGTACTTCATTTTTGATCAAATGCCGCTTAGTTCTTTTTGGACCCATAGAATCCAAATAAATGTCACTCCCAGTTACCAAGGCGACAGAAGGTTGGCATTGGGCAAAATGGCGACTCAGCCCATGTGGTCCCATGGGGCTCAAGACAACGGCAATTAGACGACGACATAACGCCCGTAATTAAAAACGAAAAACCCTAAAACGGCCGGGAATGAAAATCATTTTTAACAATCGTACCAAAGTGAATTGATGTTGCCATTAACGTAAGGACATTTCTAGGAAAGTGTTTTTTCGTTTAGTCTATTTTGTGGAAGTTTTTGGGTTGCCAATAAGTTGGAAGATGCCAAATTCGCCAAGTTATAGTAGTTTTAGTTAAGTATATTTTTGTTAGGGTAATCGCGTTCTTATATATTCAATCAAAATTACAGAAACAGATAATGAGGAACAAGATTTAAAATGCCTAATCAACATGCATGTTCAACAACCATTTCATACTTAGAGAATTTGTCTCGAATTTTACTAAAATAAACTGCTATTCTTCAGTTAAACAGTAGGGGTGATTACAATTTTAGATACAAAAATACAAAACATATTTAATGTTAGCACTTTTATTGGCAAAATTTATAATATAAAATTTTACCAGTGTTTGTACTTTAGCATTATTTACATTTGTCTTAATTTTTTCATAAAAAACGAGCTAATTTATTTTTGGTTAAACCATATGGACCCCATAAGCTATCCCACATAGGAAAATTTACAATTTTTCCTCACTTACAAATATCCTTAAAAGTTAAAAAGTTGAATATTTTCAGTACAATCTTTTTAAATTATCAATAAAATATAAGTTTACATTAAAATCATAATTATTCTATCCGAATAATAATGAACACTGTGTCCCAGATTACTCTTTTCTATAACACTTGCTTTGTATGGGTAGCCCATAATATATCTTTATGACTTGCCCATCACCAATCCATGTGAATCCCAATTGATATTGTTATAAAACAGATTAAATGCAACATGGGGCAGTGTGGGCAAAATATAAACATTATTATGGGCTACCTACATAAAGCCCATGATATTCAAAGAAATCATCTAAGGCAAGCGTTAATTTAGAAATAAAGAGAAAGTTAAAGAAATTTCTGATTAAGTGATTAGTTATAGATTTATTTTAAAACTATCTTTTGATTGCAATTTTAAAATATTTACCTTACAAGAAATGACCGTGGACAGAATTCTGCAATATTTTATTTAAATAAGACTCATATTTGTACTAAGATATAGAATAAATAACCTATGAAGCTTTATGCATAGTTGCCTAAATGATACACAAAAAATGCTTTATTAAATAAATGTCGCCCATTTTGCGATGCATTGCCAAACTTGGTGCATAATACATGATAGGATTGCTTTGAACCCATTTGATCGTTGATGATTCGATGGCATTTGTAACAGAAGTTATGATTGATTCCGCAATAAAAGATATCATAAGGAGTATCATTAAGGGTATTTGGAGAAAAAGGGTTCAATTTTTATGAAATATCGCCAGGGTTAAAAGGAATAGGCGTGTTAAAGTGTTTTATTTCTGACAGAAACGAGAAACGTTCATTGGGTATTTTTGGTTACACTAATTGTACATCTGGGTATTAGCAAGGTAGTTTAAAATTATGTATCAAGAAATATTTCGTAAGATTTGGAACAATTGATTTTTTTTTGTAATGACCTTATTTGTCAAAATGGTAGCTAGAAATATTTTGGGATTACGAATTTTTAAAATCATAATTTTATTATTAAATAGTACCTTCTCAAAATAGATTCCTAATTATTACTTCCAAAGAATTTTTTACAATCAAACGGTTACTAAAAGTATAACCTGAAACTATAAAATTTAACTTTAACTGATAATTCTTGAAGTAGAAATAAAAATTGAAACAATTACCTACTACATATGAGTGATTCAATTGAACATTTTATTGCCAGACATAGAAAAGATAGTATGTTTAGAATACTAATACGCAGCATTCCAGAAAAATGATTTGTTATATGTACTACTATCCCCTTAAACAAATATCAATAGGGACTGTAGTAACATGGACAGTTGTTTCAAAAGTTTTAAATATTCTTCGGCAGTGTAGCTCTAGTGCGACGATAATTCAAACTAAACTAAAAATATTCTTCGGTACATAGTATATATTTGGCTTAGGAGAAACTACAACAGGATATCTTAAACTATGTAAAAATATATTATATGTAGTAAAATCAAATAAATATGAAACAAACTATAATTAATTTAAGAATAGGACAATAGTGACAGATTTAAAAGATATTCATAACTTTGAATCGAGTTTGAAGCTTTTTTTGTGTGGAAGTCGAGCGGAAGTACCAATGTGTTTTTGTCAACATTCAAAAAGATGGATTTCTAAAGGAATGCAACAAAATCTGAACAGGTCACCTGATGGTCACATAAAAGTTTTTAACAAGAAGGGTAGTATCACAAAAACTAGGGCACTTCTGACTCAGAATAAATGTATACAAATATTTTTAAATTTACAAAAATAATTGTTTATATTACAAATTTGAATGGCATTTTTTTTTTATTTCGAGCAGTAAAATAAGTTTAAAAAATTTAATCGAATTTAAAAATATTTCGCAAGATCTCAGTGGATAGTATAGGAAGAAAGGGACAGAAACAACACCATTTTAAGCATTAAAATTATCTTAAAGCAATATTTGCAGCCTGTTTCCTCAAACATACTTAGTTAAATTATAAAAATGCATTACATAACAAATCTTTTGACAAAAAAAAACCCCAAAAAGTCATTATTACAAGAATATTTTATCCCGATGTTACTGTAAATATATGGAAAATTACCTGTTTACTAAATTAACTTTAACTACTAATTTAACATTAACCTTTACAGTGTAGGTGTAAATTTGAACTTAGTTCGATTTAGTTAGGTTAGGTTTAAATAGTTCAACATTATATAGCGACTCAAAAAAAAGGACCCCCAAATTAGAAAGCCAATTTGTGTTTCTAAATCTAACTAATTAAAAGCGATCAGTTCTTTCTTGGGAATCTCATTCCCTAAACAAACTATCACTGTCGTCTCGACTCAGAGGACTATGCAAACATTCCCACCACATTTGTTGCCTCAACCTTGCAGGGTTAAGTACAAAATTAAATGGGGTAATTCTCTTTTCGTTTGTTGAAAAAAGAAATGTCATGGTAAAACAAACACGGACTTCAATTTCATTTCAAGGGTAATTATTTCAAGTTATTGAGTGTATCGGTGTTTTTCTAATGTAAACAAGTATTCATTGAACTGATTTTAGTGAAGGGATTTATATTCTTTAAAAATAATTGCTTTTTGGTTTCGACTATTATATGTGTGTAAAAGACTCTGAATAGATACTTGATATATTTTAATTGCTATTATTTAATCTATATTTTTGCAGCTTTATAATAAAAAATTTTATTGACTTGAATGTGTTTCTTTTTGTATTATTCAAATAATTGGAGCAATATTTATTTGTTATATTATATATTATTTTCATGTGTGTGTGAAATCAAGCGTAAACGAAGAATAAGCTTTTCTCGTTGTGAAAATAGTACATTTGACTACAAATACCCAAATTCAATTTCAAGATTATTCATCAAAAATGTTTTTATTGTTACAATACATTTTTGCATTACATGAATCTATTAATTATTTGTATGTTAGCCTTATTAAAACTAAAGAGCACTTTTCACGAAGTGTTTTTATTTTGGTGCTGCCATCTATTGAATTAAAGTATAACGATATTTCTGAAGTAGTAAAGTTGTTATTTTAGAATGAAAATAGATGGCAGCACCAACATTTGAAAACTAAAAATTGTTGCATTTCTTGTCTGAAGAAAAAAAAACGAAACTACAGGAATTTATTTAAACAAAATTGAGATTCATGTATTCTATTTAAGTTGATCCTTAAAAAAAAAACCGGATCCAGTTCTGTTACAAAATTAAAACAAATTATCTATGTTGTCAAAAGTATACGTTTTAGTCAAGTATTGTAATTTTTTTAAATATTTGAAAATTTAAACAATTTGAAGTTATTAACTAATTAAAAGTAATAGTTTTTATAAGAAAATTAAGACAGTTATTCTAAGAATATCTAAAATACATTTTATAAAATTTTAGGAATTTACACAAAAGCATGTTTCAAAAAATCATTGACTACCGTTTAAAACTATTTAAAAATATTAGTCTGAAAACAGTTAGGTTCTAACAATAACTGTAATATAAGTTTAGAAACAAAATCGCCAAACACGGCATTCTGTTTTAGTTTAAACTTTTCGACACTAAATTGACTATTTTCACTCACTTTCTTTCGAAAATTCTATTAATATTCCTTATCGTTTGAAAAAATTAGTTTGTTGTTAGAAAAAAATTGTACTCTTTTTTGCACCAACATTGAACATCATTCTTTATATTTTTCGAACACAGATTTACAAGTTTGAAAAAACATTTTATAGTTCGTATTCTGAAGTCTTTATAAATTTATACAAAACAATATTTACTAAACTTTATAATAATTAATATTTTTTATAATAATAATATTATTATTAATAATAATAATACGTGAAATTTAAAACAGATTTTCTATTACTTTCTCTAAGTTAATACGGAGTTTTTTTGCAAAATTATTTTTTTAAAAAATGGAAATTAAGAATTAAAATAATACACAAATTTATTCACCATACACACTTAGTATATTAATGTTTAAATAACGGATCTACTAAAGCAAAATTTTGCATAAAGTTATAAATAAGTATACGTTTGGAATCTCTACTGTAGATGGCGCCACTAACAAAATCTAAAAGCAGAAGTTTTTTTTTGTTTTTTTATATACATCGATAATTAATTAATATTTACAATAAATTTAAATGTGTCATTCCGAAAACATATAAACCCATGAATTGGAAGAATGTTTATAAAAAATATCCATTGATATTTATGATAAGTATATTTCAACATTAATATTTTTAAAAGTTGCTCGATTTAAATAAAATTAGCATTGTAAATATCGCAGCCACGTTTAAAAATATTTAGGTCTTTCAAAAGAGAAATTATTTTTCCCCAGCAATGTATTTTATGTAACATATTAAAATATCCACTAAAAGGGGCTAAGGCATAAAGGCATGTAATTAAAGGATGTGTCGCAATGACTTGAAATGAATCTCGTTATAACTCAATCTGTTTCTGTAAGTAAAAATAAAAGTTAAACAGTTGCGCACTGAATTACAAAGCCTTTGAGATCAGACACTAAAAAAAATACATTTCATTTGGTATTTCAATATGTAAATATGCACACTCCTGTTAATCTTTGGAGTAAATACAAACGGAGCTAACCATATTTTATTTGTTTTTATATTATAAATATATATTAAAATTTGTTTAATGTGTGCAATAAAATAAATTATCAATATATAGGAATTAGAAACAAGTATCAAACTGTGAAATGGTAATGGAATAATCTTTCATTTCCTTGATTTTCACAAGCATAAAATATAATGAATTAGGTAACTTGTAAATTTATCATTAAGCAAAAAATTCTTGATACAGGAAAATAAATTGTGAATAAAATCCTACTGTCCAAACTCTATCGGTATAATTTAGGTATATCCATTCATCCATACCTGGGTCATTGCCAAGTCAAGGGATAGAAACCATGTCCTCATCCTTCGCTGACTTTAAATTATGTTTCCATTTTTTTTAATTCTAAGTCGTTCAATACAATATTTCGAGGCAGAAAAGTAATAAAAAGGTTCAAAATGGCAATTTAATCTTTTCAAAACTCTATCCCAAAACTCTGAAATGTCCCCTCCGTGAACTGTCCCCATGAAGATTTCATAAAATGTAGTATTAGATTCATTAAGTGCTTTATGAAATATTTGCCGTATCTGGGCTTTTATTAAAAAAAATTATATTATTGGCAGTTTTAAAATTCGAAGTGAAAAGAGAAAAATTAATTTAATTTGTTTAATTTTTTTTTAATTGTCTCTCGTAAAATGTGTCCTTGGACATCATTTTTCATTCTCTTAACTAAAATAAAATCGCTCTACCAGCCATCAGACTTTAAAGGAAAATAAAGAAGCCATCTTCCTCATGATTTAATTGTAGATAACTATTTGTTTATTTCAGTGTTGCTGCAAAATGTTTTGTCTGTGATATATTTATAGTTGGCTATGTCACTTGTCCACTTGATTGAATTATTTATGCAACTATACTTTTTAAAATCTTATTATTACTATTGTAATCTTCATTTTTTTCCTCTCATTTCAACATCCATGAATTCTTTTCCTTTTCAGGAAAAATCCGATTGCCCGAATTTTTGATTTCCCGGATTATGGCTGATCCCTGTTGATTCGGATAAATATATATAATTTACACCTTTTTCTTAAAAATGCGTTTTATCCTATTTATGTAGTGCAACATTCAATATATCCCTCCCAACACCCACTAAATTCATCAACCGACTAAAAATATCCGAAACCACCAACACCTGATTCCGAGTCACAATTATCCGAAGTAACCCCACCCTATTAATCATCCCTTAACTATACCTTAACTACCCACCAGACATCAAATGGAGTGCACACAAAGTATAACAAGCAAAAGAGGTGCCGTTGCAATTGACCCCGGCAACGCTTTTGTCTTCGCACAATTGGGGTGAGACAGTTGTAACTAACACTCAATATTTCTGTTGATTGATTGGGAAATTAGAATTATAAGGGATTTATATAAAGGTTGAACATGTAATTATTACATATGAATATTCTCTTATAAAAACTATTCACACGTACCCCATATACGGGGCACATTTTCGTTAGCCAGAACAAAAATTTTCTTGGAATTTTACATTAGTGGGCAGTTCTACCATAATTTGTAATTTCAGGTACAAAAAACTTGTGAAATTTATTTTTTTCAAAATCACTTTAAAAGTGTGTAAAATGCTTATAAGGTTTCTAGAATTATAAAAAAAAGTTTAGCAAAGCTCATTTGTAAAAATAATAATAATAATAATAAGGGATGGCAGTTTTTTTTTTAGAAAAACCGATGTTAAAGAAACCGGTCTAAACCGGCCTTACGAAAATAACTATTTTTCAATGAAACCGAAATCACAAAAAAAAACCCGGTTAGTCTTAAAACTGGTTTCGGTTTTCCATCCCTAGATCATAGTGAAGGTAAGGAACGGAAGGCAAGGAACGGACGGTAAGGAAATTCACGACGTTTTCCGGTCTTTTTTGTGTTGAAACTAACTCCAGTTTAATAAAAATGGATTTTTTTCTCCGTATACTCCCCTCAACATATTTATAGAAAAAAATTCAATTATCAAGCAAAAGTTAACCTTAACCTTGGGGAGGAAAGCAATAAAGCCACGCAACTCATTTTACTGAGGTTTTTTTTTTAAACTTTTGGGCTTATTGGCAAAGTATAGCAAAAAAATGCGGCTACTAACTGAAATGTGAGTTTTCTACAATGCAGTTTTCATGATTGAAGAATCACTGTAACTCCATCCAGTGCCTCTCTTCACCACTTTAGCAATGAGGTCAGTGAATGTACCAAAACCCAGGGACAAAGTTAGGAGAAGAGAAATACACATTATAAATATTAAAAGCCAAAATTTTATGGAAGGAATTTGTTAAGATATAGTATTAGTTCAAATTAAAATCCAAATGTATGTAATTTTTAGCTCAAAAATGTGTTAGTTTGAGCCCTAAACTAAAAATTTAACATTCGGGACATGGGAAGGTAAGGAATTTTCTGCATTGTTTTGCGACCTCAAATTTTTTTGGAGTTTCTTTGCTTTAAAATTCCGTTTTTCAATTATATAAGGACCAGTCTATTAGTATAACAAGAAAAAATTGAAAAGAAATATTATTTTTTTCAAAAGTTATGCCCAAGGGACATAAAATTAAAAATTATGGTAGAATTGCCCTAGTACTCTTGGAGCAGTAGGTATTGGTTTGACGAAGTTTAACATTTCCACACGTGTAAAGTTTCACTTCATTCTATCAAGTGTTTTTCTCGTTTTAAACACCACAAAAGTAAAAGTTTCGTTCAAACTTTCTCCATAACATTTGTGAGAGCTTTTGTTGCTACTGCTTTAGAGAGTAACATTACACCAAAATATATAGAAGGAAGCTTCTAGCTTACTCCTATTTTGTGGATATTTAATACTCTGCTATACGTTATTTACGCCAGATACAGCTTTATCTGACCATCACATAATCTTGTTAATAAAATCATGGTTCTTGTTAATAATCGGGCAGTCCGATTACGGGCCGTGACAGCAAAATTAGCATCAGTAATTCGGGGTTGCCCCCTTGACCTCGCAGTGCTGGATAAACGACTGGGATCGATTATCATTTTAACTCGACTTTCATGATCTTCCTTACTTTACGCAGAGGGGTGCTCCCGAAATTTAATATAGATTCAGATTTCTGAAAGAATGTCTTACAAGGGCTTGGACAATGAAGGAAAAAAAATTAACAATGTCGAAGGTAAAATAAATCACCGTGGGTCGGCTTGGTTGGTAGAATGATTTTGAGAAGTCTGATAATATACATCGAGTGAAAATTAACAACTTTACTTTCCAAAAAGCAGCAATGTTGTTTTACACTTATAAAATTTGGTTCTTGGTTTCACCATAGTAATGGTTAATAGTAGCTCCGACGCTGCTTTTTGAAATATTTCTCCATATTTCCTGTATTCGGTTGCCCCATTTAAGAATATTTTGTTTCTAAAACCTGAAAAATGGTTCAACCGAATACTGAAAAATATGGTGAAACATTTCCCCGCACAGCCGTTGCAGATACTATAGGAAACATTACTACGGTGAAACCAAGCAAAAATGTTTTAGCTGTATATAGGCGGTTAAAGACGTCAAACTGACTTTTCCCTCCTTGCTAGGAATCAGAGGAAGACGGTATTTGAATCTCAAAGCTGTTGGGGGAAAAAGAAATTGAAATGCCTTTAGTCGGTTTTTATTTTGTTTAGGATCTGACTCGAGTGGTTGAAATGAAATTTTCGTCAACAGTATTGTCGTAACTTCGAAATTACATTATTTGGTTGCATACGGTAAACAATTTGTGCTTGGTTTCGAAATAAGTTTCTAAAACCTGAAAAAGGGTTCAGCCTAATACCGAAAATTTCACTACACAGCCGTTGCAGCTATTAAGAACCATTATAATGGTGAAACCAAGCGCCAAATTTGTAACAGTGTAACGAGCAACTTGTCATATACCAACGTTTTTTGCTGCTAAAGCTCTAAAATTGTGATGATTGAACGTGAATAAAACTCACGCCATAGCAATAAGCAACAATCGAATAGCTTTATTCATTATGTTAAGGAATCAAAATAAAAGTAAATAAGTTTACCTGCATTTATGATCTCTAAAATGGACAAGGTGGGACATAGTCTAACATATCACATCAATTATATTACAATATTTAACGACCGAACCACTTAAATGTAACTAATAAAAAAAATTTAAAAAAAGTTTCATTACGTTACGTTTTTGTCTCTAACATTGAAATAGTTGGACATCACCGAACGAATAAAGTCAATTTATTGAAAATAATAACAATGAAATAACTTATTTTATACTTTTATCTATATTACGTGCAAAAAAACAGAAATATATACTCGACCCCTGTAGCGGGAAGTCTGAAAAATTGTCCAATTTTCCGCGTTGCGTAGGACGACGCAAATTTACTCACGTTATCCATCACCGGAGGAAGGGAGGACAAGCAGCTACAGAGGCGACACCCGCTAAACCACAGCAATTATGGGACAAGGAAAAATCATTTCTTGTTTCTAAGTATCGCGACACATCAATTTGCTAGGAGACTGTGGGGGGACAAATTGTGGATTTGATTTTTCTGTGTTCTATTCAGTTAGGTGTGGTGGCTCTATTTTTTTTAATTGGTTACGCATAGGTTAGACAAACCTTTACTTTATAATTTTATAATAAATCATGGATGTAGGATGGAATGTGTGGAAAAATGTGGTGTAAAAGGATTGTGTTTAAATTTGACTAAACCACTTTTTTACTGAAAGATTCTAAAGTAAATATAACCGGTAACACGAGATTTCTCAAAAGAAACTTGCCCAGTGTTCAGTAAAAAAATATAATAAATCCATCACAACCTAATAAACTTTAAACGTATCTTTGATTAAAACACACAATTTTGTATTCTTAAATGTCTCTTGATTTAATTGACCAAAATTTCTTTTGTTGAAGTTGATAATACTGAAATTATGTAAAAAAAAATAATAATAAGAGAGCAATACTTGTTTTCAATGTTAGAGAAATTCTTTTAAATATTTCCAACTTACCAAATTTACCTATTATTGTTCCCTAATTTCTCTTATTGTGAACTCTCTTGTTTTGAAGCTCTTCAAATGATTTCCATATCAAAAAAAATATAAGCAATAAAAACTGGACGTTATTAGAAGAAGAATAGAATATGAAAAAAATCAAAAGAATTAATAAAAAGATGAATTTACACTTTAAAAAAAACATAAATATAAAACTTACAACTGTTTGGGAAAGTTAGTTTTATTTGTAAGTAAAAGTTAATTTACTTTAAAAACTAACAATTATAAACATTACTTTACTACATAATACAAAAATTAACTTTATCGCCGATAGATGGCAGCACCAAATTTCACATCTCCAACCCTCTCCCACCATGCAAACCCGAATAAAATAATAACGCGTATCCATTTCCTCCAAAACGAAACATCGTTTTCATGCTTTCCCCGCATCATTTCGCTCCCCCCTGTAAATCGGGTTGCGCGGCTTTCTTTATTAGAGGCTTCGGCTCTCCATGATGAGAAGGAGCGGGGCACAGACTGCCATCGCAAAACACCAATTTTCACACCCAGAAAAGCCGATAGCTACCGAAAGAGGCTTGCAATTGCGAAGCCCGACCACAATTATGTCTGTCTGTCCCTCGCATTTCTGATAGATAGAGGCTTTTTTTTATATGTTGTTATGTTTATTTTTTTCTATGGAGTATTTCTTTGCGGAATTTTTTCGGAGTTTTGATAGTCGTGTGGCTTGGTTATTTTTTTTTGTGTGGATATATATGGAGAGGGTTTTTTTTGTGTGTGTTGAGTAACAATTGAAAATGGCAGTTTGGAGGTATAATTTTGTTTAGAGGAAAGGTTTGTTTGCTGTGCCAGGTGCAGGTGGAAAAGTTTTCATTTGAAAAAAAAATTAAGCACTAAATGTAAAGGGCCGAGTCCATTTTAGAATTTCCCAATACCCTTCTTTCTTTTACATTTTACTAAAATAAGAAGAGTGTAAGGAAACCTTTCCATGAACTTGAACTCTTTTTTATATTTCCCGGTGCAATCGGGACTGGTACTTTTGTGAACATTAATTTACATTTACATTATTATTACATAATCTTTTCGTATCAAAAGACATTTTAAAACTTTTTCTATTTCTCTTCCGAATACTTTAACTTTTACCACCCCATATATTTAGGATGTTATTTTTATTTCTTAAACGGAAATGTGGTTTGAAACACATACGTTCACGCTTTTAAAAACAAGTTCTAAAAATTAATTAAAAACAAAATCTAGGATAAATAATTTTAAAACATAAAAAAATACTAATAAAAATGGAAGATCGTCGCAGAAAAAGATGTGAATGAAATTGCTTGACTCTCTTCGAAAAGATACTGACATTTCGAAATTTATTCTTTGAATTTTTTTCTTTAAAACAGGTTTTTTATGAAGGGGTATTAGCAAATCCACTTTGAACTCTTGATGGTAAAAGTCTATGGTGTCGATTAAAAAGGACGAGAAATAAATGTAACGAAATAACGCATCAAAAACAACTTATTTATCGTCATTAAAACAACTAGCGAAATGCATATACGAGAAAAATCTTATAGAAATCCATAAGAAAAAAATAAAGAGAGGGAAATCGTATTGCTTCCAAATATTTATCTATTCTTCTTTCGGTATTTTTTAAACTTATACTAAATCATAAAAAAATCCTCACACAAGCAGGTGTAAGTAAAATTGACTTTAAAACCTTTTCCATTATGTACACCATATTCCATTTCATAGAAAACCAATTATCAATGATGCAAATCCAAGCTCCACCTTGCACAGGTCGATGGCGTCAGACAAATTGACCGAAATTGATGGCATTTCGAAGCCCATCAAGAATAACTTATTTTATCGTCATTAAAGCAATTAGCGAAATACATTGAAGAAAAATTCGGTAAAAATGAAAAGAAGAGAGTGGTACATTCTTTAGTTCTTCCATTAGTATTTTGTAAAATTAAACTAAATCATAAAAAAAATTCCTCACCCAAGCAGGTTTTAGTAAAATTGTCTTTTTTTTAAAACCAATTTTCCACTATTTACAACTTATTCATTTCACCGAAAACCAATTTTCCATGATGCAGACATTGAAAAACCATGATCCACCTTGCTCAGTTCGATGGCGTCTTTTACAAATTGATGAAAATGGATGGCATTTCCATGCGCATCAATGAAACTTTATTTTATCCCCATTAAAACAATTCGCGAATTACATACCAGAAAAATTCGATAGAAATGAAATCCAAAAGAAAAGAAAAAAAAAGATAAAAAAAATTATGTTCTCAAATACTAATTTAGTTTTTGTATTGGTATTTTAGTAAACTAAATCATATAAAAAGCAATCCTCACACAAGCAGGTGTAAGTGAAATTGACTTTTTAACCCTTTTCCATTATTTACAACATATCCATTTCACAGAAAACCAATTTTCCATGATGCAGACATTAGCAAATCCGAGCTCCACCTTGCACAGTTCGATGGCGTCTTTTACAAATTGACGAAAATGGATGGCATTTCGAAGCGCATCAAGAACAACTCATTTTGGCGCAATCAAGCCATCATTTATCTCTGATAAATGAAGGACCCGCGGACCTGCTCTTAACATATAAGCCGTCTCCTTCCGAAGATGGATTGTCGAGGCATTTATTTACGCACCTATTTCCCGGGCATTAATTGGAGACTGGGCATTCCAGGATTTATGGAGTATGAAGTCATCCGGAATTTTAATATGATTGTGAGACACGAGAAGTTTTCTTGTCTATATATTTACATAAATAAGTTGGGTTTCTGTTATGGATAATCATTCATTTGTGATAAAAGGGTTAAAGAGTTTTTTTGCTGATAAAGCATCTGGTTACCTTAAGTTATATTGGTTTGGGGCTGGGGTGGATCTAATGGACGTAGAGCATATTCTTCTGCTCTGTAAATTGCATGCTAATTCAAGATCTGCCTTCAGAAGAAGTTTGGACTGACTTTCCATACGATGGCCTCCTGTTTTCTCTGATCTGGTGCGAAAAATAGAAACTTTTGCCATTCTCTCTTATTTTTTTTGCAATTCAAATGTTTAATGTTGTATTATTTTACTTACTTCTGTCCTCGCGGCATACTTAGCATACTTAGGCGTTTTTAAATTTGTTCCACAAAAATACTTTTAAACAATCAGGCTTTAATATATTCAAAATGTTTACTGAATTGGCCCGACTTACTAATTATTTCCTCGTCCATTTTTAATAGGATTTAATTGGAGACTGCTATTCAGGATTTATGGTGTATGAAGTCATCCGGAATTCTAGTATGATTGTGAGACGCGAGATACATCCTGCTGCTTGTTTGCCTATTTATATTTACAGAAATAAGTATTGTTGATAATAATCATTCATTTGTGATAAAAGAGTTAACTCTCCGAGCATTAGACCCGGTTTTTTCTGTATTTTGTGCATCAGATTTACTTACAATTTTTATAATTAATAAATTTTTATTCATAATGCACTTTTTATTTATTTGGAAGTGTTTTTAAGATCATCTCATCAGAAATAAATCTAATTCTTATTTTTAAATAAATATTTCATTTGAAATATATTTAATTTAAACTGTATGCAATGAAAACAACCATACATATTTGTCCATTTCCTGACCGTTCGAGAGGAGTTTTGATTTAAAAAAAAGCATCTAGTTAGAATAAGTTATATTAGTTTGAAACGATCAGATTTTAATCTTTTTCAAGATGTTTACTGAATCGGTAAGATATATTCATTATCTACTTGTTTATTAGTATAACCTTTGATTGAAGACTAGGTATTGCCCGGATTTATGGTGGATTCAGTCATCCGGAATTTTAAAATGAAACTTTTCCGATGCCTGTTTGGGTGTCTATTTACCGAAATAAGTTTGAGTTTCTCTTATGGATAATAATTTATTTGTGATAAAAGGGTTAAAGGGATTTGATGAAAAGCATCTAGTTACATAAAGTTATACAGTAAAGTCCCGTTTATCCGAATCGCGGTTATCCATAATTCGGCTTAACCGAAAGGCTCCGGAATTTTTTTTTGCTAAAATATGAAATGTATACGCATAAATAAAGAAATACCCAATAAATAAATACGTACATACAAAGTTGGATTTATTTCTCAAAATATCCAGTAACTTTTTATTTTTTGCTGCTCACACACACACAATTATGGTTCGTTTTAAAGCAGCCCTGTCCCACCATCGTCTGAAGTAATGGCTTCATCTTGCGCTTCTATGTATCTAAGGGCCTGAAGATTTTTGTAGCTTCCGTATGCGAAATGCTGCACTTACTAGATTCGGAATTAGGAAGCACTTCATATGTCCCTTTCGGCCAATAAGAACGAGGCGAACACTCTATGACTTCAAATTTTCTCTTCTCCAACATTTTTCTAGGTGTGAAGTGGGATGATTACCGATTAAACGAAAATTCCTATGGAATCTCGATTAACCGAAAGTGTTTCGGTCCCGTACTTTTTGGATAAGCGGGCTCTACTGTATTAGTTTTAAACAATCAGGCTTTAATCTTTATCAAAATGTTTACCGAATAGGCAATACTTATTCCTTATTGACTCGTCTATTTCTATAGACATTGATATGAGACTAGGTATGTCAGGATTTATGGTGGACATAGTCATCCAGAATTTGAATGTGTAACTTTCCTGCTGCTTGTTTGGGTGTCTACTTACTTTAATAAGTGGGCTTCCTGTTATATGTAATAATTTATGTGTGCTTTAAAAGTTAAAGTGTGGTGGCGAGTATACGGTTACATTAATTGAAATAAGTTTCAAACCAAATTTTTCTTTTACAAATTGCTTGCAGAATACGAAAGACACGTTCATTTATTTGCACGACCAATTCCAATGAGCCATAATTTTTTACCACCTCATTCTAAAAATGAATTACGATTTCAATAAATCTTCAATTACATCAGTTACAGAATGGGAAGTGTTAAATAACAGAACAAACAGTTCCGTTTCATTTTCATCTTCCATAATCATCAAAAACAACCTTTTGTATTTCGTTCCTTTGAAAATAAGCCTTTTGGTTTATAATAAATGGGTAATTGTGAATAATTTAAGTTTGATATTCAATTATTACTGAACATGTTAAGTGTAGCCTGTCCTTCTGTATTAAAAAAAATCGATATTTTTATATTCCAAACAAAAATACCTGCTGAAAAGAATAGTTCAAGCAATAGTTTTCTAGGAAAAGAATAGTTTGAACAATATTAATCTGTGAAAGTAATAGTTTGAACTACACTGATATGAAAAAATAATAAAATAACTGCTCACTAAGAAAGAAACTAGAGTGTTTTGCACAAACCACATAACAAATATATCTGTCTATTTTGAATTCGTTAATTCCGACATCCCCATTTCTCATGTCGTATCCGAACCCTTCGGCCAAAGTCGGCCTCCTTTATCGTGATTGTCTCATGAATGATTGGACAGACAGAAAAAGCAGCCATTTGTAATTTTATCAATCGTTTCAGTGATTACAACCTGCCCGAAAACTTGCCATAATGAGTAGTTAGTGACTTAATAAATGCTGATAAGTTTGGGGCGTTGCAACAGTTCGTAGCTGTGTTAAGACGAATAGCTTTGAGGATTGTCATTAGACTGAGATGAAGTGCAGAATGTGTCTCTTTAATTTCGATCTATTTCTGCAAGGGAATTGTGGGTAATGGTAAGGGGTTTTCCAATGGTGTGAAGTTTTCTTTGTAAGTATTGTAATAAGGAATTGTTAGTGGAAAAAGAAATCTTTAATGAAGTTGCTTTAATGGTTTTAATCGATATCATCAATCGTGCCTCATAGTTTTTTTTGTCTGTTAATTTTGGACCTGACAATTGTAGAAAAATATACATCTAGCTAAAAAAATTGACGAGTAAGAAATTTTTTTTTCTTGAAACAATATGCTGCTATCCATCCCTTAAAAAATGACGCTTCCAGAATTTCAAAATGTTTTTCTACGTTGATTGATATGCATTTTTATAACATATCAAAGTTTATTTTGAAAGCATTGTTTTTTATATAGTGTTTGCAAAATCTCATGTGTTAGGTATCAAATCCATATTAATCAAAATAAGATAAATATCTTCTTAAAATACATTGTTTAATTATTTTTTTATAATTGCGTGAAAAAAATCCGATTTTTACGCTATAATTTTAATTTCAGACGCGTGCGAAAAATTATACTTTTTAGAAACAGTGATAAAAAAGTACTTTTTTTCACCCAAAAGCAGTGAAAAAAAAGTACTTTTTTTTCACTATTTTCATAAGATGCCAACATTTCAAGTAAAATTTCTATTCTGCCGATCGTATTAATTCCTATTGGTTAAATGGTGCATTTCCCTTTTCTGCAGACAACAAAAAACCTTTTGTGGGCGGTTGCAGGCTTTCGAAGAGAAGCGTATTTTTTTGCAAATGCCAACTGTGTTTATGTTTCCTATATTTCCGTGAATCACAAAACTTCTTCTTGGAGTATTATTTTTAGTAGCATTTAAGTGTACAATCCATAAATTTTCTTGATCTTCTATACTGTCAAATTGCATTTTACAGAATTCATCTCTTCTACAAGCGCCAAATATTCCGAAAATTGCGATAACTTTTTGCAAATTCGTATCAGTATCCATGTTCAAATGTTTGACTTTAAACTAAAGAATAAGTTTGTCTTTTGTAGTTCCAGAGATTTATCGATGCCTATCTTCTTTACGTAAAAAAAAATTAGCACGTGAATTATTATTGAACCAATGAAATTTGATTTTTTTCACGTAATTATAAAAAAAATAGTGTATGAAACACGTGCGAAAAGTAAACTTTTTAAAACACGTGTCATTATTTCACTCGCTCGTGCCTCGCTCGTGAAATAAAATCCACTAGTTTTAAAAAGTGTTACTTTTCACACAAGTTGCATAAATAACTATTATCTAACCTTTTTAAGTTTACCCAAAGCAAGGATTAACGACAAATTCAAGCCAAATTTACCCTATAAAAGAATTCTATTGCTATTTATGACAATAGCTTACTTGCTTGCTTACAGTGATTGGGCAACAAATGAAATATACAAAATTTAAAGTTTTATAGATCAGTTATTTTTAATACAGTGTCTAAAATAATTCAATGTTCAAACTAAGCTGGGAACTGTGATTTTACTGTGCCTTAATGAATTAGAAAAAATTGATTTCGAGGCACACCTTGAATACTTTATAGAAGAAGATTGGACACATTATCAGTTCGTAACAGGTAAAATAGGCTATTACTATTGAAATCCTTGATTAGATGAAATCTCGTGGTGCACATTTGTTTGAGACAAGGAAAATGTTTGACCTTTGGATTCCTAAGCTGTGTTCTATATTTCATCAGTTGAATTGCGTTTCTGAAAATCATTAAATTCACATAATAGCTTCCATACGCGGAAACTGTTAACGGGAAACTATATTTTTTTAATCAGAAAGAATCGTTGTTTTGAGTAAACAAAAAACGCTAGTTCAAACAATTACTATTCTTCTGGAATACCTAATGATTGCATTGCTTCAGAGTTTAGAATAATGATTCAACATTTTTTTAAAACTTTTTAATTATATGACAATATATTCTGTTGGTAGTAGAGTTTCTCCTCGCGTTCAATCAATTAAAGATTTGAAATATTGCTGTGCTAATGTTTCTTATGACAGTTTATCCGACAATCAATGCTAATATTTCCAAAGATCATTTATCCATTCATCAAAAAAAATTAATAAGTTGCAGGAAATGATTACAAATTTCTCGGAATAGAACTGAGTGAAATAAAGTTTATTTCATTTATATAACTATAATGACGAGAGAAGAATTACAATAGGAAATGTGTACATTAGTAAGGAAAAAATATTTTGATATACAATCACACATTCAATTATTTGTTCTTAAGTCACTTCGTTTTATTGGAAAAATTTGGTTCAATCTATGTATGACGATTACCTTGTAATAGTTTGTCTATCTATACTGCGTAATAGGCCATTCTGAGTTTAAGAAAACTATCATTACCTCGTGTAGCTCTTTGCAACTTTAATCCAAACTCCTCCAAAACAAACAAAATAGCTGGGAAAATTAACATGCTTGACCATGGCCTACTCAACTTAAAGGCTATAGAATCTCTTCGTGACGCTATCCGTCCGTTTCGGGTTGTCTGCTATTCCGAAGAAAAGTACGAAATCTATTCGCAAACGGCAGACTATACATTTCAGGTTTCGAACCGGTTTCGTTCCTCTCTTTCGCCACAGTGACACCCGAACCAAACGGATAGCGAAATCTTTTTCGAACATTTTTCGGTTGGTTTGACTGTGTGAGAATGCCTGATCTCTAACGTATATGCTCAATGTGGTACTAATAAGTTGGGTCGATATGTGTATTTAGACAATCAGAACCGTGCGAAAGTTGTTTTTTAAACAAACAAACACTTTATTAACACAAAAACAAACATTACATAATATTTTTTGTTCGTCACAAGGGGGTTAAAAAAACCGTATATGTGACTAAATAATCATAATTATAATTAATAAGACACATTATAAGTTTAAAAAAAGCCCACTACAAATAATAAATTTAAATACATAAATATACACAAAAAGAAAAAAATGTGGCAATGCTAATGCTATATAATCAAAACAAATGCCTAAAATTCTGGTCAGCGGGAATATATATATAAAAAAAACAGTTCGCTTCTATAAATTAAAAAAATACATCAATATCGTCTATTGACACAATAAACTTAAATAAAGAATTTTTTTAAAAAAATTTAAACCTGTATAAAGAAGGGATACTTTTCAGTAGGTAGTTTATTGAATACTTTTGGGGCTAAATATGAAAAATGTTTTCCAAAAATTTCTTTATGTGGAAATGGGATATGATAAATTTCATTTAAACGTCTAGCTGATATATTTTCTTTTAAATTACAAAAATAATTATTACGATGTAAATATAAAATCATTCGAAAAATAACATTATGACGAATCGGTAGTAAATTTAAAAATTTAAAAATGGGGATGTTCGAATAAAGATGTCCTTTTAGAATTTTAAAACATTTGTTTTGAATTGAAATCAACCGATTAATATTGCTTTTATAATCTTCTCCTCACACAATACTACCATAATTTATTATGGGATAGAACAAGGAATAATATAAATTAATAAGAAAGACACTTGAAACTTTTTTTTTTAGGTTATAAAATTGGTATAATATAAAACGGAGTATTTACGGTCTTAAATTGAGTATCTCACTTTGGAACGTAGGATTTGAAAGAATATCAAATATTACTTAAAGGTATAAAACGTATGGACCACGGCATAATAAAATAGTTCATCCAAAGAAAGGAATTCCTCACTTTTGTTGAATTAACGACTAATTGTTCCACACACAAATTTGTGAGTTAAACCTGACCCAAAACATCAAAAAAGTCTTTTGAAAACACACGATCTTATAGCACCAAGCCTTTATACATGTAATGAATCTTTAAACTATAAGGCGCAGATGAAAAAATATACCCACAAAAGATTTTATCAGATGACATTAGGAGAAAGAGAGCCACGCTCCTCTTCAATTAAACTTACCATTGAACACCTTTCTTCAACACCAAGTCCTACCCTAAATTCACACCTTACACATTAGCTTTTGAAAGATCCGGCCACTACCGGTATGGAATCTTAAGAAAGTGTATCTATATAAAGAATAACTGTGGCGTTTACTTCCTAAGTGAAATATTTAAACACCTTGATATGATAGTTTGACAAAATTGAAACATATTTTTGTGCAATTTTTTTTAATATTTTATCGGTGCTTACAACACGTCCTTTTAAATGAACAACATTTAGAAATTGTATGTGAAAAGAGAAAACATTAAGTAGATAAAATAATAATTTGTTCTCCTAGAGCGTTGTTACCGAGGGAAAAATAGACTACAAAATTAACTGTCTCTGCTTCTTATGGTACCTTATCAGTTTTAGTGGCTTCTAATGTATTCCATGTCTTATAAAAATCTGACTAATGTTGGCAGAGTTAAAAGTTGTATATGTATATTTCATCCATTCGTTCACATGGGAAAGTACAGCCGCCCACGATATGTCATCAAATGTACTCCTTGGCTAAAAACTTTCAATGTAATACTTATAATATTCAAGCCCATTTTACTCAAATGTTGGTCCAATGTTAGTTACAATTTTATCAAATAAAAAGAAACAATTTGTTACGCTACCATTACTGGTGCACCCCCACATATTTGCCAACGGTCTTGAGAATCCATCCTTAGAAATTGAAATACGGAGATATTTGATTCTTATCAGTACTACTCTAAGGTTGCGTTCGTACTGCAATATGTATAGTGACCGTACATCTCACCTGAGGTTCAATGATGTAAAATTGAGGAGGCGTGAAGATCGAGATGAAATGCTGCTTTTATGACCACATAAGACTGGACTTTATGTACCATATAGCATCGCGGTGTAGGATGATTACAGGTCACATTAAACCATTAAATTCGTAAAAACTGTTATCATTTCGTAGGCGTAGATTTGTATCTAAAACTTGGGTGTTGGATTGCTATATACATTTTGGGATTATTCATTGCAACATGAATGGCTGAAATATTTGAAGATTGTAAATTTATAGAATGAACCAATATATTATTGTACAAAGTAATTTCTGAAAGATGTTCCACTAGAATAATTAATAATAATATTTCTTACCTGGTTTAAAACACCTTTTTTTTTATTTTTATTAATGTAAAGGGCCGTCTAAGTTGTAAGTCATAGTCCGTAACTATTTTGCAGGGTCAAGACATAAGTTTCGGATAGTTTCTTAAAAAGGTATTATTAAAGTAAACATATCTAAATGTAAATGTTTGGTGGCTCATTCTATTACAAATTCTGATTATTACTTTACTATCGGTTTTATGGAATGTTAATGATGTGATGATCCTCAGAATTTTATTACAATGAAGCATATTTGTGATACTTGACGTCGCGAAACGAAACCTAAGTTTGGAATAAAAGAACTAACTATGAAAAAACGGGGCGTATGACATTATAATACACCATCTCCAATTATTAGATTTCCATATTGTTTAAACAAAACTCATCTTTTGTTACCGTCTGTACCATCTGCTATACAACATGACCTAACAAGGATCGGAATACAACCCCACAAGCTTTATTCCAATCTCATATTAAGTAATTTATAAAAAAGGGACCCTCTTTTGATATTGATCGTCACTAATTGGTGAGGTGGGATCCACCTGAGCGTCGAATTATCGAGAGAGTGGGGTACCATTCAAACCCCTGCACAGGTGAAATTGAAGACCGCAGGGGACTCCCTCTGATGAAGTTGTTAAGGTCGTATATGCGGAATAATGACTTTATAAGGCTGTGTTAAAGGTGTAATTGCAGGCGGCTGCTGTATAATATAGATGTCAAGGGATTGTTAATTTCGAGAATGGACTGTAATAGTAGTGGAATTTCTGACTAGTATTTCGAAAAACGAGATTTTCTTTCCTTTTTTATACAGTAGGCTGTTTTATTAACGTGAAACATTGAGTAGAAATAATTGCTCAGGAATACAAAAGTAGGAACTAAGTGTAGGGACTTACTCATACAGTAAATTAAGTAATCACCGAGAGCAGTTATGAAACTTTGTATCGTAATCATGGACAAAAAATATAGTTTTATTTATAGTTTCTTTTTTTTAAATATTTTGTAACAGCAATAATAAACAGATTTTTAATTTAATCGAATTTAGGTATTTTCCGAGTAGATATGTAAGTGATATTCACAATTGTAAAATTTTAATTTACCATAGTCGAACTATTTTTTTAATTCGATATAGTATTAAAAAATTAAAGAATAATTTATTTTTGAATTTTAAGAAAATATGGCACTTACGCAGTAACGCCAGCGCATCTACAGATTTGGTGGTTTTTAATGGAGCCAATATACACCCAAAAAATTTTGCTACAAATCATAAAATAAAGCACTTTATTTAAAATCAATAGCAAAAAATAGCAAAAAATCAATAGCATCAAATAGCAAAAAATGGGGTTGCTGTGTGCGAACAACAGGATTGCTCTTTATTAGTGCATTAACACAACTTCTGCTGCGGTGGCGTTAATAAGTAAGTACCGAAATTATCTACGAATAATTGGAAAGTTTATTGTCTTAGTTCCTCTTAAATAAATACACAACGAATCCTTTATTCTGCTTCATGCGTTAAGGGGAACCTTTTCTAATAGACATTCAGATCTCCTCCATTGCCCAATCCATCATTCATAGTAATATGATACAATAGAAAACGAAAATAATTCCCTTCCCATTAACCATGGTTTTACCATTCTTTTAAAAAGCCCAATTAGGCGCGTCCCAAACTGTGGTTATTCGGATTGGATTAGTGTTTCCGCGTCAGTAAGTCGTTCTTTAAAACTCTGATTTTCAGAGGCTAAACATTTAAGTGCTAAACAACCCGTCTAAAAAATACATTTTCAATAGGCGAAACACGTTAACAAGACACTGTTGAGGTTTGAAAAAGTTGCAACAGGAACCACATCAAAAATTGTGTAAAATTAATTTTAAAATAAAAGGTCTAGTTGCAAAATTCACGCTCTCCAAAGCATAACTAACATAGAGGACCCAGTCCGTAATGTAAGGACGTGGAGACTTCTGACGATTGTAAAATTAATTAGACGAAGTCGTCAATGAACTGGCTTGACTCTAGATCTAACTTATAGTTTGGAGAATTGAGTTTTGCAACTAGCCCCTTCAAATATAAATAATATTGAAAGCTTATATAATAAGCTCAAGTTTTAAGACACACGTCTACTATGTGTAAGAAAGTTAAATTTGTGACTGAGTTAAATGTACTCAATGCACCTATAATCCTATTGGGTGTATATAGGTCCTATATACACCCAAACGAAAATATATAATGTAATGTATACAGCATATCATCACTGCAATATAACTGTGTGGTCGATTAACCAAAATAGATACATAATGTGTAACGCACCCTCGGAAAAATTGAAGTTTTCTGAATTTTTTAAAATCTAAAGTCAAGATAACCCAGCACAACATGAGTTGAATTTCATGTCATTTTAACGCAGATATATTTTGCCATAATGGAAGTACAATACATTCTTCTCATAATAACATCATATACTGGCGAAACTTTTTGTGCAGATTAGTGGATTGTTTCGATATAACTCGAATATCCTCTATCCGACTGCAAATAGTACATACTAAAGTTTCGAACTTCGATTTTTGAATAGAGGTCACATAGCACCAACCGGAGCACCGATCGAAGGAAAGTTATAAAAATGAAAGATGGAAGGACTGCGTCATCTGAAACAAGCCAATTATACAACTACAAAAACCAGAATATAAATTACATTTATGACAAACTGCACAGCAAAATACTTAATGCCATAATAATTTGGTCATTTAGCCCAATAGCTGAAGGTTACCAAAAAGACAATGAGTGGTTGGTGTGTGTGGAGCAGTTTAATAGTTCATGAATGCTTCTTAAAATTGTATGTGATTGTCATATTAGCTCCTCCCACAGCATGGTTGGTTGACTTGGCAATAAGCAAGGAAAGCTGAATGCTATAAGATATTGACGTATAGTGTATATACGACCGTTTTTGGATTTATTCGTGCGTAAAGATATTTCTTTGAGAAGTAATTATTACAAATGATCTGTCATGAAAGAATTGAATTCAAAAGTGATATATAAGTACTGGCTAATGGAGTTCCATAAAGAGAAAGGATTTATTTATCACTTTTGAATGATCTAAGGAAAAGATAAACCAATGGCTATTAGTTTGTTACATTTTTCAAACAATATACTGCTTTTAGATTGACTAGTAAGATATCACATATTTCGCTAGTAATCTAGTACCTTTTTACACGTAAAGATTAAGGGGATCGGACACCCCTATTCCCCGTCCTACCTCGATCGGGCTGGCTAATGCTAAGTCTATGGGGAAAAAATGATTTTTTTTCCGATGAAAAGCAATGAAATTACAGGAATATTTTGATGCGATTTTTTTTAATTCATAAAACTCCAATTAAATTGTGGTTTCTTAAGACTACTTTTTTTAAAAAGTTATTTACTTTTTTTAAAATTGTAATTTTATTTTCAGCGAAATATTTAAGTTAGTTAAAAGGTGAAAAACCTAAAAATGTTCTTGCTGGAACAAAATTTCAACATTTTTTTACTAATACAATATCTTTAAAGTTAAATTTAATTTTTTTAAGTAAGGGTTTTTACGGAACTATAAAGGTAAGTGTGAGAATATTGGCTGAAACCACGCCTCCACACAGGCCACGCCTTTTAGGCAATTTTCGGGGGTCAGAGGTCAAAACATCGTGTTGGGGAGCGCACTTGGGGGTCCATCTTTGGGGGTTGTTATCTATTAGGGGTTGTTTTTCAAAAGAAAATGTGGTGTTCCTTGTTTGTTAGATTGCATGGTGTTTTTTTTTTTTTGCTTGCTGTTAAGAAATGCTTATTTTCTAATCTGTGATTGCGAGGTGTCGTTCCACTGAGCTCATAACGTGTAGTTGGTTGTTTTAAAAGTCCAGCATGATTTGATTTAAAGTAGCCTTAGCTTATTGTACTGTACTGTGTTATAATTTTGCATTATAAAGATTATTTTAAAATAGTTCAATCTGAAAAAGATTTCAGGATTTTAGTTTCGATAAAATTCTTTTACTATTTTTTTTTTTAATTTTTAATTATAAATTGTTTCATATATATTTTACAACATTTTCTCAATGAAGTTCATTTTTTAATATAAATTGACATAAATATTTTAATACAAAGTTTGAAAAAAAATATGTAAGTAAACAAATTTGAATTTTTTTTTTAAAAAAATCACACTTTTTATATTAAATACTTGCACTACTATAAGACTACTGACTCTTTCATTATACTTTACCATTTTACCATTTGTTTACGATAGAAACAAGTGCCAAATTTATAATAATAAAAATGAAGTTTTGTGTGTTTATGTGTGTGTTTCTTATAAACTCATAAACTAGACATTTGTTTGA
Organism: Oedothorax gibbosus; assembly: GCA_019343175.1. NCBI lineage: Eukaryota > Metazoa > Arthropoda > Arachnida > Araneae > Linyphiidae > Oedothorax > Oedothorax gibbosus. The sequence continues at coordinate 20,247,913 of CM033279.1, forward strand.
CTCGTAACTTGGCATAAATGCGTAGTTCATACTTAAGTTATGATTTTTTTTTAAACTTTAAGGTACCAAAATGTTTTATTTTTAAAAAAAAAATGAATTTTCTGAAAAAAACTACGCCACCTTAGCTCAAATCCGATCATTATTTTTCTTTCCCGTTGAAATAGTACATAAGTCCCCATAATCTTTTTTATTTCGCATTAAAACCGTCATTTTTTTGGTAATCAACTACTGATAAACTTATTTCAGAAAGTATTTTACTACTTGTGAAAGGACGTTTGCTAAAGGCGGCTCTTTTTCTTTAAATGCATCAAAATAATGACCAAAAGTAACGCGAAAGTACATCTACAAATCATTTAAAGTAAATAATTGCTACAACTATTAGTGTAATGCATTGATGCGTACTTGAATGAGGAAGGAAAACATATGGCAAAACTAAGCTCTAGGCTTAGTAACACTACCCACTAATAGTCTAAATTTAGAAATCAGAAAAGTACGTATAACTCTCATTATTTGCACGAGTTTGTAATTAGTATTAGGCTTCTACTAGTTATTTGGCCAAGTGCTGGAGTTACTTGAGTACCATGTTTGGTACAACTGAGGTGATTATCGCTATCCCTTTGAAAGGAGGTGAAGATCTGGTCTGGCAATCACCTCGTACAGTGATGTGTTTTCAATTCGGAGGTTCTAAACGTAGAAAACTAACTACCTGCAAATGTATTTAGACTACTTTTTTTTTTCAGAATAGATTTTGATTGGTCCTAGAAATAATGGGTAAATTGTACATCGCTCATTCCTCATTTAGACATTCAGTTGTAACGTTTCAATTCTTCTTACTTCTTCGCTGCTCGGCGGTTATTGAAATCCGCTGCTGCTTTTAAATAATTATATGCTATATCGAATATTTCTTTTTATAATTGCGTGAAAAAAATCCGATGTTTACACTATAATTTTAATATCAGACGCGTACGAAAAGTTAAACTTTTTAGAAACAGTGATGAAAAATTACTTTTTTTCACCCAAAAGCAGTGAAAAAAAGTACTTTTTTTCACTCTTTTCATGAGATGCCAATATTTCAAGTAAAATTTCTATTTCATAATATTCATAAAATCCAGAAATTTATTGATCTGCTTTATTTATAAATATGCGCGTGAATGTTATTATTATTTTTTATTTTTGAATCAGTATACATGTTCAAATGTTTGACTTTTAACTAAAAAAATTGTTTGCTTTTGTAGTTCCAGAGATTTATCGATGCCATAGATATCATAATTAAAGTATTAGATTGGCTGGTCACGTGACCTCCAATGCTAACGACAGGACGCGCATGGAGGCCAAATTGGTGGGCATAATTGCCAATGTTGCTGCCACTTTTAGGAGAAAAATACTACAAAAAAATACCATTTAATTAAAAAATGACAAAAAAAAAAAACAAGAAAGGGATTTAAAGTCACTAAAAAGATTCCAAAATGAAGCTAGTATTTTTACGATATTTTTTTGTAATTTTAGAATAATTCTAAAATAAATTCTAAAATTAAGTTAAAGTTTAGTTATAAAGTTTAAATAGTATATTAGTATTTTAGAATAATTCTAAAATTACAAAAAAAATATCGTAAAATACAAGCTTCATTTCGGAATCTTTTTATTTGTTGATTTGTTTGGGATTGATTTGTTTCACGTAATTATAAAAAATAGTGTATAAAAAAAGTGTGAAAAGTAAACTTTTTAAAACACGTGTCATTATTTCACTCGCTCGTACCTCGCTCGTGAAATAAAATCCACTTGTTTTAAAAAGTGTTACTTTTCACACTTGTTGCATAAATAACATGTTTTTGTCATTTAAAAAACAACAACTTAGTGTTTTGCTTATATTTCTGTGATGGTAGCTTGTTTTGCAGTAAGACTTTTAGCATTATTAATTCGTAAATTTTCAGATAGGTTATGTTTAATTTATTATTCAAACACATACCTTGATGTTTGATTCTGGAAAATTTAGTAATCTTTTGTCCAACTGGTGGGAACTATCCAGTTTCAAAATTGAAGAAAAATTAAACGAAATTTTCACTACGTATCATGGCTTTTTTTATTTAAATAAAAACTGTCGAATCAAAAACTAGCTATTTGTATTTGTTTTTCATTCCTATCTCCAAGCAAATAATTTGTTTGACGCATATTTCATTCATCAGTAATATAACAGATGCACATCACATAACTAGTGTGATAAAATTTGCTTACTTCCTCATTTGAGGAAAGTCAATGAAATGTAACATTCTCAAACCTAAGTTGATTTATTACTGAAAAAGATCTAAATAAAGAGAAGCTCCCTAGAATCTGTTTGATAACAGGTAACACGCGACACCTCCCTGAAAAAACTGGTTGGGAATCTGGCCTTGAAATGCAGAATTAATTTGACTTTTTTAACCATCAGTTTTATTGTAATCATTATTTCTTTTATTATAAGATAAAACTTTTTCTTATTTATTATGTAACGGCTGCGAATTGTATAAGTTTTGCACCACCATTGATAGAAATTTTTATTTGCTGTCATCATTTTTCATTTTTAGTGAATTTACAACTTTAATAACTTGTATAATTTATCTTTAGGCTAGTCTCTTAATATAGTAAAAAACTGCATTTACAATAGAAAATTAATTTAAAAATAAATTTTAATTAAAATAATTTTTAATAAAAAAAAGTGCCTGATCCTTAAAAAACATCATGCACTACCATATGCAAAAAAAACTGTTAGTTGATAAACTAATCTAATTTCGAATCTAGAGCAAAACTTTTTTACATTACGTGTTCATACGATAAAAAATAATTTGGTTAAGCTTATTACAAATTATTAAGCTAATTTACAAAGTTATTCAGCTTAACTTTCAAAGGTTGAAGCACGCTTTTCTACAAGGCATTGTTGGAAAACATGCCCCGCCGTCATATTTTGACTTTAATAGTACCTTGACGAGTATAATTTTAAATAATTTTGAAAACGAATGTATAGGTTAAGGTTACGTAGAGAGAAGAGCCACCTTTTAGAATACGCAATAATGAAACTGTAAGTTTAATAAAAGTACTTTTGGTTTAGGTTTGAATGTGCGCATGAAAATTCACCCAACGTTGAAAAATTTCAAAAACAGTTGTAACGAAAATATTACAACACCAACTGAGCAAAAATTCTTGTGCGTGACATAAAACGGGTTGTTTCATAAACCAAGCAGCCATTTGGCGCCTCCTAAAAGCTCATTTCTTGTATAAGGCCTGGTGGAAAACTTACCCATGGGAAAACTAGCCCCGTCTCCCCTAACTAAATATACTGTATTATTCTGATGTTTATTAAAGTCGTTTAAAATTATATGTTCTGTGCTAGTGTATTTAATTTGCTAAATTTACAACTTCGAGGTGGTGGGGGGCCCCAAATGTCAAGTGCCTAGGTGCCCTGGGTCTTTAAATCCGGCACTGCTTAGAAATCTCATTTTCGAATACCAAAACAAAAGTAGTTCCAGACAACAACAAAAAATTTAAACAGACCGTTGGATCTGTTGCCACGACGTGAAACAACCCCATTTAAATCACCTGATTTATTGTACCGAAATTAAATTATAAGCTTCTAATATTAAATTAAGTTATAAAAAGATAGATTAGTGTAAAGATAAGTTTAACATTTCTTTAAGTTGTAAACATTTAAATAATAAAAAACTAATACAAACTAACTAAATACAAAACTAATTGCACTAAAAATATTTTATAAGAAATAAGTGTATACAATTACATTTGAAACAAGCATTAACAAAATATTTCATGAAAGTAAAAAGAAAAAATGGTTACGCGCCAGGCTCAGAGCGCTCTATAGGACGGGATTAGAGAGAAAACCAAATACGACAAGGGGTGACATCTGACCCCTTGACCCCCGTGGATCCGCGACTGTTCTGAGATTATCCTCTCCTCTGTAGAAGACTGGATGTGGGGGGGGGGGATTCCCCCTGAGTCGGTCATTTGAGACGTCAAGACAAAACAGGACACCACTTGTTGGGAGAGCTTAGGGGGAAGGGGGGGGCGTCATACCCCTATTTCCAGCTAACTGTATTGATAGGCTAGAGTTTTAGCCGTGGCCCCGCCCCCAGAGTTGCCACTATTTTAGGGTTTTGAAGGAAGCTAAGAAATCGTGAGGGTAGCCGAAAGCCTTAATTATTGTACATGGATTGAGTTTTTGTCAAAAATCATATAATTTATAGCTTTAAATAGAAGCACTACAATTCATTTGCCTCATGTAAAGCACACATAAAATATTCCAGGATTGAAACCAAGGAACGTAATATGTATTTATACAAAAAAGCTGAATTGGAGATTTTCATATCAGCCACGTTACAAATTCGGTAAGTCAATATGAATTAAATACTAATAAATTAAATTTAAGGATGCAGAGTTACTATAGGGCATTTCCACGCGTGACTTACACTACATAGGACGATTTAACAAATTTCGTTTGCATAGTTCATAATTATTTTCTATTTATTAAAAAAAACTATTGTATGTCAGTTTACCCCTGAACATATAGTATTTTTAGCAATCATTTAAAAAAATTTAATTTAATATTTTACTAAAAAAATAATAAAAATGTCCTGATGTGACTTACACTACATGAAAGGAAGTCGATTTTTGGTTATCATTATAAACTCTAATTTCTTCTTCATAGTGCAGTAAATCAACATTCTACCAGTGCTTATTTTAAGTAGAAGGTTTAAAGCTAAATAATGTAATTGCAAAAAAGTATTGATCTATCATAGGAAAAAAATTATTAACTCATAGTTCGAAAAAGTTACACAACGTCCCCTAAAGTTGGTTTCTGGTAATTTCTTAATTCTTTCTTCATAAGCATTGTCTGAAAAACCTTCCTTCTCAGGCCACGCAAAAAACTCCCGATCATTGCAGAGGTTTCAGTTTTATTGAATAAGCATCTTTACTTAACATTTGCCCCACAAAATATTTAACGATAATTTTTCTACAAAAGGAACTAAAAGCTCTTTTTCCAGCATCAAATTCATTTTCGGAATTTTGTTGAGAGGTATTTCCTTTTACAACATTTAAATTTGTTTAATCAGCCGTATACTATTTTTGGGGATTTGATGAAACATTGGCAGTTTTAAGTAGGTATTTGTTTAATTTTAAAAAGCAGAGCAATTTTTGAGTGTCAGGAATCGGAAATATTTATTTTCCTTTGATGAGCAAATATCATTTAATCTACCTATTTCGCCCTTTACACAGTTGTCAGAAATGTATAATAGTGATATGTTTGGGCAGATTTCTTATGCAAAAAGGAAAAAATCTTTAGCAGAATGTGGGTCAATTTTCCTAGAATGTGTGGCTGCTTTTATCTCCTCCTCACTGTATCACCAAGTCCATCAATTGGTCCTTTTTCATGACTAAAGGTAAAGATGGCTAACATTGGTGGCAGAGAAATGCCATTCAATGTTTTCCAACGGTTGGAACATTGCAATAGAGATGGTGTATTTTTAGTTAAAGTGTTGTCCGTAAAGTGGCTTTTGCTTTAATTTTCTTTAAAGGTTTGAAATTCACCACATGCTTAAAGTCTTTCCCTTTGCTTTCTTTTTTCTTTTAGCTGTTGACATAGCCATCTTAAATCAAAATTATCAAAATATAAGAAATCTACAAATATTAAGCTTATTAAATCTAACAGAAATTGTGACTTACACTACGTTGTGACTTACACTACAAAGTTAAAATGTTTTATAAATCTAGAAAATGCTTTTTACTTTAAAATTTAAAGGTGTGGAATTACACAGAGGTTTATATAGAAAGAAATTATTTTAAAAATTTTGAAGCAAAGCCTTGTTTTAAAAAGTTATAGAAACTTTTAGATCTTTTCGTGACTTACACTACAGCCAAAACAGGGGATGTTTATCTTTCTAATTAAGTAACTTTTATTTGTAAATGCCGATTAAAAATGTGTTTTCAAGATAGTTATTATAGTGTATTTTAATAAGTTTACCAAAAAATCTGATAAAAAAATAATACTTAACTTAAAATTCAAGAATTCAAAATGATGAAAAACCATAACACATGCTTTAAAAAAAAGCGGCCACTTTGAAACTTCAGTGTTGCCACAGATAAAAACAATAAGAGTTTTTTATGTAAAATTTTTGTAGTTCAAACTTTTCTAAATCACATATAAAAGTTTCAACTGGAATAAAAAATATTTTTAAAATTCACTTGTGGCATGTATTTACGTGGAATTAACCTATATTCAAAAGTAAGGGATTATGATATTTTTTTTACAATTATTATTTTATTTTTGTCAGAGAGAGACAATCCGCTTGACAAAGATACTTTGTACACATATTTTTGTTATCAGTTGGTTAAAATATGATACAGCATAAAAAAAGTAGGAAAAAATAAATATAAATAAAAGTTTTATCTCATGTTCATTTAAAATTCTGGCCGTTTATGTAGTCTTCCAGTATTGCATCGACGTAAGCATTACTTATTTTGTTCATTTGTAAAATCTCAATTGCCATAGTAATCTATAACTCAACGTTGTCGTAAAAACATTAAATAGCTATTGATATAAATTTCAAAAATAAAAATTAACTTAATCTGTTATTAGTAATTAAATAAGTGTATCACCACTTTAAAGCATCAAAAAATCGAAACAAAATCAGAAAAAATATGCCAAGCATTATGAATTCTGGTATTCGAATAGTTTATATTAAAAAAATAAAGGAAAAAAAATATAAATTCTTAATAAAAAAAAATTCGGTGAAAAATAAAACAATTAATAATAGTGTTAAATTTTGATACCCAAAACACCCAACGTATTAAACTATACGAATAAACGCACATAAAAAAGCACACACGACTGAAAATGTAGAACACTGTCCGCCTGGTCAAATCCGTGACCAACAACCAAATTAGCTGCACAGAGTAAGATGTCGAGCAATTGTCTACTTCAACCCTACAATAACCCCTCCACCCCTAAAACGATTCTCTAAAATGATGAAAAATGAAGAGTGGAACAACCCAAACGAACTGGTATCTCCCGTCGCACCTCCTCTCAAGGGTCTTTAAAATGCAGTTTTCCGGATAATTTTTGAGAATAGTTACGGTAAATATTTTTTTTTACTAAATGTAATTATTTCTTCTTTTCAAATGTCAATATAGCAAAACCATGTAAAAAAAGCAGCTGTACTAACAGTTGGATAAAGGAAGTAAATGTGTAATTTTTCTAGTGTGCAAGGAGTTTTGATTTTTAAACTGCTGATTCAATTATCGTATGAGGTAATTGTTAGAAATATAAAGTAATGTGGATATATAATAATTATTAATAAATATTTTTTTAAAATAACTTATCTTTTTCGTGTTATAAGTATAACCTAAATTTTTGAATTGGAAGAAAAAAATACGTTTAAAATTATTTACTTATTATTTTACCCAAAAAATATGCCGTGAATCACCCTCCAAAAAGCACCCTATGAAACTTCCAAACCCAAAAAAACTATGCAAGTTTTTCAAAACTTGTAACATTTATAAACCAAAAAAATTAATAACCTTTAACTAATAAACTCTATTTGCGCTTTATAACCTTCCCAAAAAAATATGCTGTAAATAGCACCCTCAATAAAACTATATCCCCAAATATGCTGTCAATGGCAGTCTCAATTTAACTATATTCTGCAAATAAGCTGTAAATGAATCTATCAATGTCTTAACCACTCAATTGTAATTATTGCGACCAATGTCTTAAGAACATGCCATCCACACCACCCCCATATTTCCTTCTCACCCCTTTCTCCCAAATTACAGTGATGTTGGAAGAAGGCAAAAGTGCGAGGAGCTAAATGCGAACTGACCCCTTGATCCCGCAGCACTTCATCATTTCCTATGGAAGAGGGTATCTTTGTCTGGAGAAATGCGCTGCTTCCTGTTGGCAATTGCGCAATGTGTGTGGCGGCTTTTATTGCTCGCCGACAAATTATTAACACTCAGGAATGAAGTGTCAAAGGGGGGAGAACAGTGAGGGTCCGTTTATGTACTGTAAAAAACTTCTGTAAAGTTACAGCACATTTTGTGGTTAGTTTTTTTTACACTACAGTGTTGTAATGTTTGTTTTACAGCAAATTGAGGTTTTCTTGACGTACTGAGTCACATGAACAACATACTCTAATAGCATTTGAATTGAGAAGTTGGGTACATTCAATCACAGCAGGTGAAACGAACGCTTTCGCCGGTACCATTTAGTAAATTATACACCATATGTAAATTCACAGAACAGAGTGATAACAGCCCTTTTATTATTGCACTATGATGTTAAATTCGAAAGAATTGTTGACAGGGTAAACGAAATTTGTTTAGAATGCAATTTTATATTTTAGTTTTAAATTCAATGGAATAATGAGTTTTTAAGGCAAATGGAAATTTCAGAAGTGCTGATTTGTAGAAAATATATAAGGACATATTAGAACATGAGTCCAATATTTCGACGATCAAATAAGATGATGGCCCTATATACTGGATAAATAACCACATCCAAGCAATTACATGAAAAATGCTAGCATTTCACTGGATTATTTTTTAGTCAACCTTATGAATAATTACTTTATTGTGCACAGTTTAAATACAGGAAGTTCCTGCTCAAGATCCGTAAAACGAAAACGAATTATTTGTGTTTCCTGAAAGACAATTAAAAAGTAAATACAGTTTCATTCTAATAATATATTTCTAAAAAAAAAGGCAATTTGAAAACGTCACCTTGGAAAATGAGTCAAATACTAGCTGTACAGTTTAATTGAAAACCGGAAATATATATAATACTGCTTTCTGTCAAAATGTATAATGAATATCACGGCTAGTGTGCTTTAAAGTGCTAATGTTTTTGAAATATTCAAATTATGGTTGAAAAAAATCGCTGAAATGCAAAACTACTAATTAGAGACCAAAAAAACTAATTTTCCTAACTTAGTCTCCCAAAAAATCTTTTTACTTATCACGATTTTGATTTCATTTCAACATCTTAGGAGATCTCCTAAGTTTGAAATCCTTTTCCGCTACATCATTACAACACAATACAAAGTTTCGAACCAACTCCAACTCCACCTCTTTCGATCAACGTAACTTTGACAATGCCATTAGCGGATTTTTGTTTTGTCCTGTTCAACAATGAAATCAATCAAAGATCCGTCTCCACACCACATATGTTGGCGAGAAACGTAATAGTGGAACAAGGCCAATCCATCATGGCGGACTCAGGTGTCGGCTCCTATTCCACATCTGTCGGGTGCTAATGAAACTAAAGGTCACACCTAATACCAGAGCATAATAGGGAAGGCAGGTTTAGTGTGGCGGACTCGAAAGACACCCATCCTTCAGACAATAACTTGATGCAAAGCACAAAAGCATTCTGTTATTTTTGTCTCTCCCGTCTAGGACCGACCCAGCCTTCAGCTCTGTAAATAATTATGTAAAAGTACAGCACATTTTGCTGTTATTTTCAAATTCTAAGTGTTATAATGTTTGTTTTAAAGCAAATTGGTGTTTTCACTACGTAGAGAGTCACATGAACAACTTACTTCAATCGTGTTTAATCCGAGATGATTAATCCGAGAGGATGGGTGCAACCAATTATTGCCAGTGAAGCAAACCTTTTCGCCGGTACCACACAAGGATTTTTACATCATATATAAATTCTAAGCAAAAGGCAGCACTTTTATAATCACACTATGATGGTAAATTAGAGGGATTTTTTTTAATGTAGAGCGAAAGAAAAACAAACCTTTTGGATTATACTCGCAATGCCGCAAACTAAAAAATAAACTATTTCTTCATTTTTATTTCATTTCATGACAAAATTTAAAGAAGTCGAAAAGATTTCGAAAAAAAAATCTTCACACAATTAGTATCAACACGTTTAAAAATAGACTGCCTCGACCAGATTTTGCATAACTTTAAAAATGGTTTGGTTGTAGTAGGTGAATATTTCCATTTAGCTTTCATTCCTGTTATCCTTCGATTCGGTGCTCCGAATGGTGCTTTGTTCCCACGTGATATTGATTTACCAATTTTGTTTATCAATGCCTAACAACTAATTAAAATTGAATGTGAAATATAAATTTTATATTTAAACTCAATACAAAATCAAGCAGATGAAATACGTTTAAATAAAAATAACATCTTTGCAAAATTTAGCAACATGGACGACCAGTGTTCTTCAAAAATAACAGCTTTTCCATATGTCTAAATGTAAGTTCATTGTAAAGAAGTCAGGAATTGTTTAATGTCTCACCCCAGCGATTACCAATGAAATGATACGAGGGAAATTGTTGTCCTGGTAATGCAGATGCGTCTGTAAATAGATGGTGTTCTTCAGAAATCCGAGCTTGTAAATCATTTACAGGTAATGATGATTGATGGGAAAGGTTCCTTCCTGCGTATTATGTTCATATCGTGGTTTGGGAAGGTGTGTTAATGGTTTAGGGTCATTTGTTTTGGTGTTTCTCATGTATTTAGTGCTAATTTAAGAGTTGTATGTAAATCTGGATGGTCTTCTATTTTATTTCTTTATTTAATAAACATTTTAAGGGTAAAATTCATAGAATATCTTAACTTATAGTAAAAATTACATTTTACTATCTTTTGTAAAATTTCGTATTATGTTTTTCTATTAAGAAGATTTTCAATATTTAAAATTGGAGAATTTTGTTGGATTCGAACAGTTTTTTATATATTTTTCTTTCTTTTTTTAAAAAGAAAGTTGTTTCAAAACTTAAAATTTGTTTTAAAAAAGAAACATCCACGTAAACGTTGCATCATAAAAAAAAAACATAACTATTTCAGTTGCATTTTTTTCTTTTAAATCCATAAAATATGATGCACACAAGACCAGATTTTTTTTACTTTAGCTATTCACATCCCGTAACAATACATAATTCAATAATTGCAAAATCATAATATCTATGTAAGAACTGCTAACGCTGTCAATGATCCTATAATATTGATAGCATAATAAAAGGAAACTCAAGCAATGACAGTTTTAAAACTAAAATTATAATAATATTAAAATCCTTTTTATTTTCAAACTAATTATCTTCAAGACGGAAATAAACAACTGACCTCCCCAGATGCAGAAGATCAAAAAGCCAATACACTAAAACAAAATCACGTTTTAATCCTGACTCATTTAGTTTTCCACCTCATCCTTCATACCCATGAAAAGCTCCTCAAAATGAAGACTTCCATCTTTAAAGACGCCTCATCATGTGCGTTTCTAAACCGCAGGATGATAACTGCGCAATTTTCCACAGCAACAACAAGAAGAAAAAGTGAGTATTTAACATTAAATCGAATGCCCTTTCAGCTATTCCATTTATCTTACCTGAGAGCAATACCGGTGCAACCCCTTCAATGATTATTCACAATTCATAGCTGTTATTGGATGTAGAATGTCATTTTTTAAGGAATTTAAAAAACTATACTTTTTGAAGGTTAAAAAATAAGATTTCAAGCCAATTCAAATATCTAGTATGTTATGATGTTTTGATTGCATTTTAAGTGATCTTTAATATTTGCCAAACGCAGTTATGCCCGTTTGGCTCTTAGGCACAGTTCTCCAGCTTACAGCACTGAAGGGTCTTTAATATTCCCAGCTCGTGGTCATTCCTTTCTTTAGCTGATTAGCAATTAGGTCCACTCCTTTATCCAATAGCGAGCCACCTTTGGACCACCCACGCCTTCCAATTTACAAGCTGCCAATCAGGAATGGGCGGCGTCCTTTGAACTCGCGTCGGCATTCCTCTTCTCAAAGGAATATGCCGACAGGTCGGGCGGACGGCTTGTGTCAACTTTTTTTTAATGTTTCTTTGTACTTTCTCGTTTCTTGTAGGATCTTAATTACACGAGAGACGTGATAGTAAAGACATTAAGGTATAATGAGGCAAATAATAAGCAGGCTTTTATTGCTCAGGCTGTATCGCTTTCGCGGATGGGCTTTGGTTTTGTTTAATTGATGAATGAATGTGCGTTTTGGGGAACATTAATTTTGCTTAATGTTGTATGAGTAGTATTTTTTAATTAGGAAAGATTAATTATCGAAAATGGCAGTTTAGATTTTGTATGAAGTCTATTTGGTGAATAGGAGGAAATACTTGTGTGCTGTTAGATTTATTTATTCAAGTAGTAAAAAAAATGAATAGTTAAAAAAATAACTAAACACAATGAGGTTTCATTCTTTTTTTTGAAGAATACAATTAAAAAATTCATTGATAATCTATCATAGAAATTAAAATAATAAGGATTGTTAACAACTTGCATAAACGATTTTTACCTTCTTTTGAATTTTATTTTAATATGCAATCTATATTATGTATAAGAGAAGAATGTAGATCAGACTGGGGCACATTTTCTATTGGTGCAGTTTTTTTTAAATAGCTTAATTTAAAAATTGCACCACTAAATGACCCTGGTTGATTTTTCTGACGCAGCACCCATCATACATCATGTAAGAATAGTCTAAGTTTAATAGAAGCTGTAATATTGTCGGAAGATAAAACACGAGGCAGCACTTGGTGCTACCAGTATTATGGAGTAAACTTCTCATTTGTGTAACGTAACTCCATAAATTTGATTTGACGCTAATTACTAATTACACTAATATACTAATTGTATTTACTTAAAAGGCGTAAAATCAAGTCACTCCCAACTCTGTATGTACTTCATCTCCTTTATCACCACTATTTAATCACTGTCATCTTATGAAACATGAAACCACAACAAAAGAAACCCTTTTACGAAACCTCTTTCAAAATAATGCCAGAAATATTAATGAAAAATAGTGCCTTTGAATCATTTAATGCCAGTATTACAACAAATCTTCTACTACTTTCCTAAACACACCGCCTCAAAAAACCTTTTGTGTCTTCGGCTGTACGAAGCATTTATAAAAGGCGTTAAAGTGTTTTGACATAACTGTAACTATATAGTTAAATGAGTGTGAAAAAATGTAATTTAAATTAATGTATTTAGAACTCAAAAAATCTAATTCTTTCTAGTTTATCTATAATATTAAGAACAAGACTACCTAAATTTTTTAAATAAAAAAATTAATGTTTGATAGTGCTGATAGAAATATAAAGTTGTGCCTCACTGTTCAAAATTTTGGTGCAATTTTGCTGGAACTGAATCTTGGAACCTACTAGCTACCACTACTATTTGGAGCCACCACATTTTTACCAGTTTTGCTGTGGATCAAAGTTATGGTTTTACCACAAAATTATTAAATTCACACTCCAAATAGTGGTGGCAGCTGGAAATTTCTAGGATTCTGGTGCAATTATGCACCATTCTTTTTAACAGTGAATATTATTAGAAACTAAGACTACCTAAATTTGTGAGAAAAAAATATATGTTTGATAGCATGTGATAGCAAAATAAAGTTGTACCACTCATGCGGTCGGTTCACCATAATTTCAATAGAAATCAAGTAAATATATAGTTCTATTTTTTTTTAAATAAACTTTAATACAATGAATTACCAAAGTGAAACCGATGAATTTTGTTTTAAAGAGTAAAAAATCCTTTGAAACTTTGTCAAATTAGTGCAGTGAAGAGGCAACCCATTTTAAGTTAACGAGCAGCCTCAAAAACATTAAAATAGCCCGCAAAACCCCTTTTTTACTGCGGAGAATGTTAACACCCGTTTTGTAGAATCACAATGGATGCCTCAGAGATTAATTTCAAAAAGGGTGTTATTGTTATTCAAAACAGCAATTTCGCTCCACAATGGAATTAAATTGGTACAGAAAGGAGCTGGGTGGTTACTCCCGCCCTAAAATCTCCCTTAATGAAAATCCATTATTTGTCATATTTTCTTTTCGTATTTCAAATTGCTGTGATAAACTGCCGCATTACCTGGCCCTGTCCTTATTTCATGAGGAGATTCTATCTCATAATGGATTTTATTTGATTATACAATGAGAATATTTTAATGGAGTTTTAGTTGGCGCTTGATGTTCGGGGGATGATGGCTTTATTTATTAGTTTACTATTCTCGTTATGAGTAATACATGGAACATTGAGGATTTTCTGGTTCTTAAAGAGTAGTTTAGGCCAAGTTAGTATGAATGATAGGGAGTGTGTTCAAATTTATAAGTGGGAGTATCCTTCAGTGGATAAAGTAAGCTTCTGTTGTCAAACTTCCTTTTAAAATTAAATAAATTATTGAAGAGCTATATAAAATATAATAGCCTGTCACGATTTGGCGATTTGCGTTACGTTGCCAGGCAACGAAAATTCCCAATTGTGGTAAACATTCCATTACATATTTCATACAACTTGATAAGTTTAGCAATGCTAAATTTTCAAGCTCGTCAAAAGTCACCAATGAACAAACGGGCCATTATAGCTGTATCTAAATTATAAGTTGGTCATTACAAACAACGCGTTTGACGAAATAAGTATTTCTTGATGAGTATGTATATACATTTAATTATAAAAGATGTAATAAAAATATTATTATATTTTCTAGCAATTTAAACTCATTATTTTTATCATACTTGTTGATTTCGTATAATAAACGATTACTTATTTTTCATTTCTTACAAATTACGAGTGAATTTAGTTTCACTTCATTGTTTAACATCTTCTGAGTCATTCTAGAATATTGTTTACTTTATAATGCATCAGAAACCACTTTTGAAGGTCTAGCTAGCATTTGTTACAAACTTTACAATGTCATCCTTCTTATTTATAAAATAAGATTCTGCACATTTTCTTGTGACTTGACTCTTTTATAATCTTTAAAATAATGCTTTAATTCTCCAATCCCAAATTTATTTTTTGTGTTATCCCAAATTTAAAATTTCTTAAAGTTCATTTTTACAGTCGGATAGGTCCTGTGTGGGTGGTCATCTATGAGTAGCTTTATATAATATTTCTAGACTTAATAATTCAACTCTTCAAATCGTAAATACGTAATTTCTCAACTTTCTCTTCTGAGTCCAATGCGGCATTTGATTTGTGGATTAGCGATCTTTCATCTTAAAACAACAAGGGTAGCCCTTCCGGAATTATAGGAACGATATTAGGTATCAAGACTATATTGTGTGATGGTAAAAGTAGAGGAGAGAAGGGTATTATGGAATACCATTTATATTTTTTAAGAATAACTTTTTTGGTTTTAAATAAAAATCCACACAATCATTTTCAGTATATACTATAACTAATGGTGATAAAGTGCCAATGGTGAAACAAAACAGTATTTATTTTTTGTGTTATGAAAAAATGTACTCTAAAAAAAGTTACAAGTGGAGGGTAATATGGGATAGTCGGGTAGCAAAAATTCTTTACAATTATTGAAAGTTTAATTATACTTCACAGAACATAGTTAATTTTAACTAAAAAACAATATTTGAAAATTTAAGTTCAAATAGTTTTGTTTTAAGTCTAAGTTTTGTTAAAGTCTATTTACAAAAATCACAAACATAGTCTTCTTTCTCTGCTCCAGTACAGTCAAAATGAGCCCACAAATAACAACTACTGCGTTAAATCCAAATTTTATTGATCTTCGGAAAATTTTCCGTTACAAAAGATACATTCAGACCGGTTCTTTAGTTGATGGCACGAAGGCAATATCAGATGATATGTATTCCATATTGCCCGACACATCATTTTGGATTATGAGTCATTTTACTGACGGATAAGACATTGATGGCTAAAAAGCGACTAGAGCATAACAAACTACTATTCTTTTAGTAAACATTATTCTTAACAACAAAATTAAAGTCTCATGATTACTAGTAGATTCAAATGTTTGAACATTTTCCGACAAAAACTTTGAAAAATCCGAAAACACACTTTCTTTTGCAGAAACTGTAACATCAGCAACAAGAAGTTAACTCTTTGTGCACTGCATCATGGGGAATTTCTTAGGTCTTTCATGGCATTTCCACGTAATGGCAGCAAAAGAGAGGGCTGAAACTTCAGTATTCCATAATACCCTCCTCTCCTCTATTAACCTGTATTGTGAATTTACATATGATGTAAAATGTATCGTGTGGTACCGGCGAAAGAGTTTGCTTCACTGACAGTAACTGGATGCATCCATCTTCTCTGTGTAAACTCTATTGAAGTAAATTATTCATATGACTCTGTAAAATACGACGACCGTCGCCAATAGCCCTCGTGTAGCTCTAGTGCGACGATAATTCAAACTAAACTAAACATATGACTCTGTACGTCGTGAGAACATCACTGTGCTATGTAAAACCAACGCTACAACACTGTGATGGAAAAAGTAACCACAAAATGTTCTGTTATTTTATTTAAATTTTTTACAGTGTAGGAGCAGGATATTCGGACGACATTTAATGGGACATTAAGTCGACGCACATTTTTCTCTCTCCGTTCCATTTATACAGGGTGACAATTTTAAACTCGGCCCCAAAACTTGCAATTTGAGACCTCTTTTAAAGTTGCCGTCCAATGTTCTTCAACTCTTTGATTCCAAATTAAATTTTCTCATACTCCATTCTATAGCCTGGTATGTCCAATGCGGGTGGTCACCTGTGGGTAGCCATCATTCGTCTTAATACCCCGGGAGTAGCCCGAACATGATCGGCTCCTCCCCGCTCATCACGAAGCGAAATTCCACCTTTCCCCCCTTCACGATTAAGTCACTATGATACAGGTGTTCCTTCTGACTGCATTCCCCCTTCTATCTGATGGAGATATGGAGTCTTACTGTATAACACTTCTTGTAAGTTAGTGTTACTTGTTGAGTTGCATACATTTCCCGAATATAAACAATGTGTGCTTTGAATCGGGTAGAGAAATGCCAATTAGTTATTTGCCTTTGTTTTCGTGCAATACTTCCATTGATTTTATAGCCGATTTATCAAAATTTATTTCAATTTATGTTATTAAAATGAAAATATGTTTTAGTTGTCAATCTCTTCAAACCCATCGAAAGTTCTTTTAAAATTTGCGAAACTAAATAAATTGTGGTACTTTTATGTTGTTTTCATTTACCCATAGAGGCAGTTACAAGAAGTTTAATTTCAAGGTTTCATAAACAAAGAAAAGTCGATTATTAAATTCTTTGTGCTTTCTCCTTTCATTCAGAAATTTTTTACTAAAGAATGCTTTGTACTTTTAATACATACTTTTGTTTGATGTGATTTGACTAATTTGCATGATTTTCAATCCATATTTGGGATGTGGGAAAAAAAACTTCAAATGACTTAGAATAAATGTATGTATGAAGAAAATAAAATAAGGGTGGTTCAATGTTTATTGGTAATCTTATATTTAGAGAGAACACTTAAGAACTATTTAGAGAGAACACTTTTAAGAAGAACACTTTCCTTAGAGTTTTGTTTTGAAAAGTATCCTTTTTTTTAATACTCAAACACAATTTAATAAACAAGCATTTTAAACTTATATACAGTAAAATTCTTTTGACACATTCCTACGTATAAAATTAAAGGAGCAAAAAACAAACCATTACGATGGTTTTTCATTTGGTTGTTTGGAACTCCGTGATTGTTGAATTAGCTTAGTTGGCTAAACATGTAGTCTAGCTCTTGAATATATTGCTTTCCGCCCGAAATCGGTCTTACAGTCATTGTAAAAAATTTCTGTAAAATTACAACACATTATGTGGTTACTTTTTACATCAAAGTGATGCAATGTTTGTTTTACAGCAAATTCATTTTTTCACGACGTATAGAGTCACATGAACAACTTACTAAAACACAACATTTTAATAGAGAAGATGATGCACCCAATCACTGCCAGTGAAGCAATTATTTTGGCCGGTACCGCACAATAAATTTTACATCATATGTAAATTCACATCATAGAGTGAAGGCCATCACACTGTGATGGTAAATTGGAGGCTGTTTTTCAGTGTAGCTAAAAAGTTAAATCACCATTGCTCCTCCTAACCTTAAAAAACAAGTTCCAAACAACAAACCATTACTATCTTCCGCATCCCAACTGATGCCCAAGATGAGGTGTTCATTCGCGGACGGCACATAAAGGGGGTTCATATTTTTATTTCGTTCAATAGCACGCGCTCTTGTACGAGGTGTTTCACTGATTAGATAGGAGGGGTGGAAGAAACCTTTTGATGGAAATGAATCTCTGATTGGGAGTTTGGGGTGGTCCGGGATATTCTTTTTATGGAAGCTATTGTTTCTGTTGCGTAAAGTAGGATTGGAATGGAGATCTTTATGTGTTGCAGTAAAGAGAAGTTGTTATAAAGGAGTAGCAATTTAGTGATTTTAAATTGTCTGATTCGTGATATTTTATCATTAGGGTGTTTTAATGTGACAGTTTCTGCTTTAGTCCCTTTTGGTTTTTGGTGATGCAGATTGCAGAGGACTGTAGGTTGTTGATTCTGGTGATTATTTCATATTTTTGGATAGACTAAAAGGAAACTCCGACTGGCTGCTGTTAAACGCAGTATTTTTATTGCATCTTCCTTCCTGGTTAGTAATGGAATGAATTACAATTTTTGCCGTTAGGGCGTGGCATTTACATACTTTTCTTGGCTACCGCTAGGCGGCGTTACACACGATTATACATACTCCCGCGTTGAAATGTAAATTTCAAAAATATATAGAGAGAAAATTATCTGAATAATAATATGAACAATTTCAAACATAATAAGAATAATACTCAAATATTATACAAAAAATCAAACAACAAATATAAAGAATTTTCACAGACAGAATTACACACTTTACTTAATTGGGACTGGCAAAATTGCTAATTTAGTTATTGGGCGCTTAAAAATTCCACGTTTAGTTTTAACAGAACAAACTCTTACACATTTGTCCCTACCTTCAAATACCTTTACAATACGCCCCAATAACCATGAGTTAATGGGAAGATTATCTTCTTTAATAAGAACTATTGTTCCAAGTTGGATATTATTTTTAACAAATTGCCATTTATTTCTCTGTTGGAGGTGACACAAATAATCATTTGACCATTTTTTCCAAATTAGCTGTGTAACCTTTGTTGTTAATTGCCATCTATTAAGTCTATTATCATTTAGTTCTATTAATTGAGGTTCAGGAATGCTAAACATTGTACGGCCAATTAAAAAATGTGCAGGAGTAAGGACTTCAAACTCCTCCGCATCATTCGACATGGGAGTTAAGGGCCTAGAGTTTAAAATTCCTTCAACCTGATTCATTACAGTAAGAAATTCTTCATAGGACAGAGTCAAATTTCCGATTGCTCTTTTTAAGTGAAATTTAAATGATTTCACACCACTTTCCCATATACCTCCAAAATGAGGAGCTTTAGGTGGTATAAACTTCCAAGTAATTTTTTCTGAACTAAGATAGTTACTGAAAGTAGTATCTGGTTGATTTATTAATTCAAACAAACGGTTTAACTCTTTATTGGCTCCAATATAAGTTTTGGAGTTATCACTAAAAATAGTGGAGCATTTTCCCCTACGAGAAGTAAATCTTTTAAGTGCTGCAATGAAACAATCGGAAGTTTGATCCGAAACAATTTCAAAATGCACAGCTCGTGTAGCTAAGCATACAAATATAACAACAAATACTTTTTGTTTTGAACCCTTTCTTTGATGTTTATGACGAATATAAAATGGTCCTAGGTAATCTGTCCCTGTATTAACAAAAGGGTAAGTTTTTGAACATCGTTCGGCAGGTAAGTCTCCCATTTTC
This sequence comes from Oedothorax gibbosus, assembly GCA_019343175.1. Taxonomy (NCBI): domain Eukaryota; kingdom Metazoa; phylum Arthropoda; class Arachnida; order Araneae; family Linyphiidae; genus Oedothorax; species Oedothorax gibbosus. Next base: position 20,267,619 of record CM033279.1, read on the forward strand.
TGCTCTAGGAATCGAGGGTTATATTTCGCACAAATAACACAATCATGGACTAATTTCCTTGCTAATGTGCGTCCATGAATAATCCAAAATCGTTGTCTGGATGCATTAAGAAGTGCTTGAGCACCCAAATGGCTATAAACTTTATGTAACTCTAGTAATATTAAAATAGAAATTTTGTGATTTCTAGGCAAAACAATGGGATGCTTACTATTGAGTGGCAAGTCGGAATTTTTGAGTCGACCACCAACTCTAATGACATTTGATACTTCGTCAATAAAAGGATTCAAAGATTTTAATTTACTGTTATTTGATACCTGTTTCTCATTATTTAACAATTTAAATTCATCTGGAAAACTTTCTTGTTGTACCAAAGATAACAAATGCATTTCATTTTTACTTACTTCGTCTGCAGTTATAATACTCGTTATTTTTAACTTATTTTTACAATTTATAATGAATCTGTTAACGTAGCAAAATATACGAATTAATTTTTGATAATTATTAGTTGTACAAATTAATCCTGTAAGAAAACTTTCACTAGGAATAGTTGTTAGGCAAGGGTTCTCAATAATTTTAAATTCTCTAACATATGATTCATCATTAAGTATACTAGTGTCCACAATACACTCGTCACACTGGTCTTGTTGTAGCAGTTGGGGACCCTGCCACCACAGCTTGTTTGTGATAAGATCAGACACATCTTGTCTTCGTGATACTATGTCACTAGGGTTTTCTTTAGTAGGCACATGTCTCCAGTGATAGTTTTTGTCCAAGGCTTGAATTTGCTTTACTCGATTGGAGACGAATGGTTTCAGTTTTTCAGGTGGAGTCTTGATCCAGGTAAGAACGATAGTGGAATCACTGTACATGAAAATGTTGTCCAACGGAATTTGCAGGATGGGGACAACTCTTGCAGCAAGCTGGGTTAGAAGCAATGCAGCAGCAAGCTCCAATCTCGGAATGGTCTGCTTGGTGGATGCGGACTGGCGAAGTGGACTCACCTTCGATTTGCTGCATAGAAGAATTGTTTGCACGTTGCCTTCATTGTCAGTTGACTTTAGATACAAGCAACACCCGTAAGCAGAAAATGAAGCATCAGCAAATCCGTGGAGTTGAATATTTGTGGCTTTAGGAAGAAGTACACATCTTGGAATTTGCACTTGATTGATGATGGGAAGCTGGTCCAGAAAGAGTAACCACTCCTTGATCTCATTTGGTGGAAGATCATCTGACCAGTTGAACTCCAATGCCCACAGTCTTTGAAGAAATATTTTCGCCTTGACAATGACTGGTTGAATGAGTCTCAATGGATCGTAGATTTTGGCGATAATAGACAACACATCGCGTTTGTTGTAGTTGTCTTGACGGCCGACGCTCACTTTGTAGGTAAGGTAGTCCGCTTGTGAGCACCAAAACATGCCAAGAGTCTTGGTTGTTGTTTCACTGGGAGTAAAAGAGTAAGATGTTGATTGTCTATCACCTTGAAGCAAGTCTGGATGATTGGCTGTCCATTTGTGAAGTTTCATTCCTCCTCGTTGTAGTAGTTGGATCAGCTCATCTTGTAGCCCCTTGGCGTCTTCTATTGTTTCACATCCTGTCAAAATGTCATCTACGTAGAAATCAGTCCTTGAGGCTCTTGAGGCAGTTGGGAAGTTTTCTTCTTCATCTTCAGCCAGCGCCTTTAAAGCACGGGTTGCTAAGAACGGCGCACATGATGTGCCATAAGTGACAGTTTTGAGCTGAAATGTCTCGATGGGTGCAGAAGGACTTGTCTTCCAAAGGATTTTCTGTAAAGGCCTGCATTCTGGGGAGACCAGTACTTGTCTGTACATTTTGGAGATGTCTGCACAAAAGGCGATTTGATGTGTTCGGAATCTGGTAACAATGGAAAATAGGTCTTGCTGCACTATTCCTCCATTTAATAGAAGAGAGTTCAAGGAATGTCCCTTCTCTGTCTTGGCCGACGCATCAAACACCACACGTACAGGAGTTGTCGCGTTTTCTTGTCTCACGACTGCATGGTGGGGAATGAAATATTCGTTTGCAGATGTTGTTGTACATCGTTCCATATGACCAAGAGTCAGGTATTCATCGATAAAGGCACAGTACTGTCCTGCGAGTTCTTTGTTCGCTTGCAATCTTCTCCATAATTGATTTAAGCGTCTTTCTGCAAGCTCTTTGGAGTTGCCTAACATGATTGGTAGATTTTCTTTAGTTGGCAATTTCACGATATATTTCAGTATCCTTACGGATTGTGGTTTCACCAAAATAGTTCTCACAGTAAATTTCTTCTACTGAACCGTTTTTATTTTCTTCGTCACTGGGAAAGGATTCCGTTTCAAAGAATTTTTGAAGTGAGTGATTGATATTTTCAATTTCCGAAATTAACCCAACAAAACAATTTGGTTGTTTATTTGTTTTTCCTGCTACCACATAACCAAAAATAGTATTTTGGAAAATTAATGAACTGCCATTTAATGTAACTCTTTCTGGTTTTAATAATTCGAAAAATAGTTCATTTCCAATAAGCATGTGTATTTTATTTGGTTGATTAAACGTGGGGTCTGCTAGTTTGATGTGTTTCGGAATATTTAATTGATCAATATCAATCTTATAGTTCGGAACCAATCCTGTGATTTTTGGCAATACGAAAAATGTACTCGTCTTATTATAATCGCCTGTAGCATTCGAAATATTAGCCGAAACTGAATATTTAATTAGTGAGGATTTTTCGCCTACACCAGAAATAAAAAGATCTGCTTTATTTCTTTTCAAGCCTAAGACTGCTGACAGCTCTGTGGTTATTAAATTTATGCTACTTCCAGAGTCAAGAATGGCTCTTACGGGGAAACAGTTACTTTGATCACTGTTCTTTACGTATACGATAATTGTGGGCAATAATCCAACACTGTTATTTGCGAGAACGGGTGTTAAGGATTCTCCGTTCTGACTTTCCAAAGTCAATAAATTTGTTCCTTCTGTTTGAAGGAGTGCGGGGGTAGGTGAATGACCTACTTTTTCGATTTCGCGCGTTGGATCATGGAGTAAAGAATTATGACGGCCTTGACAAAGAACGCAGCGGAACTTCGAATTGCATATGCCTTTATGCTTACGCAGGCAATTTCTGCAAAGTTTAAACTGTCGTACTATTTTATTTCTATCCGTTAATTCCATTTGATTGAACTTTGGACATTTAAATAAAGAGTGGATTTCATCACAAATTTCGCATTTCTTATAATTATCATGCGTTACACACGATTATACAGTTTTATTAAAGATGGTTTTGCAACTGATCTTTATTCAATAAATATTGAAATTTGTTGTTGTACACTCTTAGAAAAACCATTGAATTTTTCAGTTAAAAAACGGTAGCTATGGTGTCCAGTTTAAAACCATTAAATTTACGGCAGCATACTTCATGAAAAGTAAATGGGAGTGTATTTTAAGAGAACCTTTTTTTTTAGTTTCTTAAAAAAAATTACAACTTAAAAGTAAGATAAATTCTTATGTAAAAAATATTAATAATATGATAGTGTTATAAAGTAATCGTAATTTCAATTACAGTATAGTGATTAGCCACTAGATTTACAGTTATCCTCATAACATTATAAATAACAAAAATATAGAAAAAGATTTACTCTTGTGTTATAGAAATACAAAATGCACTGAAAAAAAAATCAAAAATTTAAGATTACTTAAATTTCTCTAATAACTATAAAGAGATAATTGCATCCTTTTCATATCCCAATTCACAATCTAGTCGTGAAGAGTTTGTTTTACATTGCAATGTGACACTGTTCTCCATGAATTTCATTCATCATGCCCTGCCATTGCCCATTTCGGTGACGTACCATGCACGTAACATGCTCAATGAATGGGCAAAATGCAGGGGCGTGCTTGACCCCGCATGCGCAACACTCTGCCCCTTACCATGAATGATCGATGCGTTGAATCTCATAACTTCCAGGCGAACAGTTCGCTTTTTTGCGGGACTCCATTGAACCCCATTGCTTTGACGCCGATGTAAGTTACGTTACTGAGATTTTATATAAAATGGGTTCGATAATAAGAATTACAAGATTAGCAAAGGTATATAGAAAGATGTAATGTTTTTTTTTGAGTTTTTAGATTTTCTTGTACAAAGTGGCACTAAAAGATGACCCAAAAAGATTTGCGGATTGATGATTGATGATTTAAATGACGACCCTTTTTCGGTGTTGGATTATTTTGAGGGTGTACCACATCATGGACATTTTTATAGCCCTGCCGGCCTAAGGGGGCGTGCAACAACAACAACAACGAGTCACTATTACTCTCCTCTCTCAGGGGCCTTTTAAAAGAAAAAATGCCGGAGTAATATATACCAACTGTGTTATATTGATTCGGGTAAAACTATCGCATATAGCAATGAAAAAACAAAAGAAAATGAAGAAAATAATGCAGATTATGCTTTGGTGCCATTTAATTCGTAGACCTTCAAATTGCAGGTTAAAGCGAATATACAAATACATGTATCGACAAAAATATAAGTAAGGATGTTGTCAAATCATACCATCAATTGGCCACGCGACCTCACCCCTAAATTGCCGCAGATGCTATACAAAAAAGGGGGCTTTTTTCATATCTCTCTCGCCTCTCATATTGTTACATTCAGGAAAAGGATATTCGTTTCGGATACTCTAGGAGGGAAATCGTTGCGTAAAATGAACATTGATGAGTGATTTTAGCTTCTTTTACAAATTGGTCGCTTGGTTATATGTAACCGCATAGCTGTGGGTAAATCAAGCATATTTAGTAGGATGTTTAGCAGGCATTCATCCAAAAACAGTTATGCATTTGAAATTTTATTGATTAATTTGGATGAATATTTGTTTTGAAGGATTGTGCCAGGAAATGTTTTCAATGCTGTTAAGGTTTTGCACCAGAGAGATATTTTACTTTGCACGCGTTCATTCCAGCATTGATATTTGATTGATAGATATTTTAATATTATGAAAGCAGTTGGGTTTTATATCATGAATATAAGAAGAAAAAAGCTCTCAATTGGAAATTTAAATGGAAGAAGTTAACAATGTATCTTATGTTTGTGAAAGTGTATTTAAATGGAATAAAGATTATTTTTATATTTTAGTAAATAAAGATAGTTATCTTTAACAAATTAATAATATTTTTTTAATTAAACTGTATTTCAAATTGTATGCATATTTTTATGTATACAATTAATAATTAATTGGGTTATTTTTAAATAATTATAAGTAATTGGGTTAATTTTAAATAATTATAAGTAATTGATCACAATTTTAAAACTTTTATTTTAATTACGTTATTTTGTTATTTGGAATTTGAATATCAATTTTTTTAATACAATTTTGGCAATTTTATAGTTGTATTATTGATATTTTTTGTAAATCAAAATTTGGTAAAATTGATAAGAATTTAAAAAAAAATGTGTTGGTTAATTAATGAACAGGGCCAATTTCGGGGGTAAGTATATGCTTCTGGATCTGTATGTATTCGTTTGTATCTTTATTTTCGAAATTTTTATGTTATAGCACGGTGTAGAATTTTGAAATGTAATGAATAAAAAAGAAGAGCTAGTAAAAGTAACAAAAATAAAATATAATAGTAGTGGGGTACGTAACAAAAGTTTTCGGTAAAACATTGTTCCACCGAACCTAATCGTTACAACCGAACCCATGCTTTTGTCATGGAAAATGTCAATCTAAAAAAATCCCCATAAATGATTAATTTCTTAATAAAGCCCAACTTTGTGAAAGTGAATATCGCAGGACTATTCATCCGCACCCCGTTTACGAAATCTCGGTTTAACTTTGGAGCACATTGAACACATGCCACACATCATAACACCCTCGCCGCATCACACGCTTCGAGGGGCACCCGCTATGTGGTAAAGAATTAATGACTTTTGGGTGCCAAGTGGGATCGGGGGATGATAAAGAAGTAGCTATCAGTTAACGTGTACCTGTTTTTCGTTTTGGATAAGAACGAGATGTTGTGGTTTTATGAATAACAGTTAAGTTTCTTCTTTATAAGGATAGTATTTTTTGAATAGAAAAGCATTTTTATATAATATATTGGTTTAATTGTAATTACACGAACTGACTTAATTAATGACGGCGAATTAACACGACTGTAATTACTTAAGATAAACTCTAATTGTTAAGCGTAATTCGTCTAAACAATATTAATAGTTTTATCAATATAAGTAGTTATTTCTATATTTGTTATTAAGGCAATGAGGTAATGATAATATCTGTTAGTGACTTCCAAATTTTTTATTCTTAATTTCAAGGACTACGAAGAGATTGTATTACTAGAATTTTCTGTAATATAACTAGATATTTAGAGAAAATGAATATTTTACAGTCTGACATTTATAAATAAATTACAGTCTGAATTTATGCAGATTCCTAATTTTATTTTAAGCTTCTATATTGTTCAATTAAAGACAGTGAATTGCGGAATTATTGTGTACACTTGCTCTTTATTTTATATAATTAAAATTTGACAAAAATAAGTTTCAAAGAACGAATAATAAGCAAGAAAGCATGTAAGAAATCGACTGCTATCCACAAATAACAACAACGTTAAAATTGCGGGGGCGCTATGCGCCACTTTTGTGCGTTAATTACGCACGCTCGGAATAGCTGAAGAGGACCTTTGGTGGATAATGGGTTTCGAGCAGCGTGTAATGCTTGCATTACCCACTTTTATGCATGAGCTGACATCGCATTTACACTCTGGGAAATTAAGCACGGGATTTTAAAAGGTGAGACTCCGCTTTCCGATATCTGACTCGAGGGTTATTGATGACCGGTCATTAAAGGGGGAAGATCGGGAGTAATGGCGTGATATTCCGGGGAAATTCTTCGGGGTTGCATCACTCAGGGATCACCAAAGCCTTCTAGACCAGGCAAGGCCTAGACCTGAGATTTGGGCTGTGATGGATTGTCGGGTTTGTCGAAGTTTGGGATCGATATTGTTTACTTTGTGGTGTCGAAGGTGGGTTTTGATGTTTTTTTTAGATTGTTTGAAGACTCGTTTTTGTTTGGTTTGTTTTCCTGAGGATCTTCTGCTCTAATTCCCAGATGAAGTGATTTATTGCGAAATATTTGGAAACAAAGGAGTTTCGGCTAGTAACTTTGAAAGAGGTTAATAAGGTTGTTTTAGAGAATGATGTTTACCAGCATCGACTTATCCAAGATCAATTTGGATTTTGTTTTCTTGAAGTGTTGGTGATTGCGGAGAAATATATAATTTTACCTTTATTGACTCAAGCAGATAGATTGTTGTTAGACAAAGTGATTTTCATAATGGGAATGACCTACTAAGGCTAGTAAAATTGATGATGGGTTATAATGATGTCAACTTTACAAACTGACTAACTCAAGTGAAAATGAACAGCCTCCAATCCACTATTATCCGTCTTCAAGCAAGGGAGTAAAAGCCATTGCACTAAAGTAAAAGCCAAAGGCCAGTTAATTTATATGTAAGGTTTCATATCACCTCAACAACCTTGTTTGAAGATGTTGAAAGGTGATTTTCAAAAGAAAAGTAGTTAGTTTTCATTAAGAAAAGCATGAAATGTCTTTTTTTAAATTTGTTTTCTTAAAAGTTTCAAATGACTACGATTAAAATATATCATTTTTATGCCACACATGATCAGTTTTGTTAACGTTAGAGGAAACTTGATTTTTGAAATGATTACACATAATACCCAATTCAACAGTTTTACAATGCATTATTATTGATTCGAATTTAATCCAGGTAAACTGACAATGAAACCTTCTAAATTACTGAGTAATTCTTTCTAAATTATCAGGAATGACTTAAATCCGAATCTAAATTGCCTTTACAGTCATCCACCGCATGCCGAAATGCGTTGAATCTCTAAATTAGAATTCAACCTCAAACAGTAGATGACGCACAGAACATTACAAAACACTCAAAAGCTAATCATTTTGGCGTTTCATCGGATAGGTGAGGAAAGTGAGGTGTAATAAAAATGTTTACGACCCGACACTCTACCGTCTCCAACACATATCCCTAAATGGATATCCATGGTAATAAAAATTAAATTTATGGAGGCCTTCTAAACGGCTTTTAAACGACTTGATTTACGACCACGGATTTCGGACAACAGCCAGATTGGAGGACTGTGGGCATTTTTTCAATACTAATTAGAGTTACACATTGACCGACCACACAGTCGGGCTTCACGAAGGCGCGATAAGCCAGAGAAGTGGTCTTTCATTTTTTTTTATGTGTCTGTCTGTTAGTTTGACAAAAAGTTTACCAGAGAGAAGCAAGGCTCGCCGACTAGGTCTGAATCTGCACTGTAAATCTGTTGTGTAACGTTAGTCCATAAAACTGCTTATAGTATGCAGAATTTTGCTTCCTTATTTTTACTGGAGTGGTATTACAACACAAGAAGGAGTAAAATACAACAAAAAGAATTACGATTGAAGCTTACTCCTAATTTGTGGTGACCGGTGGCAGCAAATGCCTGGCTACTGCCATCAGTTTTATAAAGTATAACGTTACGTCAGCCGACCCGGCGGCGCAACGGTTAGGCAGCTAGCCTTTGGAGCCTCTGGGTTCGGGTTCGAATCCCGGTAAGGCATGGATGTTTGTGTTTGTCGAGTATATGCGGAGTACGTGCTCGTTAAATCTGTTGGGTCCGAAAGTCCTCCAAGTTCCCATACCAAATCAATACCTCTGGGGGTGACAAGCCGATTCTGGGGATCCTCTAGTTGGCCTCTGTCTCTAAAAATTAGATGGATCCACTTATGTGTGTGTGTGTTGTCTGTTGTGTCTGTCTTACTTGACGAAGGTTTATAAGCGGGTCTCTGACCAAGCACACAAACCTGAATATATATGTCTACCAACCAACCAACGTTACGTCATTTGTTTACAAAAAAACCCCGAAAAATGCACTTTAAATCTGCCACCCATAGTCCTGCACAATTTACAATTAACTTTATTTTGTGTTTTGCTCTTGTATTAATTTTTTTCTGCTTATGCTTTTGTCTGAAGTTGTAAATAATCAATAATTCTGGACATATATATATATATTTCCGATGCTAAAAAATTTTAAAAGAGAACCAAGCTAAGATTTTCCTGTTTTTCCTTAGATTTTGCTCTAAATAAACTCAAATACTTGTGTAAGTTTATTCTGCACACTAACCTACATGATTGCGAGGTAGATGCGGGTACCGCACTGTAACAATTTGATGTAAAGATATTCCATAACCTTTGCAGCAACATCCTCCTCAAGTTTTTTCTGCCTCTCTCTTTATGAAGCAGTGTAACTTGTTACACCATAAAATAAGAGTAAGCTTATACCTAATTGGATTAATTTTGAAGCTTACTCATAGTTTTAGGTATAACATTATTCCATAAAGCGGGAAACAGCCACTAGTTTAATGGAGTAACGTTATATCAAATTCTATCAAAAGAATGTTATATTATTGTAGAAGTTTACAAATGATGGACACTCCAATAATATCAAGTTAAATGTACTTTAACATAAAATATTTTGCAAAACAGATCTTTGATTACAGAATTTTTTAAAACAAATTTTATAGAACAGTTTTTCTTACGAATAACTAAATAAAAATAGTTTTGTTTTTCACAAAAAGGCCAGTTACATCGTTGGGAAACTAAACTAAAGATTCGCTGAGGAACATGGACTTCAGAGGTTTTATTTAGTTTTTATCTTTCAGATGGGCCATGATGCTGGAAAAACTAGAACAAAAGGTCCTATTCGAAATGGGACTGTTATCTTCTTTGTCGGTTTCTTTCTCGAATCACGTAGTTTCTTGAGAAAGATTTTTGCTCTTCTTATCGGACACATCGGCAATAAAATCCATTTTTAAAAAATACTTTTATGGTTTTGGGGGTTTGTGTGTATAGAATACCTAAATGGGAATGAGGATTGTGAATTAAAGAAGGATGTGAGTATATAAATGAAATTTTTAAAGCTGCAATATATGTATTAATAATAAAATTTTAATAAATAGATTCAATATTTATTAACATCTTACGACAAAGTGAAAAATATATTTATGGTTTAACTGGATGGAAGATAGATAATTCCTTTTTAATGTCCTACATTTATTTTCTAATCTACATTTTCTAATCTACATTTATTTTTTAAGAAAAAGCGTTTGTAAAAATATTCAATACAGCCGGAGAAATGTGGCAGAGAAAATAATTTTTTCCCATTGGATTAACACTGAGGCACTTGAGTTTGGAGACCCGCGGTCCAGCGCGCCCATTCCCCCTTAAGGGGGGGGGGGGGGTCGGATGAGTGTTTGGATCAAAAATGTCGATTTTCTGTTTTTCTTTTTCATTCTGCTCATTTTTAGCTTTGATTTAAGACCAAGATTATCGATTTCTAATTAGTGTTTTTCTTTTTATAAGCATTTTTGAGAAACGCTTAATATAATTTCTTACCTAAACCTTACTTTTCTTTTGCGTTTCCTGAAATATAAGGTTTTTCAACAGTTAGGAACATTTTTCTCAGGAACTATAAAAGATATCAACCTATTTGGTTTGGTTATTTCTTCTCCGTTAATAGATCTTTGATTTAAACTCTTTGATCTTTGATCAAAAAAAATTATATAACTTTAAATCCGATTTTTTTGTGTTTTTCAATACATATTTTAAAAAAATCCCTGTAAAAGTACTTTTTAATGTTTTGAAATATCCTCAGTTTAAATCAAAGAGCTTTATGTAAGGAACAAAATATAAAAAAAATTATAATGATATCTCATATATAGTTCCTGAGAAAAATGTTCATAAAGTTAGGTAAATTAACATCAGCGGGATAGAACCATCCGACTCCCCTTATGGATCCACCGTCGGCGTCGGTGCTTCTCGCTCAGATTCCCAGAAATGATTTGCACTTATGAAAAAAAGCACAAATTTTCCACCAGCAACAAATCCTTTTATCGGATAGCTGGCAGATGGCGAGATTCGAAGTTTTATACTCTGGAGACATTATTTGCTTATTCCTCGAGCATCAAATAAATATTCCGAATCTATCTCGAAACTAAATCAAATAAAGTCCACGAATCGCCACTCTTTGGATCCGATATGCTGTAGCACGACTTAATTTTAGCCAACCAACAAAATTATGCACGACTATGTCAAATACCTGTTCTAAATAACCCAAAGTTCTTGCCAATGGTACGGCATTAACTGTTAGTCTACTATTGGGCCACCCTGTATGCAATTTTATCTTATTTTCTTATCGACTTCATTCCATTAAAAATTCTGCCGGAAAATAGGGGCTGTCTTTCAAAATGTAATTTGAGCCAAAATGAAAAGCAGACAAATGAGTTTCCCATCTGTTGTCCAAATGGCCCCTGTGTATGAAAAAGACAATGGCAGTCAGGCGTATCTTCATTCCCGGTCTCCCATTGGTCCTCGTATTTTCGTGACTCCAAGCTTTTAACTGCATCTATTGTGATTAGTGTTGAGCCTCGATGACTCGGCAAATAATGCCACTAATAACACACTAAAACCCTTTATTAATAACTTGGTTGGCTATCTCCGCCAACCAATAAAAATCCGCTTTGGTTTTTTGATCCCTATTCATATAGAAAAGCAATAGAGTAGAATATATATGTACCAGTAGAAAAGGTCTGGAGATAAATAGAAAATGTGAAAACTTTTTTTTTACACACATCAGGTAAAGAAATAAAGATTTTCCGGATTAGTGAGGGGTTGGCTAGCAGTTCAAATTTAATGTTTGCTCGAATTTTATCTTCTGTTAAAGTATACGTAAACTTACTTTATTGCAGAGATGAAAATATTATATAAAATAAAAATACAACTCAAAAATACACATAATTAAGTTCAATTTCATTGCATATAGATGTTATCAACTTGTTCTTAGTGAATATCAAGAAGAATAACCTCTTCGGTTTTAAAGCAATATAAATTTGACGTCCCGTTTAATGGTAATTATGTATTCTAGATGGTGTAAATTTGATGATTTTTTAAATTTGAGCAGACCATTTTCCAATTTAAACATACTAACTAAAACAAGAACCTTGACTTACTTTTAGCTTAAACATTAAACTTTTATATGTAAAAAGAGGAAGCCTTTAGAAAGGTTATATCCGTTTGTCTTTCAGTCACTCTTTTTCAATGATTCAACTACATATTCTACAGACAAGATTGATCTGTGAAAAAAATTCAGAAAAATTCCCGAAACTAGAAGTCATTTGAAATCTCAGGAACATTTCTTAATACGAAATACTTCAATTATTAAAAAAATGCAAAACTACTTGTTTATTTTTAAAATATTAAAACATTATTGATTTTAATAAATTTTGAGTGGAGCGTTAAAATACTCAATGTTCAATACAAAAGTTTTCGTTTCGACCTTTTTTAATAAAAAAAAATGTAGATTACACCACAAATAATTCGAGAATAAGATCTGTAATTGTACTTTTCTAGGAAGTAATCAAATTTACAATTAAATTACTTATTCGAAAGATGCTAGAAAGCACTACCTAACTAGGCAAAATATAATTTGACGATTAACAGATTTGGCGATATTGAAAGCAGTTAAGAAAAAGTTGCAAATCATGTTTCATAATTTCCTTACGTCTCTTCTCTTTAATCTCTCATTGCGATAACTATTCATAAAATAAGTAGTTATATAATGCGATAGCTACTTATAAATAGATTAACGCTATTAAAGTTTTGTAACAATGTATATATTTATCCATTCAGCAAAATAAATACAAGGAAAAAATTTGCTTGGAACATTTTGGTTTTAAAGATTTGTATTTTGAAAGAATCCTCTACACTCTTAAAACAAAAGAGTGAAATCCACTCTTATAGGGGAAGTGCATTTTCGGCACCGGAAAGGAGTGGAAATTAACTCAGACTGAGTTAAAACCGCTCGGTTTAAGAGTGTAGGACGTAGATTGTTTTCTTTTATTTATTTTACCCACTCCGCAAAAAGAGTGAAATCCACTCCTATAGGGGAAGTGCATTTTCGGCACGGAAAGGAGTGGAGATTAACTCAGACTGAGTTAAAACTGCTCATTTGTTTTAAGAGTGTAATTTTTGGATTTTTAAAGGGTTACAAAAAATTGCCAGAGGACGGCAGGTTTACGATGGAAGTACTATAGAGCTGCATGGCAACATCGTAAGAGGCTTCAGAACTTATTGGACCATTGTTTTGGAATATCTTACAAAAGATTAAAATTGTAAAAGGCTATTAAAATTATTCCCTTACTTTAAGAGTTTGGAATTAGGTAAAAAGTTTTTCACTTTGTTATCCAACCTTTTTAGTTAAATATTTAGTATAAATGCGGACGAATAAGGATTGTATGTATAGTATACTCTAAAAAATAAGCAAATGATTTTTAGCTTTTCTTACTTTGTTATGAGGTTTTTTTCTTTCCCTAGAATGGAACAAATTACTGATTAAACAGAAATTTTCACTTTTAGTGTGTTTTTCTGATAACTGGTACATTTTGATTTTAAAATCAAGCAGTGCTTGCAAAAACCAAATAAAAATAATATTGGTAAAGACAAATGTGATTACCAAAACGTTGTAAAACTGTAATTCTAATAAAACAATTACTAATATTGTTCGAATGACATTCGCCGATTGCAATCTCCTTTACATAAAAAAATTCCCATTTGGAAACCTGCTAAAAATTGCATTTCTCATTATTAAACCTTCAAATTTTTTTTATGAAATCGAATATCTTATTGTTTTGGCACATAATTACATACATCATCATTCGTCATATTATTGTTTGAACATGATATATAATGCTGTCGAATTTCGCAATCTGGATAATAGGTAATTAAAATATTCCCTTTACAATGATTGCCTACTATTATTGAAATTATTCTTTACTAACTTTCGTTAAAGTAAACAATGAAGGATTTCGGTTTCTATACGATCATGAAATAAGGATATGTTAGATATTTATAACGCTTCATTTTGGTTTACGTAGTAGCGGAATTCTTTTAAATTGTATTGTAAAAATTTCTAAAATAGAAATCAAACATAAATTTCTAATAATTAACACGTAATAAAAATAACACAGTAATTCTTTTAGCTTCTATCACTACAAAAAAAAAAACTTTACATAGGTACTATTTAAAACAGTGAAAAAGCGTATTATGCTTTCAGTATGCTCATTATAAGGATATACGCATGCAGCTACGAAATACATGGGTTAGAAAAAAAGAAAAACACTCTTTGCACTTACTGTTTTTTTCTCACATTTCTTAAGAATCCAATAACCGCCATTTAAATGAATCATATCGGTCCCAGTACATTTTGTTCCAATATAAAGGCTGACTCCATTGAACGGAAGGTAAATGAAACTGATATTTTAAAAAAAGCTGATGAGCTTTGGGAAGCAATGTTTGTAATTTAACATATTATGTTTTTCTTGTAAAAAATATTTTAAGGGGTAAAATGTTATGTTCTTTTTTTCTAACACTAAGTTCATACAATTTAATATGTTAAAAACTCAATTTAATATGTTTCATATGATTACAATAAAAATCAAAGGATGATTTTTGAAGATGCTATACAATAATCGAATATTATTTTACTAAGAGAAGTAACTCAATAGAAACACTACATCACAAGATAATAATAAACGCTTTCCGTAAACAAAACATAACAAAAACCTCATCAAAAACATCTTGAAACCCCTTTTTAATCCACTTCTAATCATACCTTGTTACACGTCCCATATTAAACAACATAAATCCAGTTATTAATTGCAAACAACAACGATTAATGGGAAATTAATTACGACGTCGTGGTCGTTAGCGACCGTGTCGTCTGTCTGTCCGTCCGTCTGTGGCCGACCGGATGCTTGTTGCCGACGGTGACAGGCAACATGTATAGATACGTGGATAGCACATTTAGAGAACACTTATCATCTATTTCTGTAGTTTTAGAAAATATAGTAGATATATAGATATATTTTTCAGAAAGCAAAATTATATTTGTTTACAGACAAGTCTTAAACTGAAATTGAATAGTTTAAAAATATTTTAAAATTAGAAAGGTATAAAATATTAGCGTATTGATGAACATTGGTATTGATAATAAGTTGATTTAATTATTCTTTTAGCTTCCACACTACGTTTATAACGTAAAAAGTGGAAGGTATTATAATCGTTCAGTCCGTCCGTCCGTCCGTCCGTCCGTCTGTCTGTCACCCACTTTCACAGAAAGAACCACAAGTTCCACAGACAAGTGGGATACTTCATTTTGAAGCAAAAAATCAGATTAGGCTACATTTCAAATTTCATTAAAAAATTTAAATTCGAAGTTTATTTAAAATTTAAATAACTAAAAATTTAATCTACATTGAAATAATAACATGCAAATTCCATTTTTATTCAATAATTTCACTGTTGCCATTTCGTTAAACGTACGAGAAATTTATTTAAAATAAAAATAAACACCTTTGAAAGAATATTTATTTATGCGATATAATTCAGTTTGGATTGTTGTAATACCTCAATAGAGTTCTTTTGATGGTTCATTATATATGTATGAAGAAAGATGCATAGAGAACTAACTTGGCATAAAAAATATGCAAAGTTTCGATTTTATTTTTAAAGCATCAATTGCACTATTTATATATTTTTCGAACTGTAAATTAATTTAACAAACGATAAATGACTGAATTTTCGAAAGAAATGTAAATGGTAAATTGTGGCGACACAAAGATATTTATTAAAAAAAGATTACATTATTATTCTTTGAACTTCAAACAAATTAAGCAAACGATAAAGTCTAATTATGAAATATCAGAAAGAAGATTAATGAAAATAGTTAATTTTATCGTTTAAATATTTAATTACAACTATCTAAAGGCTCTGTTTGGCGTATTTCTTACTGAGGTGTATAAATAGTTTGTTTCCTGTTGAGCACAAATGTTGTGTGGAAGCGGTTTAAGTGACAGATTCTGTAACAAACCTACTTGTTTATAATCTATAGTAACTCTGCAACAAGCAAAAATTATCCGATAGATTCTAAACATCAAAACAGAATTAATTAACCATATTTACCAAATAACAATTCAAAATCATTTCAAAGAATGGGTTCCATTCTTTTTCAACCTTACACCAGGTGAAAAAAATACCGATGTATTTTCTTCTTGTCCATCCCTATCCAGTTCTCTAATTTGTTGCGGGTCGACCCCTTTGGGGTTAATAAAACGAAACGGATGCCGACAAAGGGTCCGTGGGTGGGAGGTATGGAAAGACTGATGGGCTGGTGATGGGACCCGGAACGGGGTTTCCCCAGGTTCGATCGTTCTGCGGGGTCCCTCTTTGGTGGAGGTTAAGGAAATGGACCGGCGACAGGGGTTAATTTGGTACTTGTTAAATTGGTTTGAACGGCTTGCACGGTACAATGGATACGATACTTTTATTAATGAAAGATACGACCTGGAGATATCATACCTTTCAAACCAAATCGTATTTTAGTAAAAGATTTTTTTTCTGAATCGGATGGTTAGAACGGGATTTGAAGGTATAGGCGAATGGGCGGAAATTTCCACTATGTCAATTGCCAACTATTTTTTATCTAAAAAATCTTTTGTTTTGAAACAATAAAGTTGGTTAAAAAATAGTTGGTGAAAAACTAATACCATTTAAAGGTATGTACTACAGAAATATT
The DNA here is from genome assembly GCA_019343175.1 of Oedothorax gibbosus. Lineage (NCBI taxonomy): Eukaryota > Metazoa > Arthropoda > Arachnida > Araneae > Linyphiidae > Oedothorax > Oedothorax gibbosus. The sequence goes on from CM033279.1 coordinate 20,284,333, forward strand.
TTTTTTAATGTGATTTGAAGTACTTTTGTTGGAACGTTATGAAAACGAACATGATACTTGGAAAGACTAAAAAATGATTGAGATACATTGATTTCACTTAAAGAAATTAATAAGAAGTTCATAAGTTAATGCTTTTTTTAATGTAATTGATTCGAAAGGTCTTGTACTGATGATTATTCAAATTTAAAACCGCCGCAATATACATGTGTTTATTTTATCCTGATAATCTTATAGTCTTCGAAAATGGTTAAATTAAAGTATTAAAAAATAGCTTTCACCTTTGAATCATTAATTTTTCATTAGGTATATTGATTTTAAAAAAAATAGAGTTCAGGTAATAAGCAAGAAATAAATGATAAAAACATAAAAGAAAATAGTTCATTATCAGTTTTAATTATTATTGAATGAATTTCATTTCTTTTTGATTGCATTTTTTTACGACGGTATGTACTGGGCATAAAAAGCGTAGGAGATTGAGGAGAAGAAAAAAAAAGCACCACTCTTAAAAACAGTCCTAATAGCGATTCTCCCGCCAATAAAAAAGCAATAACAAAATGGGTATCCCCTTTTCATTAGCTACTATTTCACTCCTGGTCCTCAAACATGCCAAACCCAACTTAAAATATCATGGACAAGACGAAAGAATAACCAAGGGTTGCCAAGGGGAAAGAATAACTAAGGGTTGCTTTTAACCCTTCACTTGGCTTTGATGCGTTTGAAAAGCATATAATTTTACTATTATTGTGTATACTGCAAACAAATTCTGTAAAATTCACAGCACATTTTGCGGTTACTTTTTACGGCATAGCGATGTAATGTTTGTTTTACAACAAATTGAGGTTTTCACGACGCTGTGATGGTAAGAGGGTTTTTTCAACAGTGTAAGGTATTTAATGCGGCAAGTTGTAATAGGTTTTAAAACTTCTACAATAGATAAGTTCAAAACTTAAGATTCGTTAAAAAATATTTATTCAAACAATACTTAAAAACATAATTCGAAACATGCTAAAAAGAAACTACACGTAATTACTCTTTACATTAATAGTTCATTAACTTGTTAAAGCAGTGAAATACACTAATAGTCACATTACTAACCTTATTGATTAAAAAATTACAAAATAAACCCTGCTTAATTGAGCTTGAGTCAAAATTGTTTCATTTTTTGATAAATATAAAAAAAAATAGCGATAAAATTAAGAGAACTTAAGTTTTAAAGCAATAAATTTAAGTTAATGATTGTCAAATTATCTAAACAATTACAGCTAATAAACAAATGTTTAACCACCCCAAATTAGATACAAGTATCGTCCTTGCCAAATATATGGCCAAATAAGATCCTAGGTACTAGGAATGGCATAGCGCCTCTCGTCCGATGCTCTTGAATGGAAGAGGCAGACCGCAAGTCGGCAACATCAAAGGCGAGTTTCAAATTGTCCGTTCACGCCGCGCTCTTTTTTACACCTCTAGAGAGCGAGAGGGAGAAAACAGCAAAAGAAGAGGACCTCAGTCACCGAGTTTTGTCTAAGAAAGAAATAAATAAAGGCAGTTTACGGCTAGCCAGGAACAGGTTCCAGCTGAGCAATGTCTGTTTAAAGAATTTTGCTTTTTTATGTTCCGGTTAATAGATGGGATATTTTACTGGTTATAAAAGATATGTTTTTTTGCAGGGATTTGATATGATAGATAGGTATGATGGTGGTATTGTGTTTGGAAGCTTTCTGCAAAATTTTCAAACAGCCGCATTTCCACTGCATGTATGTCCAAAAACCTAAAAGACAAGATTTTTTTAAAACATAATTAGAAAAAGTAAAATTTTGCACTGAACTTTATTACACGTCATCGAAATATCGGAAATAAAAGTTGGCAAAAGAATATGCATCTATAATAGTTCTAAAAATATAAGCTTTTCTATCAATGATAATCCAACTATTTCGACTGTTTAAATGAATGGACAATTGCGCGCACTAATAGCTGTGTATCATTGTATCATGCGGCATAAGCTACTGAAAATCAATATATTTCTAACAAAAAAATATGAAGAGTAAATATTAGCAATCGTGATTAAAAAGGACTTTAAGAATTGCATGTAAACTACCCAATCTCAAAAGACATAAAATACAAATCTGTAAAAAATGCAAGTAACCCACAAGGGCCCTTAGCTACAGCATAACTCGTGACAGCCCCACGGCCCATTAACCACCTAATAATATAAAGCCTAGACTTCACCGAAAAAGAGCGACGTTGTCAACGCGGTAGACCACGCATAAAAGGTAATAGACTTCTCGTACTCTATATATCCCTAACAATGTGTGCTTGTTCCCTTTCAATGCCTTGATGGCTGTGTGGTCCCTATGTCCTTTCATCGCTTTGCGTGGTTCTGAAAGGAAGCGGGGGGTGACCTGTGGGTTTTTGAACGATTTATGGTATTTTATAGTATTGTTGGATTAAAGAAGGTGTTAGGTTTGAATGGAGTCACTGTGGATAGTTAGTGAGAGTTAGTTGTGATGATTCATCGAAATTTGAATGAATCTTTTACTCTATAAAATGTGATTGAGAAGTCTTATACTTCTGTATTTTTACTATATAATGTATACACATATATTTTTTTTTTGTAAAATTACAGTACATTTTGTAAAAGCACATTTTTTGGTTATTTTTGACATCCCAGTGCTGTAATGTTTGTTTTAAAGCAAATTAATGTCAAAGAGTCACATGAACAACTTACTCTAATAGCGTTAAAACAGAAAAGGACAAAAGGTGGGTGCATCCAATCACTGCCTGTGAAGCAAATTTTTTTTGCCGGTAAACCACACAATAAATTTTACATCATATGCAAATTCACAGCACAGGGTGATGGCAACACTTTTGCCATCACACTGTGATGGTAAATTAGGATGTTTTTTTTTACAATTTATATTTTTATATAAAAAGCATTGCGAAGTGTTAGTGTGTTTGTTTCAAAATTTACTTAGTAAGGATATAACTTAATGAATGGTAAATAGATGGAAGTATCTTAGAATAGTTTATTGATTGTGACGCGTCACATGACACAGTTGAAAGAAAATCATGCGGCATGCCATTAATTTAATAATTAATTGACCACAAACAAAAGTTTATACTGCAAATTGAAAATTGTTTTACAAAGCAAGGACACAATTGACAATCTGATTGTTTACAAAGGTAAAAGATATTCGATTGTCAGTGTTATAGGGAAATATTTTTCTAAAGAGCGTTATTTTGGAGAACTATTGTAATTTTTAAAGAAAACATATTTTGATACGCAGCTCTTCATTATAGTCCCGTCCCGAATTTAAGCTACAGGGCTGAACTCGGAATTTACGAAATTTTCAATTATCAAATATAAACTATTTTTTTAAACATCAACTTCCTTTTGTTAATGTTTCCTGTAGAAAATCATAAAAATAAAAAAATATCATATCCTCGTATTTCTCTCCATATATTTTTCAATAACACGATTTTTTTTTAACCCAAACCTATCTCATCCCCATCCGCAACAGTAGCAGCTGTATAAGGTAACACATAACAAGAGGTCCCAAATCGAAACCCCCTCCAACAATCCCATTTATCTTCGTTATCCCCGCAGGCGGAATTGAATAGAATGGACTGACCGGCAAGGTAATTATTTAGGCACAGTTTATTATAGCACATTGGAAAGGCAGGTAAGTCGAGAATGGTCGTAATTTCAGTTTCGTGTAGCGTTTATGCCCAAAGTGTAGTAGGATATATACTTTGTAATATGATGGAGCTGCTTTTGGATAATGTCTCAATCAGTTATTATCAGCTGCCGATTTTTTTTTCTCTCGCTCTTTGATATTTTATTTAACTTTTTTTTTCTGCTTCAGTTTAGTGTGGAAACAGCTTTTAAAATGAGAGGGTATTGTGGAAATTTAGTATAAGTTATGAAGGAAAAAAGTCCTGTAATTTACTTTTTTAGGTTAAAAAATGTAAGGAATAATATTTTTTATATCAAGTATAGTATTGTAAAGGCACTTGATTTTACATCAGTGACCCCTCAAGTATAGTATAGATTATTATATTTCGAAGCATACGTAATAGCCGTTATTTTAAACAAGTATGTTTGTACGAAATATGTGACTTAGACTGCTTCCACACAACATTTGTGCTCATCAGAGAAAAACATAGCCAAATACAGCATTCAATTCTATACTAAACATCTACTCTCTAAATTTTGCTTATAGTTCCATTTATTTTCGTTCATAAATCCAATAATTTTTTTTTATCGTTTTCTAAATATCTTTTTTTTTCGAAGAAAAAATATGCAATATTCCTCGCTTTGAAGCAAAGCATTTCACATCAACATTGAAATTATATATCACCCTCGAAACCTAACTGCATCGAATAATTTACCATTTAAAAAGCAACAAAAAAGACATAATCTAATTTAATAACTAGTATTAAACCGTCTAGTATTAAAAGTTTCTTTTCAAATTGTAAACAAATAATGAAAACTATTAGATAATCCTATTTCATTTCGATACATATTATGACGTCATTAAAAGTAGCATTTGTTGTTTGGGCTATGGAAGAGTATGACGGAAGGACGGCCTTTATAAATGCTGTGGAAGCTATAATAACGTTAGAAAAACATATCTCGCACGTTTATTGAATGTTCCAGAATATGTTATTCGGAGAAAACTATTTCGATACAACGATTCAAAATAGTAACTTGGATCAGGTATGAACTGTCCGTCTCATATCAAGTAACGCATGTGGGAAAGAACACCCCTAACGATATAGCTACGATTTGCAGACTTTCAACCATATTTGTAATTTATATAGGAACTTCAAAAATTGAAAAACATTAAACTATAAACTTATTTCGTTTATTAATATTTTGTATTTGCTTACTAATGCATATATGTACCTAAAAAAATCCATAAGAAAGAATATAAATACCACCTAGGCAAATAATTATGAACTTTGATGCATTAAGAGAATTTTTAATTAGTAAAAAATTAAATTTTTACTCATTTATTAATATTATATCTATACAGCCAATCTTACCCATCTTCGTATTTTTTGTTTGCAGATATACTCTGTATAGTTCCACAATCTAAATGTGAATAATCTTCTAATTTATCTATAAAAATCATAAATCGAAATCTAAATAATTTTTAATAAGGAGGAAAAGTTGGATAGTATTCTGTCAAATTGAATTTGCCACACTTTAAATTTAAAAGAATAGATTCAAAAATATTTCAATACCACTTAAAACTCTAGTAAGGAAATTCTATGTGTGTATATTCTTAGATATCCTTCAAATAAGTATAAAATATATATATTAAAAAGTGTTTTTTTACCAATTGTCCAGATGGCTTAAAATAATAAAGTCAACTTAAATCTTATGAGATGAAAATAGGTTAATAGATGTAAACATTGCATTTAATTTGATTTAATTATATAGTACATATTTTGTGTGCAAATTCAAGTTATTATTAAAAAGAATCATCTTCAGAGAAAATATTATTGAAAATTACTTCCAAATATACCACTTAAAATTCCCAAATAGTTGCTTAAAATTCTATAAAAATGGATAAACTGCCAACTCAAGGGAAAGTTAAAATAATTATTAAATGCACCTCGTTAACATTTTTACGTTCTTTAATTGCGAACCAGAATTAAAAACATTTTTTAATCAACGCTTGTTTCATCCTCAATTAAAAAGAGATAATTAATTCTGCTAATAACCTTCTGAAAGCTTTGTCATCACCTGGAGCCTCACCTCATTTCAGCGAGAACCTCAAATTACACACCTTAAAGAATTTTTTTCCACCACACGTAAACAGGATGTCACCCGCTTGCATTATCTGCAACCCCTAATTTTTCAAAGTTCAAAGACTGCTTTTCTCGTCAAGGCACCTCATCACTGATTTTTACTTGTTTTGAAAAAATTGTAAGTGAAAATTTTTGCTTAAAAGTCAGTTTTTATTTGTTTTTGCTCTTCAAACATAACAATATAATTTAATACACTTTTAGACATTATAAGAGAAACGTGAGCTAGTAATAGACACCTTATTTAAATTCATCTACTTTCAAAAGCATTTATTCTATTTTCTAATGTTAAATCGAAAATTAAATAATTTCAACAATGTTTGTCATACAATTTTGTAAAACTAACAAAACGACTCCTCTTGTGCAACCTTACGCATGCGTTGGCTCCATTTCAGAACTGAAAACTCAGACCCCGCCTATTTTTATCGGCTTCTTTGATCCCAACGTCTATCATTAAACTTGCGGTTTCCTATTGGTGGATTTCTAAAATTCAAGGCGGAGCCTACTGTTCTGTGGGCTGGATCGAGTGGTGGGGGCGGTCCCACAACCGTCAAACCCCAGTTAGCCTCTTTGAGTGACTGAGTGATTATGTGACTAACCAGGGTAACAGCTTTCTTTGCTCTCTCGGTTCGAAGAGACTGGTTCTCTCACTAGCTTTGGACGTCCGCCGAGTCGGTTTCGAGCGGCGTTTAAACACCATATTTCATCATATTCTGTGGTGTGACGCGTCACAGGCGGGTTTGGGTGAGGAAGGATTGTTGATTTTGCCGAGCCACTGTTCGAAGAGGTCGGTCGTCTAGGAGTTTCGTTCTTGATTGAGTTTGCGCCCACGCATCATTGACTGTTTGTACTTCTGATTGATGGTTAGTGATACTGCTGGACATCATTGAGATTTTGGTTTTCTTAAAGTAGGAAATTTAAACTTTTTACTGTTGTCATCTAATATTATTCTACTTTTGAAGATTGTGATGGAATCTCATGGCTACACTTAGCATCTTTCAAGACCACCCGAACAGATGGAAGACACCCATCATTTCCAATGAGATGCTGTAACCAACCAAACCGACCGGTGTTCTTCACAACTCAATCTCCTCGATGCCATTTTAGACTAATCTAAAAAAAAAACCGAACTCTTATTCAATTCCTTGCCAAAGTTCCTATCAACAACAAACCGAACAATGTCCACCCACACCGACTCCGAATCTCAGTCCTCCTCGGAGAAGATGACTTCCCCTCTGGCCCTCGTCTCTTCCGAAAAAGACGAGGACATGGAAGAAGACGAGGACATCGACGTGACGAGCGTCGGCGGACACTCGTCCGATCAGGAAGAGGACGAATACTTCAAGCCCATCAAGAAACTGTGCATGGCCCGTCCTGGAGCCGTGGTCCCAGCAGCGGTCCCTCCACCCAGCAACAGCTCCAGCACCACCAACAAACCCCTATCTTCATTCTTCATCAAGGACATTTTGAGCCACAAGCCGGCGTCGGTCGGGGCGGGCGTCGGTATTGTAAGACCGTGGGACTTGGACTCTTCTTCGACGGGGGGATCGAGACGGAGGCCGCGGTCCGCCGACGATGACTCGCGGTCAGAGCGGTCCGACTCCCCCGAGAGCCCGGCGGTCGCTAACCCTAACGCGTCGCCGCTCGACGCGCTGTTCGAGATGACCAGCAAGGCGTTCGAGGGACTCGAGGCCAATGAAAAAGCCAGCGGTGAGTTAGTTTTGACTTGTTTTGATTATTCAACTGTCTCGTACTACATGTTTGTATAGTTGCAAAAACCGAGAGTTATCTGTCTTTTTCCAAAACTGAGGGTTTTGTATTGCTATTTCGGGTATAGAATTTATTTAAATCCTTAGAAAATATGGATATGAATATCGTATGATATCATTTACGGATATCATTATGATATTTATATAGATTTCTCATCTTGAGGGAATTGTACAATATAGTTTGCTTATAAGATTTAATAACATAATCGCATTTTTGTAGTTTAACATAAATGAAGAGTATGAACAAACGCAGTCCAGGATCCAAAATTGTTCATTTGTCTGAACTGTTTGATTGTTACCCGTGCAAATGTTTAAATACCTTTCAAATGTTTTAATTCAAAATTTAGAATTACTTTCTGGCTTTCATTACTTAGTTTACCTATCCCGTTTCAATTTTCTACGAATAGAAAGAATTTTGCCCTCCTCACTTCAGTGACAAAAATATTTATCTCAAATTCAGAAACTGGAAATATGGGCTATCGACAGAATCATTGTAAAAAGTGTCATTTAAGAATCCAACAACTGTAATAATAATAGTTTTTAATTTTCCTGCTATATTTCTCGTTCTCTTTAGAGGATCCATGATTTAATTCCGTAATTTTATGCTAGAAATAAATGTTTTGTTTGTAATAACTTTTATGATAGAAAGATATATCGATTTTGAAAATATATACTGAAAATGTTAGTCTAAAATGTTTTATCCAGTAAAACAATTATCAAAAACGCATAATATAGAGTAACTGCATTGATAACTTTAATATATCGGTGTAAATAATTTTTCAAAGTTTATAATTCTAGATTAAACTTATATCAGGAATTATATGAACTATGAACGCCAGACAAAAAGAAAAAAAATAATGAATCATAATTAACGCAATACTTACAATATTTTTCCTATTAATATCTTTCGTATCGTATCGTCTATTATCAATATAGATACATTATATAACTTATAATGTACAAATAAAAAAAATCTCCCGATGGTGAATTATTATTCAGCTTTTTCACAACTGTTTATTTTTGACGAATCAACATGCATTTATTACCATTTTCGTCATACACGTTTTTGAACTTAAAGTAAATAACCGAACGTTGGATACTAAAGGATTAATAAAATTATTGAGATAAACTTTTTCAAATACTACACTAGCTGAACATTGTGAACACTTGTGAACTGAGCTTTGATGACTAATTCCAATGTATCATTTTGGACACTAAGTTCTGAAAAAATCATGAAAAGATTTCACCAAGTCTCAATTGTTTTTAAATTAACTGAACTGCATTGAAAATTCGATTTGGGGCATATTTCTGAAAGCATTTTGTGATTTAAGTATATTGTTATTTATTTTTTAGTATTCTAATAATAATATGCCTTAGCTAGTATACTGTACTATGGACCCACAATTTCCATTCAAGATCTACAAAATCTCAAAAACAGTCGATTTTTTAATGCTTATTTCACATTATTTAAACTGCAGTTGCTGATGGCCAAATCCTTGACAGTTTTTAGAATGTTCAACTCATAATAAAATCTTTTAAACAAATTTGAAAATTTCCCCTAATTTGTCCCGATTTCATTGCTGTTTAAAGCTTTGTCATACCTTTTTTAGCTATATGTCAATCCAAAAAAATTTCGGTATACTTGTTTTAATTAATTGTATACAATGAATTCTTTGAAAGGCGCTTGGGATTGTGTCGGAAATATTTAAATAGTGTATAATTGCGATCCCTTAATTGTTAATAAATTCAAATTTGCAAAAATGTACGTTTCAGAAAAAATTATTTACATTTTCAAACTCAGCGTCCAACTAGTTTCGAACTAGCGTCCATACCAGTGATTACACCCAATACCGTTCAATCAGTGAGAATCTATCAAAAAATAAATATAAAACACATTATGAATTAAACTTTTATTTTTCAGTTACATTTAAATAAAGAAATATTTCTGAAATATCATTTTAAGTAATCACTTTTAAAATGATGCTTCCTTTTAAAAACGTTTTTTTTTAAAACTTCTACCAGCTTTTCTGAAATTTTAGTGCAATTAATTATTAATGTCAAATTATCACCATCATCTAAGAATCATCACCATCAGACGCAGACAGACTGTATTACGGCTCAGTTTGCGGGCGATACGGCCATACTAGCCAAATCTAAACATGGCAATATAGGCTTTGACAAATTACAAACGGCTCTGTATTTAATTTAAACTTGGTGTGAAGTTTGGAGGGTCGGAATTAATGCACAAAAGAGCGTCTCAGTCCTCTTTAGAAGGCACAAAACATCGACAAATTATGACACTGATCTTGAAATCTTTAATAATTATATCAAAAATGAGCCACATACCAAATACCTCGGAAGTACATTTAGACAATAGACTCAGCTTTAAAGAACACATAAAGCAAACAATAACTAAAGCTACAGGTTCCAGCGTCAGTCTAAATCCCCCCCCCCCCCCCCATTATTGGGAAAAACTCCAAAATGTCCCTTAACAAGGTTTAATTTATAAATCAATGATAAGGCCAATTTTACTCTACACCTCCCCAGCGTGGGCCGCTGTTCGCAAGACATACAGACACAAACTAAAAATTTTTCAAAACAAAACCCTGAGAAGAATGAAAAATACTCCTTGGTATGTGCTAAATAAGATTCTACCCAGAGACCTTAATATTGATTTTATTGACTCAGCAATTCTTTCTGCATTGCATAACTACAAGACGTCTATTGAAAAATCTGCATATGACAACCTTAAAGATATTATCTCTTATGATCATATAGTCAAACAAAAATACAAGCGTCCATGCACCGTTCATCACGACCCTTCCTGATCATTCCGTTATGACAGTTAAATTTTTCCTTAACTATTGACATTTTTACAATGACGACAAGTTGCACTTCGACTAGCATTGTTTTGTCCAGTCCTTAACGATATCTGTTCATTTTTCTTTTTGCACTCTTTTAATTTTCATCTTCATCGTTGTTTTATCTTAGACAAGCCTATCGTTTTGCCCTTTGGTCTCTTCTACTGGTTTTCCACACTTATTTTATACCTAGACCTTTGATTTACTTTTAAAAAACAATAAACGCTCTCCCATTTTGGGGTATCTTAGATGGAGAAGTAAGGACGCTTCGCGATCTCCGATTTTTTTAGTACGTATAAATTAGATTTCCGGAAACCCATTTCTGTTTCAATTGATAAATTGATTGATGATTCTATTGAAAATACTTTTAATATTGTTGTTATATGCTTCACATTTAGAAGAAAGAGTTTCTCTTTTATTATTCTATCATTTTGTTGAAAGATAATTTTATTATTTCTAGAAATTTATGATTCATTTGAAAAGTGTTTAAATTTGCTCAAAACTCTGGGTAAAATATTTTAAAGTTTAATCAATCTTGACATTTGTGTTAAATAATTGATTGCAAATCCACTTAGTATTTTCACGAAAAAGCCACACGAAACATATGAAGTAAAAAGTTGAATAAAACAATGCACACTCATTCGATTTACTTCAAAGGTTGAACTCCAAATGCAGCATCTTTTCTATTCTATAAAACTCACCAAAAAAATGAAATTTAAATAATCGATCGAGTGCTAAACTTTCAGATGATACCTAAAAAAAAAATACTTCCTGCTAATAATCAAGAATGGTTTTCAAACAAAATAATGCATGTTATTTTTACCAAAATTTATCGAACTGAACTTTAAATGCTGATCAGAAAAAACAAATACCGTAACATGTTATCCTTTTAACGCTTTTTATATATTTTGAAAGTTTTAAATTGAACTAAGCATCGTTATGAACAAATCTGCTCCCTGCTCCCCATAAAAATAGACATTGTCTATCTACTTCTTTATCTGACTGTCAATAGCGGGATAGAAATCAGTCGAAAATTTGCTGAATGTATTAAAATTTGAAATGTGCATCGTCCCATATCTTTTGATGTATGGCTCTGAACATTGGCTCGGTTGTATCTATGTGAATTTTTTTCAAATGTATCAAAATTGGAAATACATGTTATTAAATAACTTTTTGATGTCTGGTTCCGATCATTGTCGTGTTTGTGATTATTTGAAGAAAGTTTAAGTTGCATTACTAATCGGTTTACAGACTTTTATCCGCATGAATGTGATGCACGAACGACTTTTATAAGGACTGAGTTATTTCAGAAAAGACCTATAATTATGTGCTTGAATAGAAGAAGTCATTTTAAAGAAAGATGGAGAAATGGAGACGAAAAAAATAGAAATTGCTTTGAAAATCATTCAAGCTGTACCAAAACGAAATTGGAGATCAAATCCGTTCATTTGATGTAATCAAATTTAGAATGTTACCGGATATTACTAAATAAAAAAGACTAAAACTATTCAGGAAACTAGATATGTAGATTATAATCTGCAGAAAAATTTTGAGATTTAAAAAATAAATCAGGTAGTCTTCGATAGGTCAGACTCTGGTAGTCTTTTTTTTTAGTCTTAAAAACTTGTAGTTGATTGGAAAATGAGATTATATGAAACATTCTCTCATTGAGACAGTAAAAAAACTTCAATCAATCAATTAACTTTTATATAAATTTAGTTTCTTTGAATAACTTTTGGTTTGAAAAACAAAAGATGGAAATAAACGTGTGGGTTTTTTTAATTACTGAGCGTCTTTGTTAAGAATACATTATTATTGCTTTTTGATGCACCGTTGGCGTTACGACATCTTTAGACATATATGCAACTTAATATAAATTGTTAATATGGTCTATTGCTTAGAATAGTTTAAAAATTAAACATTTTCTTTTGGTATTGATAAATTATAGGAAAAAGTAGAAACTCATATGAAATTTGTATTTACTTTTATATTGATCTTTCGTATTTGACTACTTTTGAAACGCTAAAGGATATTTTAACTTTTAAGATATGGTGTGAAAATGCTTAAAAAAATAGGGAGATTTTTATTAAAACTACAGGGATTCTTTTATTCATTTTTATAACAATTACCGTCGGTATTCTAATTTAACTTATACAAAATAATCTTATTTCTGTTAATATGAAACGATACAATTTGAAATTTCAAGGATTATCCTACATGAATAGCATAATTGATTAAATTTACATTTTTACAAAATATTTATAAAATTATTTGAAAATATTGATAGTGAAAATTTTTATGGGGTTAATGAAAGAATTTGAAAAGAAAACACTTTTAAAATAAACGTCCTAGAAAAGTTAATGTACGAATTTAACTTAATTATTTTTATACAATGCTAAACAATTTTTTAAAAATATTTTATAAGCACTAATGGGTGGTATTGTATTAAAGAGTATGCATATGTTGGTGTAATGAATAATGTACAGTATTATAACTTCTGTCAATAGTACTAAAGATTTAATAATAACTGTTAGTTTGAGATTGCCTGGTGAAGTATAAAAATCAGTATGAACCTTTGTTTAACTATCAAAAAAAATTGTTTCCCATGATGTTAAATGCACTATTCAAAGGAAATGTTTCAGATGATGCAACGCTCTTGTTTTCATTTGTATCTGTACTGGATTTCATTGCTTCGGTTTAAGGTACTACGATTTCATTGGTTGCTTCGGTTTTACTCTCAAAATGAACGATATAGACGAAAAGAAATTTTTCCTTCTGCAAGCTTTGAACAATCAACAGCACAGCAAGAAGTTGGCATCTAAAAAATTTAATAAGTAAAGTATTCTTAAAAAACTAGTTTTCGAATACCAAAACAAAAATAATTCCAGTAAACAAATGACAACAAACCACTGGAGCGTTGCCATCCACGACGTGAAACAAACTGGACATTTGAAACAACCCCATTAAATCATATATATATAAGAGCAAATAAAATACGTTTTATCAATGTCATCCAATGATTCAACGCAACTAGACACATTTTAATAATATTCATTACAATTATACAACTCTTTACAATTCTTCTAAAGTAATACTTCTCTTCTATTTGATACGATTAGCAATATTCCCGCAACGTTGACGAAGCCGCACCAAAAACAAGTCTTGATGGAAGCTGTTGAAAACCCCCACGTAAATCACAAAAGCGTGTTGGGATGGCGTGGGCAAATATGTCGTGACAGTGGAGATTGGGATTAAGATAAACTTTCCTCAATATGACATTGTACACTTGTTTCCCGTCATTAAGCGTCATTGTTGGCCCGTGTGTTTTCCCTTCACCGCTTTCTTTTGAGTGACGTGGAACAACGGACACTTTGTTTGGCAGGCTTGGTGGTTTGGATAGTCTCGGTTATTAATGCGGAGGTTTTAGCGTCAGTGTTTAAATTGAAACCCTAATTTGCTGTTAGACGATGTCTCATTTCAGGATCACATAGTTTAATCCTCTGGAAAAGAGGCAAAGGGGCAGAAAGGCAAACATGTTTTCACTGCAAACACGCAATTTAAAATTTTCATTGCATGAAATGTTAACAAAATATTTTACAATATTATCAATCTAGTAAATGGATTGAAAAAATTCAATAGTGATTTGAATTGTAAATTAAAAAAATATAGAAGATTTATGTAAAAAAAATTGTGTGTTGTTAGACAAACTGATATTCTTTAGACTCATATATACGTCTGATCCCTTCAGATGTCCAATAATAATTCAAAGCGTTATTAAATATATATTTTATACATTAAATTTATTTGTTTTAATAAAGTGTAAAGCGTAGTGCCTTATCTAGAACTTAATCGAAAGACTTTCAGGGCCTCGAACAATTGTGTTATCCATGTCATAAAAACAATTATATTCACATATACGTGTTTTTTAAGGATAAAAATATATTGCTCATTTCATGCAGGAGATATGTGATGCATCTTGAATTTTAAACACAAAGTCCAATAATAATGACTGTAACAAAACTATATATTTTGTTATTCATTACGTTTTAATGCTTCAAAATGCGTTTTTATCTCTGACAGTAAAAAGTTTTGATTTATAATAGTCAAATGGTGCGTATTTAAAATTCGTTCTTTACATCAATTATCTCTATATTATTTATCTCTATTTATATTAATTATCTCTATTTATATTAATTATCACTATTTATATTCATTATAACTATTTATATAATTATCACTATTTGTATTAATTATAATAACTATTATAGACCTTTTATCAATTTCAATCTTTATTTATTTAATTATTTTTTGCATAAAGGAACACATAGGAAGTATTTATATACCATTTTTCAATGAAATTGATTCAGAGTCCATTGTTAACATAAAAAATTCAAGGATAAAAATAGAAAAACGAACAAAAAACTTTAACAGTGACACTATTACGAAAAAGGTTACATTCCCAAACTTTCAATGCCCTATGAAAGCATTATAACATAAATTTAAATTAAATTGACATGCGTTTAAAAATTTCAATTACTACTACTAAACACCAAGTAATTGACTTTGCTCTATATTTGCACTACAATCATCTAAATACAATTACTCCTACAAGGAAGTGACAAGAATGGTTGACTTGACCCTTTTTCATACTAATTTAAACTTTAAGGATACAATACAATTTTAAAAACAATCTACAACAATTTAAATGCAAAGAAACTAGCATATTATCGTTACCTTTTGTTTCCAATTAGTTTTCCTTGGATTAAAATAGAGATATTGACACAGTTCTCACCTTTTAAATTAAAGTTCTATTGATATTCGATACTGAAACAGATTTGCTTATTATGTAATTTCTTTTAAATTACGGATATTGACTAGTGTGCAAGGAGAAAATTTAATAAGCTATATTGAACGATATATAAACATTATATTAAAATAATAATTCCTTTTTTATTTTATACAATACAGATAAGGATTTAACATAAAATATTTTTTGTAGAGTAAATAGACCTCCGTAATTGAAATGTAATCACCCGGATTTGAGGTGGATTTTTCTTTAAGTAAACCAAGTTCACATTTCTTAATAGATGTAGACCTTGTAAAATAAATTGAAGGAGATGCTATGTGAATTTTGCTTGAGAGCAACTGTCCCATGTTTAATAAAAATAAGTTATAGAGTAACAAACTAAATGCTTTATTAAAAAATAAAGATTAACATATTATAATATTTAGTTCAAAACTGTCGAGCTTATATACAAAATTTTGTGCTATTAAACTAACGGTTAATGGATTTTAATGATAAAGTAATATATCAAAGATCTTAGTGGATTAAACAATCGTCTTAAAATTATATAGCATTATGCAATATTAAAACAGTTTTAATAATAATAATTAATACGTTTAACATAAGAATTTTTCACAAATAGTTCCCTTTCATTTTAAGCCATCTCTTCGGCAAAGAAAAGACATTCAACGAGTTCGCGCAAATATTCTACATTCTACCATAACTGGAGAAATGTAGAAGTTCTCGAGAGCCACCATGTAACATCTCTGACATGTAGTACCACTTAAAATGCGTTATCGAAATTATTAATTATCACACACTAATGAGGGTTGAGCGTATTCATGTCGTTATTAATTACGTTGCTTAATTGAATTCTACTTCTTGCTGTTCTGCAAATTAATTAGCTCGCTTAATGATTCTATTTTTATGAGTTTTGAGCTGAGACTTGCTAGTTGTCGCGCAATACAGCTTCATTAATTAGTGTAAACTAAGACGGATCTGGTTTTCCCTCTTTTCTTATGAGGATTTTGAGAAAAAACTATTTTAATTAGTTAAGTATGATGGATGACATTTTACTGTCAGGGTTTGTTTTTGTCTGTTTCTCCGAAATGCTGTTGAGTTTCTGCCACTGTTGAAATAATATGTACAGTTCGCCGCTGTTTAAGAAACTCATTATAATATAAATAAGAATAGAGCATTCAGTTGTTAAAAAAAGGTGTAATATTTAGATAATTAATTCTTATTAATAATATTTTTTGAAAACGTACGATATTTTTTTAATGTGATTGTTTTAAGTAGAATAAATGTGATTTAACGCAGAACATTTGAGATAGAATATTCAAGGATTGCGTTTCCTTTTTAGTTATAACTTATTTACCACTTTGCTATAAAAAATGCAATTCCTTTCAAGGTATATATTTTTTAATCTTATTTCTATTGTAAATCTGTTCCCAGCAACTAAATTAAAGTGTAAACTTCCTTAAATATAATATTTCTGTGTCACTACAAGTTGAGAACGATAAAATTCATTATTAGTACTGATTGAATGTAATAAGGGCGAGTGTTTATGGCGTCTCCAGTAAAATTAAAAGGTTCATTGTATCGAAGAGAAAATTATGTTCAGTTCCAGGATGCAACCTTTTTGCACAAATATAAATGCAATTTAGGTTTCAGTTGTACTTGTATTACAAATTTTATATTGAAAACAAAAATGTAAAGTAATAATTTATTTGTTTTTATTGCCAGAGATAAGTATTTATTATACTTATTAAATCTCAAAAAAAAAACCGCCTAGTTTTGAATATAAAGGTTTTGAAACATTAACTAAAACTATTACGACATTCACTTGGCTTGTATATAATTTAATTACAAAGGCTTTATTCAGAGAAAAGAACATATTAAGTGTTTTTTATATCACAAATTACGGATAAAATTGCCTACTACTGTGCATAATAAATTCATAAATGAACTAAATTGCTTATTGTAAATGATATATTATTCACACAAAACAATAAAACCTACTTATTTAATCCTTCTATATTTCGGCTTCAGACACTTATTCTACATTAACGCAAGCTAGTCTATTACAAGATCTGAATATATGTTGCAGTAGACGTAAGTATTCCAAAAAAAATTAGAGAAAGGTATTTCCAATCTACACATAATTTATATCCGCTACTAGTCTAACATTAGGAAACTGGTTTCATTTTTCCAAATCACCCGAATCACGCCACGATCAGCCCCAAATAGAAATCTCAATTCAATCGAGATGAAAGCTTTTAGATTGAAGCCACTTGATGAATTTAAAGAAATAACTAACTGATATCTTCTCCAATGCACCATCGTCTCTGCGCAGTTAGTTTTTAGTTTATTTTAGCTGCACACTACGTTTATAACGTAAAAAGTGGAATGTATTATAATCGTTCAGTCCGTCTGTCTGTCCGTCACCCACTTTCATAGTCCAAACTACAAATGCTACGGACAAGTGTGATACGTCAAAAAATTCAGCGCATCGAAATTAGAATACATTGAAAATAGAATTCGAATTCGGAGTACTTCAATTATTTAAAAAACCGCAAAATTTAATGCTCATTTAAAAAGCATAGGAAGCCATTTTTATTAAAATTAAATCACCATTGTCATTTGCAACAATCGCTCCCCCCGAGAAACTTTAATTACTTCAGACAATAAATTAAAATAAATTTATTTTTGCGACATCGATCAGTTTGAAATGACGCCAAATATATTTCACTACGAGATTCTTTGTATGTTGATATGTATGTATGTCTTCCTCGCTTTTAAATAAATGTTTTCATTCTATTTAAAAGCGAGGAATATTACATCTTTATTCTTTGAAATAAAAATTTATTTTTTTCAAACGATAAGTAATAATTATTGAATTTTCGAAATAAAATAAATGAAACTAGCCAAATTTAGCATGTAAATGTTTAATATAGAATTAATGCTGTGTTTGGCGCTTTTTTTTACCTGTTAAACACAACTGTTGTGTGGAAGCGGGTTAAGTGTCAGATTCTGTTACAAACCTACTTGTTTAATTACACACACACCGTTTGATAATTGTTGATATAATTTTACATCCAATTTTGTAGTAAATTAAATTTCTCTAATTGGATTTTTCAAATACTCCTTGTTATGTACAATTTATACAACATTTTCTATTCATCTATTTCTTATAGCATTTGTGTTGCACGGACTAGATTAATTGTTACATTGCTAAAATATTTTTAAGTTATTTTTCCTGTTACAAATGTACAGCCCTACGGTAAGCTCAAGATTACTTGGTTTTTAATAAAATTATTCTCAGATCACCTATAAATTGTAATAAGATTGAGTGAACTTTTTGTAAGGGAAAACTTCATTTGGCAACTCTTGTGCTTAGAAGTTCCCTCTGTAGAATTTTATTGCATAATTGTTTTGGATGAATTTTAAAAGCATCTTTTTAAAGAAAACAATCGTGTCCTTTTTCTTTTAGTACAAATTTCTTTTTTCGAGTATGGAGACAATTTAATTAAAGAACAAGTACGTCAGGAATACTCTCAAAATAAATTGCACATTTCTAAATTAAAATTGACCTCAAAACAACTTACCACTGTTCTCAAAAACTATCATACACTAACATCCAATTCGACAAACCAGGCGTCGTTCTTCGATATAGCAAACACAAACATAACTGAAATAAAGCATTATTTCCACAGGTATTGTCTATGGCCAAAAGCACTATCGATCATATCCACTAATCGCGAAACCCGCGTGAGGAGTTTTGACACCTTATGAACGATGGTTTGGCAATAAAAGAGTTTGAAAGCGGCCTTATTACGGTTAGTTCGATCAATGATGTCATCCCAATTTAATTAATGTTTGACAACACACATTTAGCAAAGGAAGTTTTTCATCTTGCTTTTTTCTTGCTCCATAATTTTTGTTGATAGAATAATGTAATATTCAAAACAGTTTTTTTTATGTGTTGCCGCCTTTAGAAAAGATTCAGAAGAGTTAATCACTTGCTTAGAGTGTCACCAAAGTTTGTTGCTTTTAATGGTACGCGTCATTTTTAATGAACGGTTTAATTTTTTTTGTCTCCGTGCTCTTCAGCATTTACGCTTAAGATTGTTGATTAGTCCATTAATTTATCGCAGTTTTTTTGCTACTGCATTTTTGAGAAAATTATACAGTAAAGAATCCTCATTATACATTTTTTTTACTTGTCATCAATTTGATAAAGTAAGAGTGATTAAATTTCAGTTCTAACTATGTTTTTTATAAAAAAAAATTAACAAGCAATGTTTTTGTTTGATCCAAAAACTTAAAATTGATAAATGCTTACTTGTTTTCACGGTTTATCAAGGAGACAAAGTAAAAAGAAAAGTTTTAAAATCTAATAACTATATATGGATTTGGTAAAAATATACAATTTTAAAATTAAAAAAAATCATAGCAATGAACCACACAAGTAACGAATTTCTATTCGAAATAAAGTTTTGCAATTCAACAGACAATAGTAATGATGGCGATATGTTTTCGATACATTACCTGACTACTTACTTGACCTTTGAAGAAAACCGCCAACCATAAAATGATGAACTATTCATCAAACTGTTGACTTGACTTAGCTTCATTTTTTATGTAGTATAAGATGTTGAAATTCCGTTTATTGACTTCCCTAATGTGATATTTCACACTTCACCAGTTGTGCTGAACTTATAAAATAAACGGAGATGGTTGGATGATCGTAAGGGATCATGGGTTGTTGTATTTGATATTTCTCTATGCAATTCATTTTCAACAAAACTTTTAAGAGTTTACGTTTTTTGACTGTTAATTGTTACTAAATATTGAAAACAGGGATTGTATTTTATACCAGCTTATCTCAAAGTGATAAATTAATTGCTTTTAAATGGACATTTTAATCAGAGCTACGATGAGAATATAGAAAATTCTCAAATTTAAGAATCTGAGAACAGCATGCTCGTTTTTGAGAACCCAGTTCTTACTACATTTCCTCCAATAGTTCCTCATTACACAAAGCAAAAGAACAACTCTCCCATTGTTTTGTCTCCTGAGTATTATTTCAACCTTGTCTTAGGTCCAGGAAAAAAAAGTCCTCTGTCAATTTTTCTTTCGTACCAATGTTCTGCCCTCTTAGCATTTGAAGATTGATACTTGCCGAAGGATCTTGTTGCGAAGCTGAAAGATGCGACATTGCACCAAGGACTTGAGCTATTGCCAGATAGGAGATGAACGGACAAGAAGCGTCAGAGTCCATGTAGCATTATACACTGCTCAAAACAATTAGGGGAGCACTTTGCGTACTTTTGTTAACCCTTTAAGTTCCAACGTTTTATTTTTTATTCTAATAATCAAAAAATTGTAAAACAGATTCATTATGCATCCAGAATGAAATGGTAAAAGACAGGGAAAAAATCCCTAAATTTTTGACTAAAATTTGAGGGGACAGAAATTGAAACATAACTTTAGAATGAATTTTAACAATAATTTTTTAAAAACTTTATTCGTTAAAAAAACTTAAAATCAATTTTTAAACATATAAGAATGCAAGCGTGAAGAATTTAGAGTCAATTTATTTCATAAAATTTTTTGGGGAGTGAATTTTATTTTTCCATGTTTTTCATATTTTAATTTAATTAAAACAAACATTATTTAATTCTTCAAAAGACTTGATTCTTCCATCTAACTATAAATTAGTGCTAGCCTAACTTAGTGAGAAAAAAAATAGCAAGCTGATGATTCGAAATGGAATCATTGGGGCTAAAAGGGTTTAAACCACGTATTCCCCTAATTCTTTTGAGCAGTGTATGTTTATAGCACCCTCAGCACACTTTTTATCAAACTTTAGTTTATAGGCCGATACTATAATACCACAAATAATATTAAATTTGTTTTGAGGTTCTTCAGATGAAGGAAATATGCGACTTAGCTTTGCGAAAATAGGAAGAAAAAAAATCCTCAAACTGTGAAAATTTAGCAAAAATGGAGCCGTTTTCGGTCCGTGATCCATCACATGTTTATAGCTCTCTATATTATTTATCGTGACAAAAATACAGCAAGTATATACTTAGGTCATAATAGTATCCTTAAAAAGTCGTAAAAATGGTATTTATCGATGAATGGTTAAATTTGATCGATATTATGGTACTGGTTGTAAATCGTGAAGAGTCCATACAAGGACCTTTTTCTTGCTAAATTAGTGGGCATCGCATTTAATGTAACGTTTAAAAACAAATATAAATAATAAATCTAAAGACAACAGTAAATAGTTATTCAGGAACATTTTGAAGTCCCAAAATAAGCTGTATGTGCTTTAAACAATTGATTTATAATGGACAATTCCCATATTTTTTAAAAACTACTAAAAATACATTTTTTCGATAAAATAAACAACGCTGATTTCAAATATCTAGGTTAAAATGTACACAAAAAATTGTGTTGTTAAATATTCAATGTTAAAAATCGTCAATTTTTAGTTCTTGTTTGAATCGTTCTGCTATTGGCTGAGCGATTGTGACGTACATGTACACTATGTAGCGTTTGTTTACTATTTCAGTCATTGCGATTTTTCGATTCTCCCATGCTTTTTTACGGTTCATTGCTTTATAACTTTCTTATCTTTTGCGTTAATTTTCTATTCTTGTTTATTTTCTTTAATATTCATTTAATCATAAGTTATTATTTTTTAAAAAAAAATTTAAAATATATATTTTAAGGGGATACGGTACCCAAAACATTTTTAGTAATAATAACATAAACTTGTAAATTATAGTGTTTTTATATAAGGTTTACCCTAAATAAACATTTTCCAGAGATAAAAACAAATGTTTACAAGTAGTTTTTCATTTTTTTAAGTCAAAATTTTGAACATTTTAAAACCTTACTCCTCTTTCAATTTTGAGAATAACTCCACCAAACTTTTATAGTTTGTTTTTAGAACTATTTGTTCGAGAACTGTGCATGGATTTTAAAATATGAGCTACAGTAAAAAAGTACGGAGTGTTTAAGTGCACGGGCACCGTACACGCATTACGCGTACGGGTAGTATAACTGCGAAGGGTTGAGGCTTATTTGCAGTTTGGGTTCGGACCTTCACGGACGTCGTAGCTTAGCGGTAGCATAAGCGATTCGTAATCAATAGGTCCCGGGTTCAAATCCCCTCTCTCGGCAGAAGCTAAATGTTTTTTTTTTTTATTTCACCCAGGAAGCTCATCGTTTTAAAGTTATCCTGGAAAATTTACTTGCATTTTTTTAAGTTTTCATGAATTATTTTAATTTCTAATTTTTTAAACTCTCATTACAAATGGCTAGAACTGATGTTTTTTTTTAGAGAAAAACAATTTTCCCGTTCTCCAAACGAGTGTTTAGGCTTTCAATGCGCCCTACAATACTGCCCCATGTTGAATTCTGATGTTTTTTTTAGAGAAAACAAAATTGCTCGGAATATCTTCATAAATGCCGAAATACGTGGAGTAAAAGCTAAAAGATTAAAGTTATTTCTTGTTTTATCTTTCGAATTGTGTTGTTATTGATAAAGTTTTAATAGTATTTTGTGCTGTTGAAAGATGTTCTAATTCCACAGGTCATTCATAACAAATAATCGTTTTTACAAAACACAACTTTCCTTGTCAGATTCATAACTTATTCGTAGGATTTTAGTATTACTCTTTTAACTAGGTTCATACATTCAAATAATATAAATAAAGGTATACTGTAGAAAGCAAAAAGTCGTCGTTCTGAATTTTGCGTGGTTTGCATGGTTTCGTCTGAACGTGTAAAAAGCGTGACATATTTTGTTTGCGCAACTTTTAACCATTGGAATAAAAGGAAAAAATTTGAAAAATACTGAACTTTTCTAAAAATAGTAATATATTAACGTGGAAGTCTGTAAGTAAACATTATTAACAATGTTTTGAGCTATCCCAAGTTGCTACATTTGACAGGTTATCCGTAGATAGACTACTTAAAAAAAACTTAATCTAATTATTGTGCCTTTATGGCTCTGCCTTTTTTTGCCATGTGTTACCTGTAAATTTATACTTTTAAAGAATAATTAAGTCAGTCCATAATCCTATTAAATACTGGTTCTTTTTTTGGAGCACGTCGCATGGCTGAAATCCATCGTTTTCGCTGTAACGATTCTGTTGGTAAGTGAAAATATATATTTTCTGGAGCAGTTGCGGACGTATTACGACACTCGGGGACTAAGCAGTAGCAATATGCCATTATTAAGTAATAAATACAAACTTACTGCATTAAATAAAACGAAAATCGAAAGTTTTGCGAAACGATTTGTAAAATATCCCGCTTATCGCTGTATGCAACTGAGGAGCTTTGGTCACGTGTTATGTACATGTACGTCACAGTCAATTCCCCGCGAAACGTACTGATTTTCGCGCGCTTTTTAAAAGCCTAACTTTTAACTCAAATAAAAAAATAACTACACATCGGAGAGCAAAAATTTTTCGGCACGTATTTTGTCTCATCTATTTACGTCGAATAAAAAAATAAAAAATAAATGTGGGAATTGTCCATTGATTTGAGTTTGAAAACCTTTTCTTTTCCCTTTTAATATAACTCGGCGGTGTAATTTTTTTTATTTTAAATTTGTTTAAGGATGTTGTACAAGCATAAAAATAGAATCAAGAGTGGCGTGCTGCTCTACTAGCTCGTACTTTTAATTTTAGATGATTTTATTCGATTCAATGACGATTAAATAACACTCAATTTCGAATACAATGTTTTTCATCAAACAAACTATTAAATTAGCTTATTTAAACATTGACCAACTGCACACAAACAAATCACAGTTGAAACCAAAAATATTTTTCAAACTTTTCTTCCAAACAAAACAAAATCCACTATAGAATCGGTTTTAATTTAATGTAAACGTTTTGAAAATCTTCTCTCTTTGCATCAAAATGCGTGAAGAGTAATTACACAAGCCATCAAGCAATCGAAAACAATTAGAAAAGTTAGTATTTTGCCAATCGCCTTCTAAGCAGTGTTTTCCTGTTATCTTTGAAGTTTAAATTACTGCCAGAAGAGTGATTAAGTTAATTATATTGATGTTTCTACTTAGTTGCTTTGATGTTTAAATTAATCAACCGGAAGAGTGACCAGTTAAAACGTGACGTTATTATTACAATTCGTTAAATTTTTTTTGAACCACATTTCTAGTTTAAGTATGATCGACTAAAGATAGTTTTTTAAATTTCTTATTTTATTGGATGTTCACAAAAGGTTCATTATGATATGGGTTTGGTAAAGGTCTCTCTTGTCTGAATTGAGGTACACATCCGCTGTTGACATGACTACATGAGGTAGTAGACATCCGCTGTTTTAATTGATTTACTTTTATTCATACAATTTTATTTATTTAATATTTATTATTTATATTTTTTTTAGTGGAAAATAAAATTCCAAACTGTTTATGTGTAATAGGGCAGATTTACTGATAATTATAACCGATTACAAATATATGTAATGTAGTGCCCGAATACATTACAAACCCTTAAGACGTTTCATCTCTTAATAAAAGGCAATGAATTTCTATTGCTAAAATATTAAAACAAGCTCTTTATATAATGCATTTTAATTAGTTGTTATCCAATTACTTTCGTATCTTTAAGTTCTACTATCACAGATAATTTTACCAATCCCTAAATCAGCCCATCTTTTTTGAAGCACCAAATCACACATTATCTAATTCAATTCCCCTTTCCTAATACAATCAATTTACATCTAAAATTCGGGAGAAATCGACTCAGGCAGCATAAACAGCTCGAGAAGAAACTCGGAAATTCCGCGCACATAGAATCCCAACAAATCACAGTCTTTTATGGCGAGAGCTCCCCATCTTCCGGAAAAAAGCATCGGAAGGGAGAGCACGTGATTTATGTGTTCTACTAACGATCCTCCACACCGCAAACGGGATCACGCCATGGAAAGGGATACGTCAAAGAATTTCGGAAGCCACCTTTACAGGGGTAGGTCGTAATATTACGGGATCGGAGGGAGGCGATCGCTGCCTTCTTTTAGATATTGTTTGAATGTCATTTATATTGCAGCTTCTATTGTTGGTTTTTATAACTACTAATCCACTCGAGTAATTCCGTTTTGGCTGAATGACCAGACGTATTGCATTTCGCAGTCGGTTTAGTTTGTTATTCAACTATCTCTCTATAAAAATTATACAGTATCAGTTATATTTTTTAGAGTCCATTCAGAGCAAGAACAAAGTAAAAAAAATATGATTTATGAATATTGGATTGATTAATGGATTTCTAAGTTGAAGAGTTAATCACTGAAACAAATCTGGTCAATCTAATTTTTCGTGTGTTTGGTCATGGGTAAACTCCTTTTTGTAAAGTTGGGGTTATTAATAACTCTTTTATTCCATAGATGCACATCTAAAAAAAGTGAATGACTTTTGTTAGCAACACAGTCTAATTTTTCTTACAAGTTTATATTTAGCGATTATCTGTTGATAGCTTAACTGCATGGAAATAACCAGATAGATTTAAAGGGTATATATATACCTTGAACAATCTATTAAGGAAATTTTAACTTATATGTATTGTTGCATACATATATTATTCCATTATTATTCGATTACTCTTTTTATCTTTGCTAACTATATTCCATTGCGCCAAGACATAGCAAGTATCCTGTACAATATCTTTCTGGCCACTCGTTTTCAATCTACAGAAATTTTAAATCACAATTATAACTAACTCCAAAACTTGCTAATCACAATTCTCTATACAAGCTATCAAACAGAGAATTCACTCAAATACAGTTATTAGACAAAACACACACTTATCTTTACCGCCAAACAACCCGCTTGGTCCGCGTGCCTCAATTAGCACAGCGCCCCCTCTTTCAATCCATTAAACGCCCGAAGAAAAGGCGGGAGGGCAAGAGACGGAATAAAAGTGGTGTTTAGCGTCGTGGAAAAGAAGTCACCTTTCTCTCCCTTTTCACACCCGCCGCGGATAAAATATAAATTTATGTCGGGAGAGGAAGAGGAAGATGAGAAAAGTTACGGATTTTTCACGTGTTTTTGGAAGGAACAGTAATAGTCAAGTGTGAACAAACAAAAGAGTAACAAAGTCAAAAGTGAATATTGATAGTGCATATTATTTTGGGGTTTGAAACGTACTCTAAACTTATGTTTTGATTGATTGAGAAAAGAATCAAATTATTTGTTAGTTCAAAAGAAATGATGCTAATATTGAAGGCTGCTGTTATCAGTCTATTTCCATAGATGAGAGAGAAAAAATTGCCCCCAGTCTTGTCCAGAAAGTTGTATGTGCTCATGTAGTGTTGAACCTAATTTCTGAAATTAAAATGTGTGGTATGTTATAGTCTTAGTTTTAAATCACCCAATGCATATGCATGTCATGCAACCATCTGTGAAATTTCTTCAATCACTCACATATCAAGTCTCTTATACACCTTTCCTTTAATATGATCATGTAATAAAAGAATATCAAATAGAAGCCAACGAAAATGACCTCGTATTGTCAGAATAAGATGAGATGTCCTTGCTATAAAAATAACATAGTGTCTCTGAATTATAAAACTATTTTTAGAAAATAACATATACTTTGACTCCTTTAGAAGAGGATGGGGGTGGTTGGTTGGGGATGGGGAGAGCGCATTGAAAAGAGAAATGGCTCAAAAAGACCGGGACGCTTATAATCGGGAGAGGCAAAAGGAGAAATTCACGATATTTGTTGTCGAGGGACGGGAAACTCAATTTCCCGGAGAATTCCTGGAATTTCGGTCGTGAGTCAGGTTGAACCCCCTCCCCTTTTCCCATCCTCCCTTCGATAAAAGAGAGAAACTGTGGGTGGATGGTTGTAGAGAAGAAATGGGAGTTGGTTTGATTAGATTGCATCAATATAATGATTTGAATTGAAATAAAATGACGTGAAAAACAGGAATCGTAGTAATATAAATCAATATAGATATTTAAATATTTTTTTCTTGTTTGGTAATTTTTTTGTGTTCAATACTAGACATGGACTAGTACTTACTACGATATAGTGGAATACAAATATATTTTTCGGGCTAATCACGTTTTTCCTATTTCAATATGATGTATAAACTAAGCTTGTTTTCTCCAAAAGGGCATATTTTGTAAAATTGATAGCTTACGACGGCCAAGTGTTGAATTGCTAGCGAAGTCTGCAGTGGTACGAATGTTCTTCAGAATTGGCTTGAAGCAGTAGGCCCCGGTAGAATAAACCTTTCTTTGGCAAAAATAGACAGTTCTCAAGCGAAAAAACTAGTTTACAAACAAATATAGGAAACATTTTGACAAATAGTTCAGTTAAAGCTTTAGCAGACTACCACAGCACAATGTGTAACATTGATAGTGTGCATGTGTAGGTATTTTTTGTGTTATGATCTCTACTTCTCTTTTCAATGTGCTTTTACTGCTGCTTGTTTGTTATTGTGACTTTTTACTGTGCTGTTTGTTGATGCTCTTTTGGGGGGTTTTGTGTTGTGCCATGGGTGAAAGGAATGAAAACTAAATGAAACGCTTTTGTTTTGAGGAAACCTTTTGTCGCAGCAGTTGTCACACTTTTGTGCAGCTTGTTTGTTTCCCCCAGTTTCCTCCGATTCTTCCTTGTAGTTTTAGAAAGGTCTTTGTTGTTTTAGTTTAAGTAAATGGAGGTTGCCTTTTGTTTGGGTGTGTTCGGTTAAATGGATTTTGGCTACGGAAGATGGAAAAGTGTTTTGCGAGTTTTGGCACTGTTTTGAAATGCAAACAATGTGAAGAAAATGGTATTCATCGTAGAATGGAATTCGCATCGTGAGAAAAACCTTGAAAAGCGAAATATTTATTTTTATATTTTTAAATTAAATAAATTATTTACATGGGCTTACATATTACCAATCAATTCCTAAAATTTTTCATAGAAATGACTGGAAAAAAATTGAATATTCAACTTAACTTAATTATATTAAACTCACTAAAGAGTTTAAAAATTTTACATATGTTTATTTATAAAGCTAAATTAAACTTAATTCAATAGACTTTTAACTTCTTTTTTAATTTTACAGTTTCACTTGAATAAGATAGTGTATAAAAAAGGTGATATACTACCTTATTTAGTAAAAAGATCTACTATTTATTTGCAAAAATATAAAATCTACTAAAATGAATGTCCAAGCTACAATTAATCATTTTATGAAACTTCTGTTTGCAATACAAATAAAATTGAAATTGAATTGATTTTGGATATTTAACTTAACAATCTAATATCTTTCTTTTATCAATGAATGTAAATTTACACATTCTTGATGTTCTTGGGTTTGTTTTCTTATAAAGAGTCTCAGTTTCAAAAACGATTCCTAGAAACATGTGAAATTAATCGTCCTGTATTGAACCAGAACCACCAATTATTCTATCATCAAATAAAAATACTTCCTAAAGCAGTCAAGCGTTGAATTACATCTTAAAGGTTCTTATACAAGTCTCAATATATGTTTAAAGATATTAGGACTAAGAGAGTAGAACTAAGAGGATAGAATTTCTTCTTAAAAAACGACTTTTAAGGCATTCCGTGTTTCATGACTTATAATTTAAGAATTTTCCAGTGTTTCTTATTCAATAGTAAATTGGGGATCAAATAAAAAATGTGCCCTTTTATATTTTGTCTGGTTTTGCTATAATTTAAGATTGTTATAAAAGATTATGTAATAGTAGTTCCTGTAAAGTGGATGAATTCAATTGAGTTTCTTTAGATACATGGAAAAATACACGTGAAGCACAATGGAAAACGTAACTGTGATTTAAAAATAGTTTTGTAGCAATGGTACAAATTTAATTTAACGAATTCAATTTTATCAAAAATGATAAACATATTTTTTCTTGTTCTACCGACAGAAGAGTCTTACGTGCTTGATTTTTGTATTATAACTGGGAGTGGCAATAAAAAAACTCTCATTGAAAATAATTCATCATTGTATATCATTGTAGTTATAAAAACTAAGTTGTAAACATACTGAAAATTTCTTGGAGTTACAAAAAATCCCATATTTTAAGAATATCTATTGATTCCCCCCCATAAATTATAAAAACGATGTAATAGCCACAAAAAAATAAAATCTATACACTAATTAATCACTATTTAGAAAGCAGCTTTCAACGAAAAAAAATACTTTAGACCCATATCGATCATTCCAATGTGACGTGTGCGTAACAGTTAAATATTTCACATCGAACGTGAGGCGATTTTGTGGCGTAATATTTTATGACTCTCTACTTCCCCGAGTTTCTTTTGAAAAGTTGACACCTCAGGTGGTTATTGATTGCTGAGAAATTCTATCCTATTCTAAATGTGAGACTGAAATTTATGAGACACTTCAGAAGATGACGTTCAGAGTTGTTGACATGACAAATTAGAGGATATAACAGTTTAGAAAAGTTGTAACGTTATCTTGAGGAACCGTTTGCTAGAGTAATTTTGGACTAAATAATTAAGTACTATAGGGTGGGTTGGGGTAATTACGAGACTATAGTCATTGGGTAAATTATAAAATGCACTTTTATTTATTAATAAATACTTTTTGATAAACTCTAACAAAACAAGTATAAATGTTAAGTTAGTTTTTTTTCTGTATGATACCATACTAAAAATACCGCAATTTCCTGTGAAATTCTGAGAAACTATTTTATTTTTAATTAATCAAGAAACTGTAATTTGGGTAAGTTAATGAAACTCATTCAACTTAATTGTATCACTAGTAAAGTTGTTTGATAAAAATATATCACATTTCATTCATTCTTGTATGCAATAGATATTAAATATAGTTATTTTGCTTTGTGCAGAAAAGAAAAGCATTTTTAACATTTTACCACAAGAAGCAGGTATAGAGAGTGTTATATATATATTTTTAGGAATAAGAATTCAAATATATATAATGAGTATTAAACTTTCTGGATACATGTTCTTTCGAAATTTGTACAGACTTAATTTTTTTAACTTCATTACCTTCGATTGTAATTTGAAGTAATGTCAAAATAGTAAAATAAAATATGTTTAATTGGTTAAATTGGGGCAGCTTTTATCTTACGTAATCAAACTAACAAGAAGAGTACATTCATCTTTATAGATTCGTCGTACCTAACAATGACATATTACATTTCGTTTTGAAAAGAATATTTTAGAATAATTGTCATATCCAATTATTTTTCAAAAACATTTTAAAACAAAATCATGCTTCAATACATGTTATTACATAATAAAAATACGAAAGACAAGCAATATTTCATTTATAAAAATATGAAAACACTAATTTAAACTTTTCCAAATACATTCTAAAATACTCTAATTCCGAAATATGTGACTCTATCTCTAATTTCAAACGCAACGTAAATGACAAAAAGGTTAATTAAAACTGCAGTGTAAGATGTATCTTATTCTAAATTAAAAACTTAAACAATCACATATTTCATTTTCCATTTCCATAAATATTTTCTCTGTAACAATACGTATTTATCAAAGTCCCCCTTACAAAGTATAAAATTTTCCTCCACCTTTCGAAACATTTGTCGCTTTTCATAAGTTATACTGCTCACTGGAATGTTTCTCATCAACCATTTTTAAATGAAGATGATAAGCATCAATTCGAAAATCTATTCCATTCCCAGAGTGTTATCTTCTCTGTTTTTGTGTAACGCATACCACCCTCATAAAACTTAAATTTCTGTCAATTTACGTACCGACTTCTCATCGGCAGCGCCATCTTTAAATCTGGGCGTCTGAAACAAACTAGCCTAAGTCAGAGTATCACGTATTTTCAAGTTTTGTAGAATCTAAATACTCATCGAGCTTCTTATTTCATACTGTTAACAATAATACTTAAAAATTACTTATGAATTAGCTTTTGGAGTTACTATATTGAAATTTGTTTCTCCACATTTTATAATCTTTGGCATTTCACTGATCTAAACACAAATTAAAAAAGTCCTGCATATTTCTAATGTATGTCTAGCTCTGTATAGTTAGTTCGATAAGACCTAACTTATATATTTAATTTTCATATTTTTAAAACGAAAAAAAAAGTGTTTTTGTAAACATCATTATTTTTTTACAACTCAAATGTTTTGAATTTATGTCTTTGTGCAACTTGAAAAAAAATGGTATTTTTATGCAGTCTATGTTTTCATATTTATCACAAAAGAAGCCCTGCATATTGCTAATCGATGTTTAGCTTTGCTTTTTTTTATTTGATGGGACCTAATTTAAAAAGTTCATATTTTTATCACAAAAAAAATCTTATTTTTTCAGTAAACATCATTAGTGTTTACATCTGAAAAATTGTGTATTTATATCTTTTGTAGAAAAATGCCACAAATAATAAATAATATTTTGTGGCATTTTTATACAGTATATGCTTTTATATTTATACAAAACATTTAGTTAGGTAACTAGGTCTACCTCTTTAAACCGCCAATACTCTAACAAAATTAATTCGACGCAAAACAACTTACACCAGCCTACCCCCTGAGTCAAAGTGTTGATGAGGGTTTTATACAACATCACGAATGACGACGGTCTTTTCCAAAAAAATATTTTAAAAAAATGCCCCAGCACAGAAATAGCGGCACTCTCCCTCGCCATTTGTCAAACGACATGGCAGCCGGCATGATGTTTACAAAATGATTGCCTCCTTAAACAAATGACTTTCGTAAAGATGGAAATAACTTTTCCGCGACATTTGAGCCGTAATCGATGCGATCCCCGTTTCAAAAATTTGCTTTATAAAACGCTTCGCGAACGTGTGCCATCACTTGGTTTTGTATTTATGGCCCCGCCTTTGGTGTGAGATGCTAAAGAATATACAGCCGTAAGGTGTTTGGTATGTTTAGTAACATTTCAAAAAAAGTATATCAAGAGAGTCCAAGAAAGAACTTCTTCGTTAGGAAATATTCAGAAAAAGCGTTAATAACTCAGCAGCATTTGGTTTAGGTAAGGACCTATTCGATAGTAAAAACCATGAAAAACAAAGAGTTTATCTCAAGCTTTTAACAAACTTTATTATTAAAAATAGAGATATTTTCATTTTATGGATAAAGAAGGTTAGAAGCGGTTATGTATATAAAGAAGGTTAAGAACCAGATCTACAAACCTAAAAAAAACAGGCTATTTATTTAATAACCAGTAGTGCTGTTGAATAATATAAATATTTTAATGCACATTACATTTAATATAAATGTTGTAATAAACATTACGTAATATAGTAAATATTTTAATGCGCATTACTAAAACTATACAAAGTTTTGAAAATCGTGAGTTAAAAGTCTTTCTTAGTTCGACAATGTTCGTATCTTAACATCATGCAGAAAACTGAAGAATAATTTTACTAAAATGAAAACCTCAAAACAATGTGCAAAACCGAGAACAAACACTCTCTGAAACTAACGTGTGTGCTCTAATCCTTCTTTCTATGTAAAAGAAGAGTAATGGCCAAGCATTAGTCCACGTCGTTTGAAGTTTAAAAAGGATGGCGTTTGGCTGCAAGTGAATTACCTGGGTCAAAATAAACGACAGTCATTTAATCGTTATTATTTCTCTTCGAGATGAGGTGTTTCAAATGGAGTTCTTTATCTTCATTGTTTTCTCTGGAAATGTATTTAGTTTGGTTTAGTTCGTGTTTGTTGGATGAGATGGGGTTTTAATTGTGTTGGTTTTCAAATGAATCGAAACAGTTGTTAATGAGTCAACAACAATTCCTTGAATTTAAAACTGCATTGAGGAAAAAATTTCACAGAAACTGTTTGTTAATTAAATAAATATTGATAAATTTTTGTCAATTAAATAATTAAACTTTTGGTTTAAAAAAAATAGAAACTGTTGTTGAAGGGTCAAACACAGTTCCTTAATTTTGAAATTGCATTTAGGACCTCAAGAAATTCCTCAGAAACTGTATATTTTTGTTAATTAAATAAATAATAAATAACACTGAGTTGCCAAAGACCTCCCATATTAAATTAAATTTATGATTACCAATATAGTTTACATTAACTGTACTGCATTATTTACCCATTAAAACTCATTATTTTGTGATTTACCTATCTAGATAATAACCAATCTAGTTTACTCTCTAACTGTACTGATTTATTAACCCATTAAATTTCGTTATTTTGTGATTGATTTGAATTACTCCTTGGATTACTCGATTAAGTCAGAGTGTTTGTGTTGTGTTCAAAAAATTATAACTGCTTTAAGTTTTTTACTTTTTAAATTTCAACAGGTTTAATTTTTACTTTTCTTGAATAGATACTTCACAAGATATTGAAACGGTTTAGTTTTTTTTCTAGATGATTACTTTGAGTATTCCTTACAACTATTTTTACCAAAATTTAGCAATCAATTTGTTGCAGACAGGCAGATGGATAAAGAGCAGGTGGTTATAATTGCTACCATAATTAGTGTCAATTAATCTTTTTCTCACTTATAACCCACTCAGCATTTATGCATTCGACACTAAAATATCAACCACAAACTAATCAAAAAGAAATGTCATTATTATATAAAAAAAATTGACAACAAAAACTAATGTCGATACATCTAATATGAATGAGCAACACCTATCACCTTTCTAAACAATTACTGCCAAAGACACCTGGAAATACCTGTCAATAGTAAACACAGAAAAACATAGATAAAAACCAGACACAAAAATTCCATTTAAGCTAACTTTGGGCATTCTCTTTAGCACGTACGTTCATATAGTTGCCGACAGTGCGATGAGTATTTCTAATGGCATGTATAGAAAAAATCAAGCTCCAATGACAACGTAACTGTAAGTTTCCACAATGGAGTATGGAGATCTTAAACATAAGGACAAACTGATATTTTCCTCATGTTTGGTAAACTAAGTGAAACATTTGTCGACCAATCTTAAAATTCAATAAGTCCATTTTTCTTTTCTACTTGGACATTCATGTGTCTTTTATACAGAATTTTTATCTACCAGTTTGTAAGTAAAATGTTTAGTACACAAAACCTTATTTGTTTATTTTTTACCTGATTGCCATGTAATGGTTAAAGGGGTACTAATTTATTTAATAAAATACTGGTTTATTTTCAATTGATAGTTATTAATAATAGTCCTCAATTTTGAAAATTCATCCCCTTTTCTCATGTCAACCCAGTATTTCACAACTTCATGAAACACCCAACATCACCCACTCTTCACTCAAAATTAAATAAATTCTCGGAACAAATATTACAAGCCGACAACACTTATTCTTCAGCAAAATCTCTCCAATGACTCAATCAAATCCACCATTACATCCACTA
This sequence comes from Oedothorax gibbosus, assembly GCA_019343175.1. Taxonomy (NCBI): domain Eukaryota; kingdom Metazoa; phylum Arthropoda; class Arachnida; order Araneae; family Linyphiidae; genus Oedothorax; species Oedothorax gibbosus. The sequence continues at coordinate 20,318,915 of CM033279.1, forward strand.
AAAAGATATATCGATGCTAACTCCGCTTTCAAAGTCCAAGACGACAGAAAAAGGGGGGGACCGTTCTCAATGGGGCAGGGTAGTGGGGGGGATAGATGATACGAGAGTCGTCTAGCTTCAAAGAAGCCGACTTTGGCCGGTGCTTTGCCTGCGTGACGCTAGGAGAAAAGGAACCCGGCATATAATTAAAAAAACGAGAGGTGAGATTCACACTGAGCTTAAGAAAGCGGGTCGAAACAGGTTCTTTTTTTATGAATCTCCCTTTTTTTGGGTGTTTTTTTATTATTAAATCGTTAGTATTCGGACTTTTATAAGAAAAGGGACAATGTCCAGGGTTGTAATGTAAGGAATCAGCCATTTTTCTGCTGAGAAACAGTTGGTGGAGGTAATTTTTTTTGTAGGTTCTTGTCAAAGATGTTAAGTTTTAAATGGAAGTCCTCAAAATAGATAAAGTGTATATTTATCTGCTTGTGAAAATCGAAAGGTATGTTCGGATTTTTTTGGTCGGAGCACAACCCATCATCATTCGGCCAAATCAAAAAATGTTCAAAATTCTAAACCAATAACCTTTATTTTTCTTATACTACACATTTTCTAACAAGAACACTATAAATTAAGAAAATGTTTTAGTTAATACCTTTAAAAAAAAGGTCGTTTACTAACATTTTTCTAAAATATGGCATTAAATTTAGTTTAGTGGATACAACTAATTTTTCTTCGAAACTTCAGATGAGTATGGAACATTTCTTGGTCGATAAATTATAAAAGATTTCCACCAAAGGGGAAAAATTAAATAGACGAAGATCTAAACATCGAATCTTTTCCAATCAAGAGTTAAAGAGCACTTAAAGGAAATTTGTTTTAAATTAATAAGTATTAAGTTGCTTTGATGATATTGTACCAAAAATTAAAAAAAAATATTTTGTTTAAAATTTGATTCAAAAGAAAACAAGTCAATGCGTTTAGTTAAAATCTTTTTTTATGTATAATACAATACGAAAATATTATTGGGATAAGGAAAATTTCACACAGTTGCACTTGCCGCTTTATAAAAACAAGTAGGTTTGTAACAGAATCTGTCACTTAACCTGCTTCCACACAACAGTTGTGTTTAACAGGTAAAAAAGCGCCAAACACAGCATTAATTCTATATTAAACATTTACATGCTAAATTTGGCTAGTGTCATTTATTTTATTTCGAAAATTCAATAATTATTACTTATCGTTTGCAAAAATTTATTTATATTTCAAAGAATAAATATGTAATATTCCTCGCTTTTAAATAGAATGAAAACATTTCATATCAACATACAGAGAATCCGTAGTGAAATATATTTGACGTCATTTCAAATCGATGTCGCAAAAATAAATTTATTTTAATTTATTGTCTAAAAGAATTAAAGTTTCTCGAGCGATGGTTATTGGTTAATGGTTATGGGTTATGGTGATGGGCAATGGTTATTTAATTAATTCTAATAAAAATTGCTTCCTATGCTTTTTGAATGAGAATTAAATTTTGCAGTTTTTTAAATAATTGAAGTACTTAGAATTCGAATTCTTTTCTGAAATTTTCAATGTATTCTAATTTCGATGCGCTGAATTTTTTGACGTATCACACTTGTCCGTAGCATTTGTAGTTTGGGATATGAAAGTGGGTGACGGACAGACGGACTGAACGATTATAATACCTTCCACTTTTTACGTTATAAACGTAGTGTGGAAACTAAAAGGAGAAGCATTTGAACAAAATTACTCACGAAAACCAGCCCATCACATCAAAGTCGGCAAAGGTGTAATGGAGTTCATTTGATGTCTAGTTGAAAGCAATTATTTCGTCTCGCTGGTTTTTATTCTTTTCAACGAGTTTGAAATAAATGCGGTTTCCTTTTATTTATTGCACCTCCGTGTTTTTCTGTTGTTATTCTCACCTGGCCACTTTCCCATTCATTTGAGGCAGTCTTTGTGATTTCGCACAACGGCTTTTTGAGTTTCTGTGCCTAAATGCGTTGATTCATCTCTCTTGGGTTTTTGGGTTTCCTCTTTGTAAAGGAAAGTTTTGTTATTGGATACTCACACTCTCATCTATATTGCAGTCAAATTGGACGTAATTGAAGAAGTTAGCAGGATATAAAGTGAAACTAACTTGCATCTAATTGATAATCAGAATTGGGATTTGAAGTTTAAATGTAAGTCAAGAACGCCAAAAAGTACTTGCAATTCTTTATCCGCATATTTAAATAAACCTAAACTAGAGTTATATTTTTATATAGTCTAGTTTTGAACTATATAAAAATATGTGTTATTGTCTTAAGGGGAGTTTGTGGATGCTTCTGTTATTTTCATGAAAATATTGACTGTTCTTTAAAATATTTTCTCTTTATATCATTTCGTTCAAAATTAAACGCTGCAAAACTTTAGTGGAAAGTTACACCACAAAATCGGAGGAAGCATAAATGGCAGCATTTTTTCCAGCTTCCACCGTGTTTACAGAGTAACGTTCAACCAAAGTTTTACAGTGAACTTTCTGCTACTGAGTAAAGCAGAACACCGATTATTCAAATAATTTCATCTATTGAAGATAATATGCTATCAATAATCGAGGCATCTTTTATGGTAGTAGATATCTTTTTTTAATTGTAAAGGATACATTAAATAACAAGTTGACATTACATTCAAAAACTATCTCGAATTTACAAATACCATGGAGTATGTAGGAGTCACAGCTTCAAAACAACATTACCCACTCATTCTTATAGGGTACCTCACAATCGCTTCACGTTCCAACAACCCATTTCCTATCCAAAAACTACAACCATCCCAAAACAAAACTACGAGGAAGAAACAATCCCCAAAAGAAAGCAGCATAGAAATCGATAAAAGCCACCGCCGCACGTGCGGGGTAATATCCCCCTCCCCCCTCAGGTATCACATCCCACCTGAAGAAGTCGGCTCCATTCATCCCAGTAGGTGTGCAGGTAATCACTAGGGTTCTCGCACTCTTAGAAGTGGGGGCTCGAAGAAACAGGTGCGACCCTCCCTCCCTGCGAGGAAAGAAAGACTTCATTACAGGTCTCCATCGTCTGCTATTTCCCCCCTGTCACATACGGAACCCTCCTCCTTCGCACCGTTCCTGAAGTAAATTTTTTTTATTTCTTACCTGTTCCTCTTTACCAGGATTGGGGTGTTTGTGAGAAGTAGTTGGTTTGGGTTACGTTATTTTTTATACTGGAATCGTGTGTAATGTTGTCAGGATTTCATTGCAGTTTTTCTTCTGACAAACTGTGATATCGTGTAAGGCAAAGATTCTTTAAAGTGTAATGAAATTTTCTTCGATAAAGTCCCTGATGTAAATCTAAAAGTTCATGGTAACTAGAAATAAAATGAAAGTGTGGAAAGGCAATGAATGTGCAAATAAAAGAAAAGTTTGTATAACTCCAATTGATGAAAAAAATATAATAATGATCGAAGAATCTAGCATAGTAGCATCCTTAACATTTTCTCTCTGGTTGTCATTTAATTCAAAAATTATCTTACAAGATTGAAAGGATTTAAATGCCATAGAATATCATTACAAAACAAAGACAAATTTGAAAATAATGTCTGTCAATATGAGAACATATTGTTTGTACTTATTAAAAACGGATGAAAAATAACAAAGTTTTATTTTCTTTCCTACCAATCCTTCTCACTTCTCTACTACCTCCCTTTCCAAACGATTTTCTCATTCTCGGACGTAGATTGATCTTTTGGTATTGCTGTCTGGATAGTGTTGGGCCACCGGGAAGTCGACTGTATTGGTATAAAAAATAATTTTCTTTTTTGTGGTGGCAGCATCCCCCGTAAACCAATTAACGCCTAGCACGGAATGGGAATGGTGAAGTGTGCTAAGCACTATGGGAGTTGTAATGAATATTTAAAAAGCCTTGAGTATTTTAGGTTGATGACGTAAGGATCCTGGTTGTAAATAAGTAACTAAGCTATAATTACAAATTTTTGCAGTAAACTTTCTAGTTTAGCAAGCAATTTGTCATTTTAAGTCCAAGATTGACGTAAGACGATTAGTTGTATAAGTGTGCTGCTCTGTGGACTTTGTAACTTGATGTAATATCTTTTTTAAGATACAAATTGTTCTTAGTTCGAATTGTAAATATATAATACGTAGTGCAAGCTGTACAACGTGAAATTTTTAGTATCTTACCTTAAAGTACATCACGATTGGAACTAATACTTAAACATTTTCAATATCAGTTCATTTTAAAAATACAATTTATTATTTACCCACATATAATAACAGTTCGACAAAAATTTAGCTGTTTGAAACTTCTTTTTTATGTTACCTTATACAATTATCCAAACGTTAAGAAATATAATCCCTGAAGTTAATACATCAAATAACCTTCAAATAACTTATTATGTTTTAAAATATAATTAATAATCAAAGTATAATTAAATTTAAAATACTAATTAAATTTTAATGGTATTGGGATATTTGCTACCGATAATTCGGACCATATAAACTAATTACGGTACTCTTTTTATATTGTCAGTAGTTTAAAACTTTATGATGCTTGCATGATAAAAAGAGAATAAAACATTGTATAAAAATAACGGAAGGATATATTTTTTTATTAATCTTATTACTAAACCTTATACATTGTTCCGAGCACAAAAAAAGCTTTTTATACAATAGGCATAAAAAAGATTTGCGACACCTCTTTAATATATTAAAAGCAATTTAATCTATAAAAAGAGGTTCATACCGACACAAAAAATACAAATTTAAATAACCACTTAAGCTGCGTTTCTTTTATTTCTGACACTGATGGGTGGCCAGGCTAAAAAGTTTTCTCTTTTTGCGTGACAGACCGTAGAAACCAATGAGGGATTTAGTTTGACAAAAACCTAACTAATATTCCTTTAATTTAGAATAAAATGGAATCTGCAAGAATAACTATCATTTAGGTACGCGAAGAGGGAAAATTGTAATTATTTTTAATGTTTTTTTTAACATAATAAAGTTTTTCTGGGAAAGAAGAACTTTGGATGAAGGTGCAAAATATGACTTTTTTATATGGTTAACAAGACTGTTGTCATAGAAAAAAAAACTAGATACCGACACAGATATGCATTGCTAACTCGATTTCACGTTGCAAATGGAACAGTTTAGTTACTATGTTACAACGTGATTGTATGCGTATATTTCTTAATAATGTATGCTGATGGAATATGGTACCGGAGTAAAAAATGGACATACATTTACCAAAACTATGCAACGGATTTATCACAGATAGCATCAAGATAGAGTAGGCAGAATTAGTTTTTCTTTACAAATTGTCTGTTAAAAGCAGCTTTTGCGTTGTAAATACAAATTCCTCGTCTGAAAAAACAACACATTTTCTCTGTTACGATATTTACCTACTGACAGTTTTTTTCTGTAAACCGAAGGCTTTTGGGAGATAACACTATAACAGACACTGTAGAGAACAACATACAATGTTTACAGTTCAATATTCCAACCAGATAATGTGCTTACACATTGATTTATTGTCGTTTTAGGGTGTTTCCATATTAACCTCACTTTTCCAAAAATCGAAGAAAGTAGTAAACTTGTCAATTTCTTTTTCTTTACTTATTAAGTACTCAGATTAAAGTTTCGCCTAAAAGTCCTCTATTTGTAACGTTATAATGAGTGTTATCTATGTTTCCACATTTGTACCTCCTCCTCAATCATTTTTGACAAAAATTTCAGATACTGATCTGTCAAACCAAATAACAACCATACTAATAAGACAGACTCCTAAAAGAGAGTCCGATTTACGAGTCTGGAGGCACGCATGGATGCGTGTGCTAATGGAATGTAACATTAGAAAACATATATGCAAATGAAATACGTGTATCATGAGACACATTTGAAGCGGAACTCGCGATTAATGCCTTTAAATTGAAGAACAATTAGAGAGTATTTAGGCAAATGGAACTAGGAACTTTAATTTGAAAAATTGCTTGTTTAATCTTTTGCGAAGAGACCCATTTAACCCCACTTGTAACAACTTTCATTGCATCCTGAAGGGTAAAAAGGGCTGGTTTTTATCAATCTACTGATTATACTAATAACGTATGACTAATCCATTGAATATTTTACATTACATCATCATAAAAAGAATTAGTTACGGATTTCCTTTATATGTTAAATTTAATTGCTCTCGTATTGAACCCTTATTTAACTTCATCATCTATAAACTATTATGATAAGCATATCCAAATCTACACCGAGTAAGTGCTCTCCCCCCTAAAAACTTATAACAAAATATTTAAAATCAAATCAATAATAAATACTTACAGATGCTTTTTTTAAATTTATTACATAATTTCTCCCTTATTATAATCTGAAACAATGTAAACAAAATTCTCGTAATACATTAGGTCGTTTATAAGTTATCCTGCCATATCAAAAGTTATATAATAGATTTTGTGTTAAATATAATTTAGAGATACAAATTCACAGTGCATCACTCACATAATAATTGAAGATATGCCACGAAAAATAGGCGAAGCATAAAAATGAGTTGAAACGTTTAATAGACCTCAGGGGAACTTATTTATATGCCCATGAACCTAAATGTCACGCCATTACAGTCAACGCACCAATCAGGGATAATTTAATGATCTTTTGGCGACACGAAAAGCATCATTAGTAAAAAAAACCTTAACTGAGTTTGAACGGGAGAAAAAGGGAACTGAGCTTTTTAATCGATCAGTTAATTGCAAAAATAATAATCTTTTTGGCCTTAATTGCGTGCATTTATACTGCGATTGTTTGGAGAAATTTGTTTGCTGAAGTAGTTAGCTGATTACTTTTTTTAGCTCCACAATTCCACAATGTTTGTATTGGAAAACGTAATTATAATTCTATTATTTTTCTAACTTTGTTAAGTGCTAACTAAACGAATTTTAATCGGCACAAGATCATTAAGTTTTGAGGGAAAAAAATTTGGAACACGATTTCTATTAATTTTATTTATTATTAATTTATTAAAAAACTTTTGTTTTAAAAACAAATTCTTATAAATACTTTATATTTGGATTTTTGCGCAAACCGTTTAAAAATTATTTTGGGGGATTAAACTGTATTAACATTTACAAACTTATTTTATAAGTTTTTGTATAGAAACATTAAATTATGTCGGTTGACAGAAAAAACAACAGTCGCTTAAGTATTATGCTTTTGGAAAGCGTCAAAAAGTCAGCAAAATATTAAAATAAAAAGTTCTGTACAATTTCAAACAACAACTACCACCTATTATACATTTTGCAAAAAATAATTTTTTAACCTATATAAATAACGAAGTTCGTGCATTTATGCTTCTTAGCAGAAAAGTGGGCCGATTGAAAAACAGGACATATGTTCTTTTTTACTTAAATAGTTTTGATATAATGATATTTTTGAACAACATTTCCAAATAAAATTCAATTATACAGGTGTCAACGATTAGATTTAAATATTTATCTACGCTTTATTTACAGTTGAAATATTGACTGAGTGCTTTGCAAGACATAAATCCAGTTTAGATGTGCGTGTCACTTGAATGTCGTTAACTTGTATATCTGAAAAAGCGAATTCATTTAACAATAATAAATCAATAACTAATTCAGTCATTTCCATTTAGAAAATACATCAATCATTCTTCTAAAAATAAGCTTTGGTAAATGTATCCGTATAAAACTGCTATATCAGTGCATTTAATGTTTCTATTACCATTTGTTCCCCTAATGTTTCCATTATATACCTTTCATTTGATAGCGAACTTCAATATTATTTAAAGTAAATTGAATTGTAAAAATAGTTTTAACATACTTTAAACCAGCACACAAAATAATAAATAAAAGCATTTTCTGTTTTCAAAGTACATGTGATTACATGTACTTTAAAAACAGAAAATGCTTTAATTATTTTAACAATTCTATTTACTTAAAATAATATTGAAGTTCGCTATCAAATGAAAGTTTCTAAATACAGGAAAGGTAACCTGACCTCATTTTTCTAGATTCTGTCATGACAAAGCTTTGTCAATAATAAAGCAAAACTATAATCATTGTGCGCAAAACTATAATCATTGTAATCATTGTGTCCGAAGATCTAACAACAAAGTCCTATATTAATATGAGAAACTTATGCTTTAACAAGCATAATAAAAAAGTTAATGAAAATTAAAATTTTGTAATGATTGTGTGACTAAAACTTCCTCAAAACTACAGTATGACATTGTAGGTCAGGGGATGACATTTGTTAGACAGATTTGTTTCTCTACAAATTCTCAAAACAATGAAATACATATAAAATACATTCAGTATTGAGTCTTTTTTTTAGTATAAAACATACATGTTTTTATGTATTTCATGCATAGAGATATATTCAACGAAGCCATTTTCTTGCATTTATTTCCCACTGTCATCCTTACATCTAATCTTACACGTGACTACTTTGTCATGATATTCCCAAGCAATATCCATACACGAACGTTCAAATATGACTTCAACAACTCATTTGAGTTTCGAAAAAGTGTACAGTGACCATCAACGCCTGATAAACATACGATCGGAACTAGAGAAGCAGATATCTACTGTGCTAACAGGGACTTATCAGGCCTGACCCGGGCAGAGACGAATAATGCTACTGGGTGACATAAATAAAGACACTGGGTTGATTTCTCTGGGCCGGAAACAGATTATAAGTGATTGCATCTACCAAACGTATCGCCAAGATAGGAAAGTCAGTGTTTATGATGTTGGTGGGTCGATATCAGAAAATGTTAACGTTAGGAAGTTGCTTTTTTTTAAGATAAATTATTTGATGATGGAGTATGTAATTGATTCAATGTTTGCGCAATGGATATGAATGACAAAGTAAATTGTTTTAAATGGTATGCTATTGAATTTCACTTTAATCATAATGATTACAGTATTTTTTTTAAGTTGAGATCTTGAAGTTAGGATAAATAATCAGAAATTGTGGATTCAAATATAAGTTGTGTATTTTTTTGTATAAAAGTTTTAAAAAGCAAATGGCAGGCAATGGAATCTATCATATTGTTTTCTTAAACCCAAATTACACTGAATTAGTGAGTCAAAACTTAATCGTTATGGTAATGAATCCAACGACTTCTTCTGGCATTGTCCTTTTTAGCTTCCACACTACGTTTATAACGTAAAAAGTGGAAGGTATTATAATCGTTCAGTCCGTTTGTCCGTCCGTCCGTCCGTCGCCCACTTTCATCAAATGCTACGGACAAGTGTGATACGTCAAAATATTCAGCGCATCGAAATTAGAATACACTGAAAATTTCAGAAAAGAATTCGAATTCGAAAATTTAATGCTGATTTAAAAATCACACGCAGCCATTTTTATTAGAAATAAATCACCATTGCTATTCACAACAATCGCTCGAGAAACTTTAATTCTTTTAAACAATAATATAAAATAAATTTATTTTTACGGCATAAATCTGTTTAAAATGACGTCAAATATATTTCACAAAGAGATTCTTTGTTTGATTGTATGTTGATATGAAATGTTTTCTTCTATTTAAAAGCGAGGAATATAACATATTTATTCTTTGAAATATAAATTATTTTAGCAAACGATAACAAATAATTATTGAATTTTCGAAAGAAAGTAAATGAAACTAGCCAAATTTAGCGTGTAAATGTTTAATATAGAATTAATGCTGTGTTTAGCGCGTTTTTCCCCGTCAAACACGATTGTGTGGAAGCGGGTTAAGTGACAGATTCTTTTACAAACCTACTTGTTTTCTAATAAGATGTAGAAGTATATTAAAATGATGGGTTAAAGTATTTTTATTGAAAAGAGATTCATTGCTATACTTCCAACTGAAAATATTTGATGTAAAGTTACTCCACAATGGTTTCAGCATATTCTGCCTCCAGCTTTACACTATTTTTACACTACAAAGTTTAATAAAGCATCACATGTTGCAACCATTTTTTTATGCAGTAACGTCACACTAAATATTTGCAGTAATCTTTTTATTTACAATGATTCTGTATTGAAAGCTGAAAAAATACAGCAACAGTACTGTGAATTGGTTTACAGCAGCATCTGTAAAATCAAATACAGCAGAAAGTGTTGTGAAAAAGTGGCAAATGGGCTACTTTTATGACGGCATATTTTACAGTGTAGCCCAAAATAAATACCCTTCTATGGTCCAACAGCTGCTGAAAATAAGAAATCACGCCACCCACAGAAGCGGAAATCCCCATGAAGCCACATAAAACAAGTAGGTTTGTAACAGAATCTATCACTTAACCTGCTTCCACACAACAGTTGTGTTTAACAGGTAAAAAGGCGCCAAACACAGCATTAATTAAATCACCATTGCCATTCGCAACAATCGCTCGAGAAACTTTAATTCTTTTAAACATTAAATTAAGATAAATTTATTTTTGCGCAATAAATCAGTTTAAAATTACGTCAAATGTATTTCACAAAGAGATTCTTTGATTGTATGTTGGTATGAAGTGTTTTCTTTCTATTAAAAGAGAAGAATATTACATATTTATTCTTTGAAATATAAATTATTTTAGCAAACGATAACAAATAATTATTGAATTTTCGAATGAAAATAAATGAAACTAGCCAAATTTAGCGTGTAAATGTTTAATATAGATCTAATCTTGTGTTTGGCGCGTTTTTTCCTGTTAAACACAAATGTGTGGAAGCGGGTTAAGTGACAGATTCTGTTACAAACCCACTTGTTATTTTTAAAGCATCAATTGTACTAATTATACATTTTTCGAACTGTAAATTAATTTAACAAACGACAAATAACTGAATTTTTGAAAGAAATGTAAATGGGAAATTGTGGCGTGAAAAAGATATTTAATAAAAAAGATTACACCATTATTCTTCGAACTTCAAACAAATTTAGCAAACGATAGTCTAATTATTAAGTCTGAGAAAGAAGATTAATGAAAATAGTTAATTTTGGCGTTTAAAAGTTTGAATTACAACTAGCTAAAGGCCCTGTTGGGCGAATTTCTTTCTGAGGTGTATAAATAGTTTATTTCCTGTTGTTTACGTTATAAACGTAGTGTGGAAGCTAAAAAACCCGAGATACCCACCGAAAAACCAGGGGATAACCAAATGATAAACCGATGACTTCCCCCAACAAGCTGCGAAGAAAATTATCTCGAATGATAAAGTATCCAACGGTGACAGATCTGGCTATTTTTTCTTGGGATATGTGGGTCTTTCTGACATGGGCCCACCCCACAAATCGTTCACCGAAACCGTATCCGAAAGGGGATTGTTGTGCCCCCCTTGGAAAACTGCCCTCCGTGTACCCTTGTCCAAATCAAAATGATTGGTAAACTAGTAGTTGCTTGTTTCAGGTTACCGCTGCTATGGTTTCGGTTTCCTGTTTGTGTTTTTTCTGTTCGAGGTACAATGAGATGATCTGTTTTGGTGGTGAGACGCAAGTGTTGTTTGGATCGAAATCTATTTAGTAGACCCGGTTGTGGTAATTCAAGTTATTTACTTTTATCTATTTTCTCAAAAAATAATTTTTTAAATGTTTCATTGAAAATACAGTTAAATGCTCCTTCAAAAACTCCTTACTTTCAAAAGCTTCAAAAGGATTGTTGCATTTTACCACAACATATTTAAACCTATTTATGTGTTTCAGTACTAAATGGAAATATGTGTCGATTTTAAGACAACTAAATTCTTGTACCAAACTTGTACTTTTAATTGAAAAGTTAAACTATATTTCGTATGATTGATATTACACTAAAGTATGTTTCGAGTGTTGATATTAAAATTGGCTTCTGAAAAACGTAAATTGGGCTAAAAAAAACCCTTTAATGTAGAGCTTGACATGCAATAAGAGTATCACGATATTTGGCCAAAAACAGTAAGTTATATTTGAACTTCGATAAATTAAAAATGTTTCGCATTTTAACTCTTAAAAGTTTACTGTTTGTCATCAAATTTGATTATTTATCATTAAATGCTTTATATTTAACACAGTTTACAATATATTTGACATAATCATACATTCCAAATCACCACATCAGCCCCAAATATTGCTATACAAAACCAAATTTATATCCCTAAAAAAACCCTCTGCTTTGCTGATAAATTTATAACTAAATCTGATAAAAGGTCTATTACTCCCCAGCAGGATCTGTAACTAAATATCACCTTCTGGGTGTTCTAAAGATCTTGATAATCTCCTTCGACAGATAGCCTGGAGTTTAGAGCCACGTGCACATAATTTCGCTTGTCTGCAGACAACATAGACAAACGAATGGGGTTGTCTTTTTAGAAAAATTTATCGGGGGTCAGACCCCTAACATATCCGTCAGAAGGGCCATAATTTCCGTGGACTTTCAGGGTGGTTTTGGGGGGGGGGGGGAATTTGCCCCCTTTTCGTGAGATAGGTACTAGATTGGATCCTATTTTGAAGAACAGTTTTGTCTGTTTCCGTATTTTCCTCAAAGAAAAACTAAATAGCAGGATCCTTGCCTGAAAACGTTTTTGGAGAAAGTAAACTTTGAATTGCTGATTACAGAAATATTACTATTAAACTTAAATGCATAACTATCCTTTCTTATAGGAATAAATTAAGGATGTTTCAAAATGCTTCACAATCCAATACCCAATCCAATTGTTATATATATTTCAATATTTTACGTAAGTTTTTGTTGAAGGATAGGCCATTAATAAAAATTCATTGGTTAAAACCGCGCAATAAGTGTTGGTTTCTTCGAATCGAATAAACTAAAATTTCACACCCAAACCTTGTCTACTGAGAGTTTTTAAAGAATATAAAAATAAATTTATTAGAACAAGTAATGTGCAAGAATTTTTGATCTGCTTTAATATTGAAAGAACACATGGAAAGTAACACGGTACTATTCCTTATTCCCCCTATCTACTTTTTCTTGGTTTTTGAGACGTAAACCAGCGCTTCCGTTCCAAGATAACTATATCGCAATAACTCTTCTTAGGATACTTCCCCTCCCATGTGGTAAAAGATTTATGTTTTGAGAGATACCACCATTTAGGGATGTTTCGATCCTAAACTCACAAGCACAATAAGTGGATTAAATCACAACTATGTATGAGGGCTGTTTTAATTCACTATAAATTTACCACTTACGAATTTAGTTTTCTTTGAATTTGGAGTGGAGTGTAGATCCAAAACTTCCTCGATTCAATTGTCAACGGTCTGTGGGTTCAAATTCGGTAAATTGTCAAAAATTAACATTTACGAATATTCGCTTCTATATTTGTATCTATCCGTTTTTTAATAAAGAACTTACTAACAAATATAACGTTTAAGGAGTTTAGACAGTTTGTCATGTTTTCTTTTACTTATTACATTAAAAACTAATCCGCATCCTTTCCAAACTCATAACTGTTGCTTTTATCAATAACCTTCACTAAATAATAATGGAAGGTTAGCTCAAAAATGTCTCAAAGCTCAGACATTTTTGTATACATATTTTCGACAATAAAATAGTTTACAGTCTTTGTCAATCGCGCATGGATCTAATAATCGTCTCCTTTTCGTCAGTAGTGTTGAAACAACATAAATTTATGTTTGTATGTCATTAACACAATTCTTGTATTGATCTAACACAATATTATAATGTTACCAATTTTACACAATATTTCTGTCAACTTGTACGTTTGAACACAAATTTCGTTTTAGTTCTTTCACGTTAACTACTTCAAGAAAAAGCTATAAACCAACAAAAATACTTCATTACGTGACCAACCACTCAAAAAACCATCACTAACTGAATAAAAGTCGACAAACAAGCGCCATGATAGTTAAAATATAAAAACGACACGCCATAATCTTTAAAAAAAATCCAGAAATAAACACTAAATAATAAAAAAAAATCGTAGAGATTGTGTGGCGAAAGAGATCGGTCGCAGACACCTCTCGCCAAGTGTTAACAGATTGCCGCGGTGTCACTATTGCGAGTCAGATGATCCATCTTTCGGGCTCGAATGAAAGTAATGCTTCGGTTGCATTGTTGGGATGGTAAAGGGAAAAACAACTTGCGTGGTTTCTTCTGCTCTTGAAAACTAAGAGGAAAATACGGTGAAGTTACATGTACAAGGATACTGTGAGCAATAAATACAGTGATTCTATGCATATTAATTATAAAATTTTCCGCGGTATGTAGATTTTCATGAATATTGATTGTATATAATACAATATACCTAAAAATGTAAATTTGGGGTTTTACTGTACGTTTAAAAATTTATATTTATTAAATTTAATCGAATTTTGTCAATGTATTTATATTTATAAAGCATTATTATCTTTAGTAAACAGATTTTAAATTCCTTTAAAAATATTTTTCTACATACTTTTATTCTGTGGTTTTATGAGAAAAAACTTACGAAAAGTACATGAAAACAATTACTAAATAAAAATACAAAACTCATTGTTGACTAATGAGAATTGTTGCAGGCTAAAAAAATATAACACTATGCCACTGAAATAAAATAAAATAAAATAAGGAAGGTGATGATAGATCAATGACAAATAATTATATTAAATACGAAGGCAATTTATTATCTTAAATATTAATATTTAACTCAATAGCATAATTTCGTATGTATACTAATTTGATTTTAATGAAAATATTAGAAAAACTTTTTTTTATGAACACAATTTTCAATAACACGTTCTTTAAATGTTATCTAAAAATACCACATATATCAAAACCCTTTGACCTTTGCTATAGTTATTACTCCATTCTTGACTGCCGAAGTTATAGATTTGGCGTACTAAAATAATTATTTAAAAAAAAAACCTTGGGTAATGGAACATTGCTTTTTCCCATAGCAAACCTTGTTTGTCAGCTTTCAGGTGGTCTTGAATGAAAGGAATGGAGTAATATATAAAAAAGCTATTTTCTCGTAAATTTACCAAACGTTATTGGATTTAAACCGGTTGTATGGGATGTTCGTCAAAATTGAAATATGAACACAGTAATTCAATTAAATTATGTTTATTTGGCTTTTCTAACTGAAATTGAAAATCGTCTTTCAACTTTTTTTCTCACGTTTTTGTTTGTCCTACTCGCTTCTTTTTCTGCCAAGTAATCGGAAATATCCTTTTTATTCAAAGCAAAATATTTGGAATATTTCTGATCATACAAGTTTTATCATTTAAACTTTTCTGTTTACACGGCATCTAACATTTCTCAATCGAAGAGTTAAGAGTATGAAGGTTCCAAGTGACAAGTATTTTGTTTCAAAAACAGTATGGAACTATCGATTTTGAGTTGTGGTTGCGTTATCTTAAATTATTGAAACTCCCCTCAAATGCCCTCATCTACTAAGTCCTTCAACTATATTAAAAATACTTCAATAATTAAACTTAAAATTACTGATGACTGCACTGAAAGAAAAGGTAATGCTAATCACCCTTCATTTGCATGAATGCAATTTCTAAAAGAAAACGCGGAAATCTGTTCCCAGGTACTCATTTCCACGATTGGGATTCCCTCCCAGCAGGCCTCTCAATTACAAGCTCCACCAGCAGAACAAGGAGGGCGGGGACATTGTCTTAAGATTAATAGCCTACGCCGCTTGTCATTCCCCAAGTAGGAGTCGTCAATGCGACACGACATCGACATTTCGAGTGTCTGGAGCTTTTGGAGGCATAGCGGCGCAGTTCCCTGTTTTGCCAACTTTACAGGAGAGAACTGAAGCTAAATGCGAGACTGTGGTTTGAAGTCAGCTGGCTATTTACTAAGTGAAATGAGATTCTGTAGTTTGGACTGTAGTTTTGATCAATAGCAAACAGATTGTTTTTTTTGGAAAAATGTGAAAGTACTATGACTCAATTTAACATATTTTACAGGAGAGAGTTCCTGAAGCTAAAGACTCTTGCGGGCGGGACTGTGTTTTTAAGTCATCTTGCTATTAGTTCTACGATGTATATCCATATATTTAGACGAGTGAAAATGGATGTTGTAGTTTTATTCAAAAGTAGTTATGCAAAAACAGATTTTTGCAAACATTTAAAAAAAATTATGAAACAACTTAGCAAATTTTACAGGAGATAGTAAACTGCAAATATAATAGTTAATTCAATTCCAGGTTTGATTAGCCTGAAATCTTTTATTATTTTTGTGAATCCTTGCAGAAGTCTGTTTTCGTTGACTAACGATAAATCCCATTTTACTGATCGGATAGGGAAAAAAATACGGCTTATGCATGTATGCTTTTTTAACCAGGCGTTTACACAGTCTTCAGTTGCTATATGCTCTCCTGTAAAGTATTAGACAAAGCGAAGTAAAAAAGCATTGCAGATTTTTTGAAAATATATTTAACAATAATCTGTTTTGGAATTATGCCTCTATGCCTCTAAGGTTGAGGTGTGTCCCAGATGATTATAGTCTCTTTCTGGCAACTGGCTAAGAGGCTTTTTATGCTAATAGGCTGGAGCCTTGACGAACAATTTTTGTTTCATGTGTCGCTTTTGATGGCTTCGGTGATTAATGATGCTATGAATCGGACTTTTGATTAGCGGGTTGAAATAGTGGAAGTGAGAATGGGAATGCATAATGAGGCATTGAATTGGTACCGACGTTTGTTTTGTATTGGCAGACGAAGATTGGGGCAGATGTACATTTAATTCATCGAATGATGTGTATCAATTGAACACTTGGATATAGTTTTGCTGAAAAGAACTAAGCTACTATTATATCGAAAACGAGTGATTGGTAACTTGTTATTACTTTATGCCTTTTAGTTTATTTTGAACACATAAGACATAAAGACATTTTTTACTAACTACTTAACATTTCATTTTATTTTCTCAATCATCAAGTAAATTTCAAAGATGATCAGAGGGTTGGTTTTGAGTTTGATTAACTTTTTCAATCAAATATTAAATCTGACGGATAATGGTTTAAAATTATGAAACTACAGTTAGTTCACAATTAAAAACACATGAAGTTGCAGCCAATATTAGTTTGGGAGAATCCCAAAGATGATTAAATTAAGATCTTCTCAACACGGAAAACCTATCATATTTCTTAAAAATTCTCTCAATCATATTTTGTTGCTTGAGTCCTTTTAGATTACCAAAATCCAATTACGCTTGATTTATAATTTTAGACCGTAATTTTCCCGGAGCTGAATAAATTGGCCATTTAAAAGGTGTTATGCAATCTACCAAGCTTGTTCATGTCACTCAGAAATGTATGTTCTTGACACTTAATTTGAATGTAAAAAGTATTATTTATTAATTTAAAATGTCTTAATCCTATTGTTAACTTTTTTATGCCTTAAAATTAAAGCGTTGACCTTAAAAAAATATTTTTTTGAAAAATTGTTTACAGACAATATTAAAAGAAATTATTTTAATTATAGCTTTTCCCCAGCTGTTTTTAAGTTATTATATCCATGCAGGTGAAGGCTTTAGTTCCAAAACTCATATTCCCCAAAGTATTACTAAAACTTTGAAGAATGCTAGTTTTTTTTAAACTAGATTTATCCTTTTTAATTTAAATTCCTAAACTTTATATTTAGAAAAGGATCTTTGCATAACATTGGACAAAGTTATTTTTTTCCAAGCTAGTAAAAGTTAACCCTATAATAAAAACGTTATTAAGAATTTAATGTTTTTTTTTAAAGAACACTTTTGAAATCACGTTTAAAAATTAAAGTTAATATTATTAATCAGCGTAAAATATAACTTTCATTAACTTTAAATTTCCTTATTTTAGTTAATACTTTATTGCATGAAGCTTGTTTAGGTTCTAAAATCCAAATTACCGTAGAAGAATTGCTTAATTTGGTACTTTATCCATCTTACTCGTGCAATGGTATCAAACATCATTTAATCAATACACCAACAGAAAATAAAAACTGACTATCCCCAAAACGAATAAAAGTCACGCTGCAATCGAAGCTACAAAAATAAACACTTTTTGTTCATCTATTCGAATTAAAATAAGAAATCAACAGTCAATTTTGAAAGAGAGAAGCATCAACTAAATTCTTTAAGTATACTAAGAAAGCCTCATGTCCAATGCTTTTAAATTGTAAACCAGACCCTTTTCTATTGTGAAGCAAAATTGTTCTAGCGTGAAAGTTTATTTAAAAGTGTAAAGAAAGTATATTGAAAATGCTCACAAATTTGTTCAATTCTAATCTTTATTTACCAACTTGTGAAATCCATCGGCCTACTTCAGAGAATCCGAAATTTCAAATACGAAAACAAGAAATTGAAAATACTAAACATAAAGCTACTGAAAAGTAGGATTTGAAAGATAAAACGGGTTGGTCTTAATACTCTGTTTTTATCGATTACTTTTCAGAATGACAAATCTGCTTTTTATCATTACAATATAAAAGAAAGTAACGGGAAATATGTAATATTGATTTCGAAGCAAAAATACTTTTTTTTTGTTTTAATCCCTTCGAAATCAACGTTTATATATTCATTTTTATGTTTTCAAGATTAGATGATATTGGTTGCGAAGTATACAGATTAAACTAAACATTGTTAAAGTAACAAAGACCGAATAAAATGTTTTTCTCTCGAACTCCTTGAGTTTCGTTCATAACTGAAATCCTGAAGAAGACAAATTGAATTCGACTAGCTTCAAAGATCTTGCAACTGCGCCGGTATATAATCAAATCCCCTAAAAATATCACGATTTCTCACTACCCATTTTTTATATAGATATTTTCTTTTCATTTTTTCGATTACCTCTTGCTAAAGGATGTGTTATTTTCATGGCGCGCGACCAAGTTTCACGATTTGAAGCTAATATCACGAGGGGAAGATCATCTAATTTATAGTAACCAAATTACCGGGTTATCAGTAAATTAGACATGTGGTTATAGATTAATAATGCCCTGTCAATCATACCACTTTAATATAGGTTTAAATGTAATTGTTTTATATATATTTTATTAATTGATTGTTTTTACTTAAAATGATTTCTTAGGAGGCATTTGCGTGTTAATCAACTGGTCCTCTTTACAAACAACAAAAGAGTGAAATTCACTCCTATAAGAGAAGTGCATTTTCGGCACGGAAAGGAGTGGAAATTAACTCAGACTGAGTTAAAACCGCTCGTTTGTTTTAAGAGTGTGAATGATAAGGGAGGATTGTCAATGTCCAAATTTTTAAAATTTAATATAAAGTTACTTAACTGTTATATTAAGCAACATGGCAATAAAATGAAAAAGTGTTTAAAACAATAATTAAGAAAATAATTACTCAACAATCTTTATTTTTTATTGCTTCAATTTTTAATACCTAATTGATAATTGCAGAGTTTCAGAAATAAACATTCATTAACCTCTTAAGACCCGAGCAAAATCCTACACGTATATTTTTAATCTAAACATACTTTTCATACAAATATATGCTAAAAAGTATTTTTGCAAAGTAATTTTTAAAAAAATTATGTTTAATGGTTACTTAAAGACACACATTAAGCTCTAAAAATACATTTTTTTTGTCCTATAAATGCAAAAAGAAAGGCTGTATCACTTATTTGCAGTTAAAAACAATGTTAAACTAAACTGTTAATGCAAAATGCCTTTAAATTAATTACTAAAAGAACTTTTTGAGAAGTTTGAAAAAAAAGTTTAAATTAATTCTTTTGAGAACTCTAATATCGTATTGACCCTCGTTCAACTTCATTTTTATAGAAATAAATGACTGACACCTGTAATAAAAGGCTGAAAACTAATATTTGGATCTTTTTCTATCGGACCAGGTCAATTTCGGAACTAATTAACACGTTAATTGTCTGTGAGGAGGTTTTAAAAACTGTCCCCAAATGGGGACGACAGGTCGCAAGAGGGTGAATATATCAACGTTTTTAAATTGTTTGCACGTGTATAAAAAAATCATGTACGTCTTGTCATGCAATTTCCTATTAATGAAGCGTAACTTAATTTAGAATGGATGGATTTATTTTATTCTCCAAAAATCATAAGTTACGTTCAAACTTATTTTCGAGAAGTCTAAACTAACTTTATAATAATAAAGTTATACAATTAAATGTCTATTGATTATAGATTTTATTAAGTAATTTGTTTTTCGCATAAAATATTTTTTAAAAATACTTTGCGTTTAAGGCTAGCATACACTCACTTATGAAACATTTTAGATAAAGTTTACAAAAAAATCAGTTTAAAATTTATAGTTTAATGGCATAATTAGATCTTCTAAAATATGTTTTATAAATTGTTATTTTTTTTAAATTTTAAATAGCTTACAACCTTACAACAAAATATTACTCTTCTTAATTAACCTCACTATATATTTAATTTTAAAGACAATATTTTTTTTCATAACTACGACTATTTACAGTTTAAATTATTTAAAAATTGCATCGGATACTTATTTCCAGCAATGAATTGTTTCTGATTACCATTGTATGAGAACTCACAGGTGTACTGAGGACAGCAAACACGCCTGTATTGTAGGATGCTTTCACCCAATGCATTGTTGTATGAGCATGGAAGCCCCTGCAACTGTAACACAATTTTTTCCACCAACCATCAAAAAGACCACCCCGAAAACATCGAATGGAACTGGATGAATTTCAGACTATAAGAGAGAAAAAAGAACTTGAAAATCACAGTTCTTTGTTCTATGGCAGTAAACAGTATTCTCACAGTGTGTGCGCTCACACGTAGCATCCGCTAGAACAGTATGTAGTAATTTGCCTAAAACCGATCTTTTCCTTTCATCTATTCTGTTTTTTTTTTTTTTTGGTTTTCGTTGAACACTGGACCCAAAAAACCTCTCTTCTATCAGTAGTTTTATTCTGTTTGGTTAATTCTGAGTCCCAGACACCAAGAGCGTGGGAAAGTGTTCTCTATAATTTCGGTAAAATAAAAGTGAATACTGCGAAAATCTATTATTTTAAATTTTATTTTTGAGAGCACAAATAATTTCTGTGGTAGATTAAAGGATTTTTTTTTATTTGCTCCGCTGTATCGATAGTTGGATGTGTTTGCTTTGATGTTTCATAGAAGGTGTTATTGTAGGTGGAATTGAAGAAACCCTTCAATTATTTTAAATTACTTTCCTAGAAGCTGGATAAAAATAAAAGCCCTTTGTTTCCAAATTCGAACAGAAGTTCCCCTTTTTATTTGATATCAGTCAGTCTCCTTAATGATGGAATAAAAGTTTTTGAACAAACTTTTTATTGTTTGTAATTTTATGATCCCAAAGTTAATGATTCCCAGTGAACCAAACACTGAAAAAAAATCTGAATAAATAATTACAAAATTTCTTTGCAATAGTTTTTCGCCTATAATTTATTAGGTATTATATTATGATTTAAAGTGAATAAATAAACTTACAATTCCTTTTACATGAGTAAATGATTTACGATATTTCTTTAATTGTGGAATTGAAATATTTAAAAACATTTACTTTATCCAATAAATGTTACAAAAATAGAAATAACATTATTTATACATAATAACATTTAGAAAGTGAGCAAAAATAATTTAATGTATTTTCAGATAATGACAAATTTAAAAGTTAAGTGACTGTTATTCAAAACCCCCATTTAATCTTATACCTGATGTAAAATAATTACATTTCTTTAATCTATCATTGGCATTTCATATAAATGGTAAACTACAAATTTTTCATTTCAGGATTATTAGTATTAGAAATTTATCTAAAATAATTCTTAACATTTAAACTCTTAGAAAGTAAACTAAACAAATAATCTTAAAAATACATTGAATTAAATTAATGTAGGAAGAGCTCGTATCTGTCTCATAGATTTTTGTGTATAGTAAATTTTTCTTCGCGCAAAGTTCAAAAGCAGAATACTAATTTGACACTTTAATATGGAAGGAATCATAGTACGAGAATTAATTGCTTTGTTAAGTTGAAGGTCAGACGGTTAAGTTCTTTCTTGACATTTTAACTATTCAGGCTTTTGATGAAGGTGGGAAAAGTTTTCATTAAAATTCCGAGACGGTTTAAAGAGAGTTAGACACGAATTACCTTATTGTCGAAACGTTTTAAAGAAGGATTCTAAGAACATTAATTGTTTTTTTTCCATTTTACCTATAGCTTCTGCTTTTAAATTTGCGCATAGTTTTGTGAACACAATTTTACCTAATATTTAATTATGTGCAATGTTTTAATTTGTTTGCATTGCTTTGATTCGTGAAGGACAAATTTTTATTTTCCCAGTACAGTGATAAATTTAGGTTATTATTTAACATTACAATTTCTGAATAATAATTTTTTATATTTTTTTTCCTTAAATAAAAGTAATTATAAAAAATATCATCTTCAGTTCCAAATTTTCATTTTAAAGTTGATTATTTCAAATACAGATTAATTAAACTGACCGTTTTGAAAATGATTCAGAACATCCATCAAAACGATAAATAATCCTTTTAAATACAATTAATAAAAAATATTAAATATTAAAATAACTGTTTAAAAATGAATAGCAATTATTAATGACTGAATACACTATTTTAAAACACTGAATATACTACCTTAAAAACACCGTATAAAATATTATAAAACAACAAATAAACCATTTTAAAACAACCGGATACAATTTTTAAAACCATGCTATTCTAAAACTGCAAATAAACCAATATAAACTATGAATAAAATATTTTAAAGCCGTTAAAAATAATTTTAATTATTAAAAACATTAAAGTAGATACTTCTTTCATATATACAATGTTTCTATTAACATCTCCGTTCCATGAAGCTCTAAAATTAACCCCCAAGGCTGTATGCACTGTAAAAGAAAAAAAAATAAATTTTGACAGGCCAAACTCTAGTTTTCCGCCTTAGCAAATCCCTCTCAGTTATCTAGTTTTAAAGAAGATAAATCTTCTTAGCACCTCAACTGATGGAAATGCCAACGATGAAAATAAAGTGCTTATAAATAGAAATAGACCCATCCATAACAATCTGTTACTACCTTTTAAAAACTACTCATTACCCTTAATTTGAATATATAGCTGCTTTTTTTTTGCTGAATTTTAGCTGTATATGTGCGTTTGGGGATGAACAATTTATATTGTTTTGATTATTCATAATTTCGATTTGAAATTATTATTATTATGCTAATAAATGAAATTACCAACTGAAAATGATTAGCTGAAGACGTAAATGAGCATATTTAAAACCGTATTTAAAGTAAAAGAAAAGATACTAAACATACTTTTATCACATTTTAGCCTCAAATTGAATATATAGTTGCTTTTGTTGTTAAATTTTAGTTGTTTGAGAAAAGATACTAAACATACTTTTATCACGTTTTATGTTGCCATTTCTCTTGTTTGATTTATACCTGATTTTAATGAAAGAGTTTTAAGTTAGAGTTCTATATTATTTTGATACAGATTTAGAATGTATTACTATTTTAGAAAGATAAAATTATCTAATTAAAAGAATTGTACGTTACAGAAATAAAATCAATTATTTAAATTAAAATACTAACATTCTGTCCAGAAACAAAAGACTTGACGATAAAACTAATAAAATATTCACGTTATGTTTAAGTTGAGTTATATAAAAATGAGTTTGAATCCAAGTTGTATTTTAAAAATATTGCATGTATATTTTAAAAATATTGCATGTATATTTTTAAAATATTGCATTGCAATAAGGCAGAAAACTAGAGTTGGCCTGTCACAAAATTTCTTTTTTTTTCTTTTACAGTGCATACAGATATGAATGAAGTACAGTTTAATGTTTTTAATAATTAAAAGATTTTATTTAAAGGTTTTTTAAAACAAGTGTATTAAGTAATTAATAATTGTTATTTATAAATACTTAATTATAAAGTATTTGGTCTACTTATTTATAAAGTATTTGGGCAACTAGAAAGAAAATTAGAAAAATCGATTTTAAGATTATAAAACTGGTTTTCCTTTCTTAGTAAAATTTTCAATACAATTCACCTTCTAAATAATCTCTTAAAATCGTGCAAGTACGCAAAGCTAACTTTGAATAATGGTTAAAAAAGTTAAAAGAGAAAGAAAAAACTATTGATTGCACCATTTTAAGGCAAATTTAAAACCGATTATGCAATGAAATGTAGTCGAAGAGTTGAACGAAGTCCATTATAATAAATACCTGCTGAATTTAAAAATATAATTAATTGCGTAGTAATCTTTAAAAGTTGGTTCAATATGGGTTAAATTAACTTTGAATAAAGAACTTCCATTAAATAGATTTATTGGGGTGTTTTTTTTTGTAATATATTGGGCTAGAAACATTCGTTAATGTATTCTTCGAGAATAACATTATTTATGTTGGTAATTTAATCTATCAATTAACTATTGTAAAAGCTTAATACTGCGTATCGAAAATATTTTGATGTTTAATTACCAATTTATATCAACATTTGATGAAATGCTTAAAAATGCTTACAAATATACAAAACAAACACTATTATTTTTTATTTCATATCTAAATTCTTTTACACTTCTTAATAATAAGAAAAAAAATTGAGATGTCCAAACCAAAAGTGTAAAAATGAAGGGGGAAATTATATTCATTTGAAAGTGTATAAGAAAAAAAAACTGTTATGTGTTTCGATTCTTAGATATACGTTTTGTCCAATCTTATTCAAAGCATACTGAAGCGCATCTGACAAACACTTTTTAAGTACACTACATCACCAATCGAATTTTATTATCTTTAAATTATAAAAAAAAAACCTTCTATGCTTAACCTTTGAAAAATACAATGTTTTGATAATTTAAAAGTTAGTGAGCCTTATAATTGAGCTGTTTTTGAACAGTCGGCCTCTTTGTGACTGACCATCCGTTGTGCAAAGATGGAGTGGTTAGTGGAAACCTCCAGGGATGTTTTGAACTGAATTATCCCGAGTTTGTTGTGCAACGGCAACTTCAAGTAGAATCGTTTCGTTCTACTGAATGCTTCGAAGAAAGGGGTAAAATAAAAAGCAAGGGAGTGAAAAAAGAATTAAAACAAACCGAAGAGCGCTCATGAATTAAGACGTGTTTACTGCGAATGCTAAATGTGGGTTCGTATTGATTTATATGAGTTGAGAAGACGAATCAATAACTTGAACTTTGTTTCAAAAATAGACTGATTATATCATTCTATTTATTCAGTTTTCTTAAGTTTTGCAACACCTTAACCAATTAATCATTTGTTTATTTCAACTTACATTTATAATTTCTGAGAAATTAAACTACAATTTCAAACAAATACAATAAAGTGGTAAAGAAAACAAAAATAAGTTAAGCTATTTTACGATTTCTGATTCACAGAGATATGACGTACATAGTAATTGGATCGTTATAATATATATATATAATCCTTGAGTTTATATAATAGTAGTTTCTACTATTAATCTACAATTTGAAATTTTTAACTATTTACAAATGAAATTTTTAAACTTTACTACTTTTTACGTTTCTAATGAGACGTTACTTCTACCAAACTGACACATCATTAAAATAACAGAAATACTAAGTGAAAAAAATAAACTGAACACATTTTTTTTGAGACTTCTATGTCTGATGTCTAAGCCGTACTAACTTGTCTAGAACCTTTGTTTTTAGTAGAAAACCACTCTAGCATAACGTCTAATTCCATGCCTTGCCCGTGTGAAAGTGGGAAAGGATCCCCTGTTTTAAAAACAAGAACATAAAGAAAATGTCTGACTTTTCGTTTGGCTGTCTTGTGATTTTTATTGTCGGCTGAGAGTCTTTTCTTCTTTCTACTGGATTTAAGTAACATAAATTTTCTCCTGGAATTGAAGTAAAATAAATTTCAAGGTTAAAAAGTCATTATTTAAATGTGTTCAAGCATTGTAAAGAATAAATGATTTAATAACTTAACAGTGGTTTGATAAACACTTATGGTAATAAACTAAGCTCTGTATTTAAAAAATAGGGGAGACCGGGACTAGTTTCCCCATGGGGTATATTTTCCACCAGGCCTTATACAAAAAATTAGTCATTCAGAGGCGCCAAATGGCTGCTTGGTTTATGAATCAACCCGTTTTATGTCACCCACAAGAATTTTTGCTCAGTTGGTGTTGCAATATTGTCGTTAGAGCTGTTTTTGTGATTTTTTCAACGTTGATTGAATTTTCATGCTTATATTCAAACCTAAATTAAACGTACTTTTATTAAACTTACAGTTTTATAATTGCTGACTTTAAACTTACAGTTTTATAATTGCGTGCTAGCAATCCTTTGATTACAAGAACTTCACTTTACAAACTTCTCAATAATTTTGATGACAGAACTTGCAAATTTTTCATAATCTTTTTTGTTTCACAACAATAATGATTGCGCTTTGTCTCTATCCTTTTTCTACTTTGACCATTAAATATTGTGTCAAAATCGGTTTCATTGCCGATATTTTAGAAAATCCATAAACATGTATTCAAAAACAATATACTTCCAAGGTCATTTACTGATGAACACATCAATACCCCCCCCCCTGTTCACCCTTAATTTTTCCCATTCCAGTTTAACTTAACATTATTAAGCTTCTAACCCAATCCAGAATCTAAAAGCATTCACTCCCAGATATAAACAGATCGTAATTAAATGCTATTCTCAGTCGCCGGTCGGGTCGTTAGGCGACTCTGCTACAAGTGAAATTCGCAGCAACAAACCCATTCTGCGATTCTGTTCCGAATGGGCACCATTCCAAGACTGCCTCTTTAGCTGGATCAGAAGACACTATGTCTCGGAATGTCGCATTTGCTGAGAGCCCGACCTCGAAGCTGTGTAGTAAATCGGGAGGAATTTTAATGAAAACTATGAGCTTTGTGATGGCAGTTGGTGGAGGATTTAGGTATCTTAGTGCGAGTCAACTTATTGCCCTTTAGAATGAATTGTTAAAATGTGTGCTTTATGTCTTACTGTTTTGTTGTTTTCTACACTTAACAGTAATAGCACTTAACAGTAATAGCACAGCAAGCATAATCATATAAAAGGAATTGGTGAACTATTGGTGATTATGTAATTGGATTGTTAAATCGTGAAGAATTTTAAGGAAATTCTTGAGCTCCGACAGTTTTGTTGTTTTCTGTACATCAATACAGTTTCAAATAAAATAAATCGAACTATTGGTGATAATGAAACTGGTTAGTAAATCGGAAAGAATTTTAAGGAAAAACTTTGGGCTCTAAAATGACAGTTTTCGGATGATTCGGGTATTTATATATTGGTATTTAAAAAGCTGATATATTTTTTCGAATGGTAAATTTTAAAGAGTTTCAGAAAAAAAACTTTGAGCTTTGAGATGACAGTTGTTGGAGGATTTGGGTATCCTAGTGTGATTTAACTTATTGCCCTATAGAAATAATTATTAAAATGTCTTCTGGATGTCTTATCAGTTTGTTTTTTGTGTTTTCTATATTTAACGAAATAGTAACAGTCGCATATAAAATAAATTGAACTATTGGGGATTTTGACACTGGATTGTAAATTGGAACGAATTTTTAGGAAAACATTGATCTCCAAAATGATAGTTTTCGGATTTGGTTAATCTTGGAGACTCTCTTCTCCTTCCCTTTTAGAATAAATTGTTTAAATGTGTGCTAGTGTCTCGTTTCTTTGCTCTATTAATTCACTGTACACAATAATTGTTATTTAGTACAAAACTCCATGAAAATTTAAATTTGAAGTATTTAAAAGGCCTAATAAGTATGTAAAAGTCTCTATAATAAGATGGTTACCTTATTACTACCTATATAATGTTAGAGATTAAATGTGTTCCGAAAATCTTTTTTTGTTCATGTATAAACGCTACTCAATAATTATAATTTAATTATAAATTGAAAAAAAATCATATGAATCAGAGAGCAGCGTTCTCGATTTGTTCCTCTTTTGTTGCTCTATAAGTTATGAATTATACATATAGTTATTTGGTTGACAAACTAGACATAAAAAAAATTATTGAAGGATTAAGGAACTCTTTTCTTAGGTGATGGCGAATTGGATGAATCAAATGAAAACCTTAAGTTTGGAGATTGTTGCTGTTAGACAATTCTGTTACAGTACACCCTCGCCATCACTTATCACTCATTCGGATATATCGCAGTCAAATAATGTCTCCCAATTTTTTTCCCCTTTTAGTAAATATTTTATTTTTAATTACGTCAAATCTTGGTGTTTTGATATTTGCTGGAAAACAAGTTTATGTAGAAAAATCAAAACATCTATGAGAGGGATATTTTTGTAGAAAATCCAAAAGTATCCTATCACAGAAAACTAACCACTGAAATTCCTAAGTCTTAACCACAAAAGCCTTTTAATAAAAATCACTTCAAGGAACGTCATTATATAGTAATTAATGAAATTCCCCAAATATGTACATGTATCCAATTAACACACAATTACTGCAATCCTAAAGTCAAAATTCTCTTGTAACTCAAACCTTAACATTGAAGGCGGTATCGAAATTGGTTGCAGCCCAACACACTTCCCATTGGCTATTGCTGAAAATGGTTGACTCCTCCTCTTTTATCCACGCTCCATTGCTTACTTGCGTAGATCCATTGCTCAGATTCCTTCACATTATGTGGTCAATGTGCAAAAAAGTCGGGTGTCGTTAGTTATTATAAAGTGGTTGTTATTGTTCATAATTAGTCCATACAAATTATTTCAATTAATAAAAATTAAGCAAACGTAAAAAAAAAATCTTTGTTTAGATAGACTTTCTCTTGATACAGATATGGGGAGACTTAACATCTAGAGTAAAATCCATGCCACATACGTTCCTGCAAAGAAAAAAAGATAGTTAGAATTGAAAATTAGTTTAATATTCACTTTAAATGGTTGTCGATCTTTGTAAAACTTCTTAAATATTCTTAAAAAATTTTATTTTAAAAACTTTCTTATTAATAAATTTGCAAAATAGGAACTATAAAATGAAACTCAAACGATATTCAACGAAATCATTTAGATTATCAAACAAAATCGTTGATAATGTTGTTGAAGTATAATATTTCAATTAAATGTTTATATTAGGTATGTTATATATCAAAGAAATTTTATATTATCAAATTATAATTTTATATAACTACTATGTATACATAAACGCAATAGATATTTTCAATTCAATAAACTTATTGAACTAAACTAAGTATTTAAATAAATTGGAATATAAAAAAAATTCCAAGCTGTACTGTTGATATCTTCGCAGTTATAATTTTTAAATACAATTCAATTAATAGTTCTATCAAACGAAATATTTAAATAAAATAAACCTATGTCAGTTGGCATTGCTCAAACAATAAACTGATATGTGTATTCAAACACACCATAGAAAAAACCATTTGTTGTTGTATTTCTACTTTTTGACTGATTGTGAGAATCAATCGATAAAACTTTGTACCCACTTGACATATCACTTTCATTCATCCTAAAAGTAAATGCCATTTAATATATTCTAGTACTTATTGAACATTGGTGTATTTTATGAGGAACTCTATTTAACAAATATGTATACTATTATAATTTCGTATTTGTCATTTGGACATGAATAACTTTTCTTCCCTATTTATATACATTTATCTTTTGTATCATGGTAATTTCCTTAGTGAGTCCTTTATCATAGTAAAACGTATTGTGTTGTTATATACAAAAAAAGCTATCTTGGAGAGCAATTCAATTTTAGGAGGTTTTCTATAAACAATTTGATATGTATTGATAAAGTAATTCACAGGCGCGTGTTTATTTTTTATATCACTGTTTTTTGAAGATGACAATCATTTCAAATGTCAACAACACGTACAATTGATGCTAACACTTTTTTTTTATAGGGTCCAATTTAAAATTATATATATTTAAACAATATAAATAACTTATGCCATTTATTTAATTTTTTGGGCTAGAAGGTATTTATAATTGGACGCGTCGTTTGACACTATCAGGTAAGAAAATTGTATCAAATTTTCACTTATCACTTGCTTAATGCAATTATTGCAAGGAAAGTGATTTACAATGGCAAAATTGCTTTTACCAAACAATACAAAACTCACCCAATTTCTTTATGAATATAATAAATTTAATATTTCTTTCTAAAGTTTGAGCTCGTTAATATTTACATCAATTTTTATAAAAATTAGTTAAATAGTTTTTAAAGAAATATAGTTTGTATAAATTCAATAACTTTATTCAAATTCTTATATCACGTACACTTAATCATTTAATAAAAATGTAATTGAATTTTTGATAAATGTATTTGAATGAAAGTAAATTAGGGTAGCTTAGGGTAAATGATAGAAACTTGGTCGTTGGGGTAATAAAAAGACACCCTTTTTATTGTTATTAAAATACTTTTTATAAATTCAACCCACTCTTACAAATGTATTTGGAACTCGCACACTACCATACTTAAGTTTTGAAAGGCAAAAAAATACTAATGTCGTTTTACCCTTTAAAAATAATGAAAAAAAAACTGGTTGACAACGATTAAACTTTCTACTTTTACTTAATTTAAGTGAACTAAATGAAGTTTTAAAAATTGTATGATAATGTAATATGATTGATATTTGTAGAGATAATATCAACATGGAACCCAAATCTTTGACTGAATTAAAAAAAAAACTTTGTTCCCCAAAATTAGTTTAGTTTGGAAGAGGTAATTGGTAAACTGTTTGAGGTAATGTGTAGGCATTTGTTCTTGGGTAAAGCCTAGACGCAGTTGCTTTTAGATATTAATGAATAAATATGTATCTTTTTAGGATATAGTTTAATAGTTACAGAGCTCGTTTGGTGAAATTATAACTTAACTTAAATGATTGACACACTACAAAATCAGTAAAATTTAACTATAAAACTGTACAACTATTTATGGAAGCTATTATGCATTTTTATAATAATTATAAATGCTTTAAAGTCCTTTTCTGAATCCCATTTGGTTAAGTTTACAAAATAGTCTCTCTACAGACGAAATATAAAAGCTTAAGTTGTTGAATTAGCTATGGTACTTACATGAGTTCTTATCGTAGTGATTTTTTTTTTTAGTTTACAAGTACTATAACCTTCCCAAATATCGAAAAGGCTCCTTTATTTATCCGATACCTGATCTATAAAACATAAATATAAAAACATTCATAGTTTTTAAGATAAATTCAAAGTATCCATTTTCAAGCATAATTTCAACACACGGCTCACTAAACACTTTAGTCCACATCTAACAACAACAACCCCTAACAATGACGCATCCATTCACCACGAATATCCTGGTTGCACCAAGCGGCCTCCGCCCATGAAACGTCCCAAATTAACAACTCCACCAAAAGAAGGCACCCAGTTAGGCAAAAAGGCCACTTGCTCTTCAATCGGCGGGGCCGTGATTAGAAACCAGCCAAAGTGATGGGGATGCAACCGACCCAAGGGCTATTACTTAGGGATGAGAAGTAAAAGAGCGTTTCGTTTATTTTCATGTGTTACTTTATTTAACTTAGGATATATATCTTGTTTGTTTTTTTTAAAAGGTGTTCTTAAATTTTTAAATCATCCTGCATTAAGATTTTTTTTAATTGATTGTTTTTTGTGTTATGAAGTGAAGCGTTTCACTTAGCAAATAAGTTACAGATTTATTTTTGTGTTTTTAGTAAATTTGAGCTACATGAAAAAACTTAATGTAGAATACATTTTTGGGTGTCTAAGCTTGTATTCAAACGAACCGAAATGTTACAGAATTAGCATAGCATGGAAAAACCTCATTTTAATATATGATTTCAAAAACTATCTTAATCAGCACTACCATGTAAGGACAAGCGGCGTAGCTACTTTTAGGTCTAATTCACGAAATTAGATTCGGAAGTTTTACAATTTCTACGAGTTACATTGGAACACGAAAGAGTTCACGAAATTTATTATAATTATTATATAACTCCAGAAAAAATATATTTCGACGAGCATAAATAACTCAATCACATCAACAAAAAATAGAGAAGTACATGATTACCACGCATGACATAACATATTTTTAACAACACTTTCAGACAACAAATACTCTTTCACTAGAACCGGCGTTATAAATCTTCAACAATAACTTTGACACCTTGGGTGACTCTTTTCGCTCCATTAGGCCCCAAGCGCACGACTTGCGCCCTAATCACCGGATGGCTGCGATCTTCCATTCTATTGCAGAACTTAATACGATTTAAGAGTTCTGCGGGACCATCCCCTGTTATTAGGATCGAGTTTGCACCTGGACGACACGGTGACAAATTCGCTGGGAATGGCACAATAAACGAGAACCTATTTGCGAGAATCTAGTAATGAATCTTATAGTGCTTATTAGGAGGGGGGAGCTTCGTGCTTGGACTCTTGAAGATGAGTGAGAGTCATTGTGCATGCTGGCTTTGGAGTTATCATCTAACAATTCATTCCTTAAGTGGTTTCTTTTCAGATTTGTAATGAAAATGTATACGTCCTCAACGATTAGACATAGGGGGATTGTTACAATTGAATATAGCTCTTTCGGCACATGCAAAACAATGGAAGTCACATTGAAATGATTCAGACTAATCCATTGAAAACATAACCATCTAGTCACTCAATAAGGAAGAGTAACAATTTATTAAATTCTCAAAGTTATACTGACTATGCTAATGCTCGTGATAAATCACGTAAAAACTTTGTACTACCCAAAACCAAAACCTTCCTTACCTTTTTTTTCGAAGTGGACGTTCCACAATCAAAATATTTGGGATGCTAAGTTGTGGCAGCCAAACTATAACTTATTTAAGGAGGTTTGTTTCACAATTGTATACCAACCGAGGTTCCGAGGTTCCATTGATATTTTTTTAAATCATGTGTTATTCAAAAATCAAATATTATTCTTAATTTTTTCCAAGCTTTCTTTAACTAATAAAAACTTCTTTAAACAAGTGATGTGTTTCTCTCACTACATAATTTTACATTATCCAAAAGTTTAAATTGATGAATTTGTGCTGCTAATTCTCATAATCATTTAAACGAGCTTTTAATTGTAACCAAACTGAATTTATATAGGAAAGATTAATGATTTCTCACAAATAAATTATATAACTAACAATATATAATTAAAAGGTCAATGCACGTATTCGTCATTTAATAATAAAAGGAAAGCCTATAATTGCATTCAATTTTCCCCCATGACTAATCTCTATCGTTCAAAGAGGATGAACACTGACCAATAAACAGACAAATTACTTCTGTAAATGCTCTTTAAATCCGACATTTTTCATTTGCCGCCAATAACAATGGTAAAACATACAAGCAGCTTCGCCTGAAGGGTTAATTTTGGTATTTATCCCTTGTAACGGTTGCTTAAAGTCGCATCTCTCACTGATATTCATCGAATCAGAGAGTGAACAGGAGGATCTCTTTTTATCAGTTCAATCAGGAA
The DNA here is from genome assembly GCA_019343175.1 of Oedothorax gibbosus. Lineage (NCBI taxonomy): Eukaryota > Metazoa > Arthropoda > Arachnida > Araneae > Linyphiidae > Oedothorax > Oedothorax gibbosus. Next base: position 20,352,343 of record CM033279.1, read on the forward strand.
CCAGTTCATAGCGTCAGCTTGAAAAAATTGTAACTGAACATACTGAATTCATATTAGTGAAATGAAGGTTGTAAGGTAAAACCGATCACCATAGAAGGGTGAAATTATTTCAATCATATGTTCAAATAAATTGGGGCTTATGGTTTGTGTACACTTCTATAAAATAAAAAAAATGAAGATTTTAACAATTACACTTTCTCACTATCACAAAAAAAATAAATTTTGCATTATTATTTAACTTGTCAGTTTTGTGGTGTCTAAAATGTGCGTCAATGAATAATAAAACTGTTTAATTAATTTTGAAAAAATTAGGCTTCTTTGACTTAGGCTTTTGTATTATCACACATGTATTTATTATAACAGCCAAAACGTTGGTCCACTAAAATATCATTGGTCTTAATACGGGTGTAGTAGGTTAAGACGATGATCAGAGACACATTTTTCTATAAATTGTTGATGTTGCAAGAGCATTTTACATAGTATCGATACAAATACAAGACTTCGAAAAGTATCGATTACTGTTCTGTCAAACCACGGTATTTCTCAAGCATTATTCGAGGAATAAACAGACAGTATTCCCAGAATAAAAAGGTTTTCATTAACCTCCAATGTCAACATCACTTACCGTGGAGAAAGTAAGAAAGAAATGTTGCCATTCACGTCGGCGACATTAGGTGTTATTGACAGACGGATGTTGGGTGAATAGTTGTGTTTATATGGAGAAGCTGACATCACTAATACAAATGGGACTTTCTTTGACTGATAAAGTAGATAGCGCCTATTTACTTTGATGTCGGCGGATGTGTGGAAGGATTGTTGATTTAGAACTGTGTAGACTGGCAGTTTTCGAAGAAGTTTCTAGGGTTGTTATTGGGATTTAAAAAAATAGATAAGATACTACTCTAGTGTGATGCGATGATGTTCCAACGAAATAAAAAAACTTCAAATTCTAACATAATGCGGACATGAAATAGAAATTATAAAATGTTTATTATGCACCACATTTAAAAATTCAGTTGAGCCAAGTACAGTAATTTGAGTTGTTTGGGATTAAGGAGTTGAATCGTTTTTTATCAATAAAGTATTATTACTTTGAACTAATTTTGATACTTTGGTTAAAAATAAAAATCATTTTTCCTACGAATTTATTTGTTAACCGTCTTTGCAATAACAGAAAATAGAGTAAAAACAGAAAAAATAAGAAAATAAGGTCTTAAACTTTTAAGATTATATTTTACTAAGCATTAAAAAGGAATAAAATATATGGAATTTTTTCATGGAAGTAAATATGTTTTTAAATAAAAGATGTGTGTTTATTCACTTAGGCGAAATTTTGTGTCATTAGCAGACTGATAAATGAACGATATTTGTATTTATTTAGAGATATGACATCATTAAGTTAATGGGAGACTGATGTCAGCGGCTCTTCATTTGAAATGATTGTGTATTTATTAAATATGGGGTACACTTTTCTTAAAATATACTTTAATATAAAATGATCTTTTAACTAAGATTTTTTTGTTAATAGTGTGTTTGTATAGAAAAAGTGTTAGTGCTCATACAAAAACCGAGTGCGGAGAAATAAAGGGTGGCTATAAAAAAAAGGTTATGTTGGTTTTAAATTGTCTGTGTAAAAAAAGAGAATTATTATTAGAAAATGTGAAGTTTTAAGGATTTATACATGAAACAATGTTATTCCGTGTGTCAAAACGGCATGAGACAGTTCTCATTTATAGCATGTTTAATTGCAATTACGCTATGCAATTCGTTAATTTATATTTTAGCGAATTATCCTATTGTAAATTTTTTCACTAATCTATAATTATAAAAATGAAGTTTTGTGTGTGTGCATGTTCCTTATAGAATTATAAACTAGACATTTGTTTGACTTACTTAGGATATGATTTTTTAAATTTTCAGGTTTCAAAATGTTCTATTTTTGAAAAAAAAATGAATTTTCTGAAAAAACTACACCACTTTGGCTCAAATCCGATCTTTTTTTCTTTCCTGATGCCATCTGCTGAAAAAATTAAATAAAACTTTTACGAAAATAATTAAAATTTAAAATGTTTATTTTATTCAGTTGCCATTACCTTCAGAAAGTAAATTCATTATTTGAAAAATAGTTGACACGTTGCAAGTGACGCATTTCCGTTCAGTCTCCATTCTAGGATTTTATTGTGGGTTTAGGTTATGATTTCTTCATTGATGGTTCTGTTGATTGCAAATATGCATATTTAAGCGATTTACGAGAATTATAACTATGATGGTTGTTCAAGGCCATCGTACTAGAGCTGCATATTAGGGTTTTATGTTTCATTTTTTCGCCAAGTACGTTGCCGAACTCGCCAAATTCTTACCTAAATGAGTCATCGGGCTAGAGCTGTATAATAAGTGTGTCTGTAGCTATATATCTTTTCTCGCCAAATTCTTACCAAAAACGCGCCAAAAAGAGCTAAAAGGTTTTATATGTTTATGAGGGAAATTACGATGACTTTTTAGGGAGCATTTTATAGAGTATTTTTTGTTTTAGATTTTTAAGGTGATATAAGAAACAGGATTTTTTACTTTTTAATGAGCGGGAACAATAACAAAAGTTTATTATCCAATAATGGATTAAATGGGTACATATACTTTGATCGATTACAACTTTTATTTAGTCCGTGCGAAGAACGCGTATTTATTTGCTAGTCTACCAATAAAATGTATATTTCTTATCATGCTTCATCATACTAAACTTATACATTTTTTTCCAGACTCTTCCCGAGACCACCTGAGCATGTTCAACAACCGCCAGCAGCCCAAAAAGAAGCGAAAGTCCCGCACGGCCTTCACCAACCACCAAATCTTCGAGTTGGAGAAACGGTTCCTTTACCAAAAATACCTCTCGCCCGCCGACAGGGACGAGATAGCCCAATCTTTGGGCCTCACCAACGCACAGGTCATCACATGGTTCCAGAACAGGAGGGCCAAACTCAAGAGAGACATGGAGGAACTCAAAAAAGACGTGGAACACGCTAAAGTTACCACAGGCCCGAAGCACATCATTGAGAACATTCACGATCTGAGGCTGCTGAAGAAGACCAAGGATGGCAAGATACTGTGCTCCATGATGCAGTAGTTGGGTGCTGTTTGTGTGGGCTGTCAGGTTTACAGTGATAATGACTCTTCGTGGTGGATGTGTTGTGCAAATGAGGTGAAGTTGACTCTGTAAGTGGTTCATTTGTGAAATCTCCGGTTTTGAACTTCTGATTTCAATGTTTTACAAAATACAGTTCAACAACACACTTCTGCGTTCAGATTAAAACGGAAGAATTTGTAGCTTTTATATCAATACCATACTCGTTATTTGCTATTACTCATTCTTTTTTTTTACAATTGTACCTTAAAAGATTTGAAATTACCAAAGTCAAGCCAGTTAGTGCAATATATTTATTTTAAACTTCAAAATTCCGAGAAAATAAAACATTTGATACAAGACAGCTATTTTCTAAAGTAGTAGAACAAAACTGCAAAAAAAATGTTCTGCGCTTCCTCTCTTTGTATTTGGTCAGTATTACTGATCTCTTTTAGACCTTGTGCTTAGATTTATTGTAACTTATTGTAGCAGTTATAAACATAATTATTAATTTATTTACTTCGAGTTTAGAAGATAGCTCTTGCTTACATCTAGTGAGTTAACAGGTGCAGAATGTTTTATTTAAACTTTACAGACATAACTTCCTGAGACCTGGCATCCATTTAAATGGATGTTTTGTTTTTATATCATGCTACATACATAATTTGTTTTTTAGTTTCTAAAATTGAAATGGTTTTATAATAGGGGAATTAGGCATCAATTTTCATTCTTTGATTGCCAGTAGTAGCTGTTTATTGTTTTTTCTAAATTAACTTTGAGCTAGGATAAATTACAATTTCATGTGTCATTCATAAAGGTAATTTTCCACTCTTAAAAGTAATTTTCTATTTTCCGTCATTGCTAGACCTGTATGACGATATTATCAAGAAAATTACAGAAGCACTAATCATGAATCATGGATTCATTTGATTCAGCTATGTCATAGATACACAAAAAACATCCATCAAAATAAGGATGTGACAATTACAATTGTCACTTTTTTTTAACTCTTAGCAAAAAATAGCCCTGTGTGTAAAATATGTGTTTAAATAAAGAAAATATCAGTCAGATTTTGCTGGTCTCAGGAGGATATATTTATAATAAGACTTCTTGGTGTTTGTCCTACTATGTGTTTTTTAAAAGAAAGAATTGCACATAACCTAAAAATGTCGAAAAGATAAAATTTCTTTTGAGCACTTGAACAATTGAACATTTCAAACTCTATAACAACTAATGTTTTTTGCAATTTATTTTACTTCAAGTTGTAACATGCAATGCTTTTAAGAACCATTAGCAAAAAAGTCAAAATGGGCATTATGCTTTTCTATTTGGTGATTGCAGTTAATAACGATGCTCCAAAAATGAATACTGGTGTGCAAGTAAAAAACAAGAGAGTGTTTTTCGTTCTCATGAACAATTTGCATGAACATTTCACATTATATCCATGAAGATTGACCTGACAGTTCTTCGAAACAGCATCAAGTTGTAATTTATTGTAAATATCTGATGGTACGGTAAACTATTTAAAAGTCGCGTCAATTTGACGTCATCTGATTATTTATTTAATATGAATATCGCTTGTCCTAGTAGCCTTACAATTGTACGAGACTGAAGAAATTTAGGATATAAAACTAATTGTGCAAAATATTTTTTTAATCAGTACAATTATGCTTAAAAGGCGTTAGTTAAAGTGCAATATCAAACTAAGAATGCAACAGGCTGATTTTGTTCTCATAAATTTTTAATAAAATTTTAAAATAGATCAAACATTTGTTTGCATCATTTCCCAGAAATGAACAGCCTTAAAAAACTATTGAATACTTAAACATTTAAATATTTTTTGTGATATTATTAATTACAAAATGTATAATATAAATTTTTTAACTAACTCAAATTAAAGATTTTAAAGATTTATTACATTAAAAACTTTAAGTAGTAATACAAATGTTTTTATCCATTACCTTCTGTGAGGAGTTTTCCCCCGAATATTTGAAACAATTGAACGGAGTATTTAAATAAAAGCCTTCTGTTAACAACAGGACTTTCGTTTCGTTAGTTCATTTTGTTTTTCACATTAAAAACATTAAATCTTATTGTTTTTTCTTCTTTTTTATTAAAGTTAATTTTCTGATATAGAAAACATGGGCATTTTTTAAGTAGATATCATGGTGATACATTCATTGCAAATGAATATTTTGCACATTTTATAATAATCATGCTTTAAATTGTTTAAAAGTGCATGTTTTATAAGTGTCCATCTAGTTACATAAAATGTTAGTTATTGCTATGAAAACACAATTTGTTGTATGATAAGGTCCCAAAGGAATTTAAACGATATTTATGTCATATTGGTATGGTAGTTATTTGTATATAAGATATGTTTTCTGTAAATAAATTGTTCAAACTATCATAATTCGTATCTATTTCTTCTAAACAACACAATAAAATTAGTATTCCGTTGAGAACACGTTTTTTGCAACGCAAAGAAACGTTATTTATAAAAATAATGTAGGTAAACAATCAAAAAGGAATATGAAAGCCTCACAAGGATAAATATTTTTTGAAAAATTGTAAATTTAGGTAAAAATTAAAACTTAAATTTATAATTTTTAAACGTACTTATATTTTTAAAATTTTATCTTATTTGATAGAAAACAGAATAAAATCCAATTTCAAAATTCTATGTTAGAAAATAAGCTAGTTTTCCAATGGAGAACCAGTGTTTCACCTGTCCTTATATTAAAAATGATCTTTTAGAGGGTGCCAAATGATGGCTTAGTTTATGAAGAAACACGTCATATGACACCCACAAGAATGTTTATATTCAGTTGGAGTTCATTTTGTTGTTAGAGCTGTTCTTGTCATTTTGTCAATGATGAAACTTTTTAATTCTTATATTGAAAATTAAATAAAACTTACTAATATTAAACTTACTGTTTTATCTTTGCGTGAATTGATATGGGGTCCATTCCTCTACGTAATTATATATTTGTTTTCAAAATAACTTAAACCTCTACTAGGTAAAGGTACTAATAATGTAGTACTACCATTAAAAAAAGATGTAGTCTCAAAACAGCATCCAAGAACTTTTTTTCATACAGCTATAATGACTACACTGTAAAAAATTAACTTTTAAACAGTTAACTACTTTTTACACTTTGAGTGATATAATTATTTAAAAAATATGTGTAATATGAAGGTAATTTTTAAGTAACTTAAATTACAAGTGTTAAAGTTACACCAAAATTTGAGTTTCATTAGTGACAAAACAAATGGGAAACAATCTCACCAAACTTCAATGCACATGATAACTCCAATTTTTTTGCAACCTTTAGTCATACTTTAAGCTACATCTAGAAACGAGCACCAAACTATACTTCCAGAAAAGGGGAAGTTACGTAATTAGTTTATGTTCATAATGATTCAGATGATAATGACTTTAATTGAAAGTTGCTAAAGTTATAGTACAATATTGACCGTTTTTTAAATGTTTATTTTTTGGGGTAGACTATTTTTGATTATTTTAATTTATAATACTAGGGGGCTCCGCCCCTTGCTCGCTATCGCTCGCCAACCCCCGCCAAAATTAACTATTTTCATTAATCTTCTTTCGCAAATTAATGTTTACTCATTATCACTCTCACTCATTATTACTCTCATCTCACTCTAATATGATATTACAACAATACAAACTGAATCATATCACATAAATAAATATTTTAATGAAATTTGAGATGTAACCTAACCTGATTTTTGCTTTAAAACGATGTATCCCAGTCGTTTGTGCGACTTGCGGTTCGTTCTGTGAAAGTGGGTGACAGACAGACGAATTGAACGATTATAATACCTTCCACTTTTTACGTTATAAACGTAGTGTGGAAGCTAAAAAAACATTTCGCTTAATATGTTGGCTATACAACAAATCATAAAACAATGTTTAACAAGCGTTTCTTTCTAAATTTGCAAAGTAATTAACATGTTCATATCTTGATACTTCCACTTCCATAATTAAAACATCTTCAAAAACTTTCTAAAAAACAAAAAGGAATATGTTGTACCATTTATTTATTTTATTCGCATAAGAATACATTTTTTATTATAAATAAAAAAAAATAAACTCTTTTACCGCGGTTTTGCTGCGAACGAATAATAAAAATTAAAAAAAACCAAGAGACTAAATAAAAAAAAGAAAGCCATCTTCCAGCTGAAGAAAAAAAAGGAAGAACAACGCGATCTTTTCGGCCAGTTGCACGAAAAAGATAAAACTACGTGATAGTTGTACCTGTTCCGAAAATAAAAAACATTTTGTTCTTTTTATAAAAAAATGTAAACATTTTATTCCAGTTTAGCAGAATTAACCTAATAAAATTTTTTAGAGTAATTGTTATGTTAAATGTTTATTTAAAATAGTTTTGTCATAATTTTTTACTATCTTTTTTTACATAATTTTAATCTATAAACCTTCTATCTTGCTATAATATATTTTAGGCCAAATCATTTTTTAAAAAAATCTGTAAACCTTTTCTATATATAAACACAAAACCAATGTAAAAAAAAACAAGTTAAAGAACTGTTCTTTTTAAAAGAACATAAATTAGTTAATTTTTATTTTTAATTAAAAAACTAATTGGAAATTTGAAAAACCAAAAAATTTAGGTCGAGGAATAAGGGAGACACACCTTCCCAAAAAAAATTGGATTTCTAACATCAATATTTCATCATGTTATGGCTGCTGACACTTTAAAAGAGCTTACTTTTTTTTAATATAGAGAGAAAATGTGCATAGAAATGACAAAAAAGTCTTTCGACATGTGTTAAATCTTTTTAAGAATAGTTGGAAAATTTACCCCATGCATAAGGGGCACGCTTTCCAAGCATTTAATCCCTGACTGCCTGAAACAATATATATATATTTTGAAAAGTATGGGATTGCTTATAGTGCTTGAATAAATGAATGTGTAATAAATAAATGTGTAAGGAAGGCAATGATATAATGTTTTCCTCAAAATTAAAAAAAAGCAAAAATATACAATAAAAAAAGGCACGGAAATCTGGACCCGGTATCCCCTATTTACATTTTCGATGATAGCGAAAAACTCGATAATTTTATCCCAAACTCATTTATAAATTTACAAACTAATCAATTAAGTATATAAATAATGTAACTAAATTAAATTAATCTATGAAATAGTCTTTGCATTTTTCATACAAAGTACATATCATACTAAATATGGAAAATGAAAATTGAAAAAATACACCATAGCATTTCATAAAATACTTTGCTTTATTATAGTTACAAGATGGCAGGAAATATTATTTAAAGTTAGTTTTAAACTAAAATGTATAGATTTTAAATTTGTCTAAAATGTATATTGCATTTGTGCTGCATAATATTCCTTAATAAGAATTTTCCTGACAATAAATGAACTAAAGCTCAATTTTATGTTATGGAATAATCAAGAATTTTAATACATTTATATCAATCAAGCATCCAAGATTTTCAATACTTTTTCAAATTTCGTAAATGTATTCAGTAAACTACAGATAAATGACATTTACTTGAATTAGTATGTATTGTGAGAAAAGATTGTTATTTTAGATTTAACAACTTAACTTTACATAATTGCCTTGCTTGATCTGTATTTAATGGACGGACTGGTTTCACACTTTGGTGTGCACAAAGTTAAACTGACAATGTACAGAACAACTTCACAATTGTTTGTTTCATCATTAGATAGAACATTAAAGAATGGATGTTACCCGGACGAAGTTTAGGAAACGGTGAGGATGTACCACGTAATTAGCATTATTTACGCTTAGAGAAGACACAATACAAAAATAGAACCTCCATTTAAAAACCATCAACTAAAGACAATAGAAACGGATCTTCAAAGAATGCACAGAGATTATTTGATAAAACTGTAACTGACTGTTTTTCGAAAATGACTTATTGCACCTTTTAAAATAATTAGATTTGATATTGCAAGAAATGTCAAAAATGGGTACAACGCAGTAACGAGCATTTAGTGTATTCATTGATTCTCTCACAATGGCCCCTAGTATAAAATGCACTTTTTAATTTTTTTTTCACAGATTTATATTTGAGCCAATTGACTATAAACCATACTTACTTATTAGCCATAAAGAATCGAACCAGTGAACTTTTCTTTTTTCGGACATACTTTGACTATAAGACTGCACATACTAGATTTAGACTTATAGTTAATTACTTTTTGCAGTGTAGATCACCAAAAAAATTATTATTTTCAAATTCGTATTAATAAAACATATCAAACGTTTGTTACAACTTTTTTAAATTGTTAAACAAACATCTCGAATGGCCTAACTGTGGAGTAATTATGGAAAATGATTACTTGGCGATTATTTGCAAGGGAATGGATTTTTTTTGGCACAGATTGCGTTTAGGCCTGCGCACGGAATTCAATTTACGTAAGCAGTTTTTTCTTCGTTACTGCAAATGTACGCAGATCATTAAGAAAATGAGCCATTTGTGGAATGAAAGGGCTCTTATGGTTTATGACTCCACAACAATACATAACAAGCGATTTGAGATAAAGTCCATGTTTGTGTATTCCTATTTTAATGGAGGGGTTCGTTTTAACCGCGAGTGCATTTTAACTATATCATCATAAGTGGATAAACATGAAATAACCACTATTATAAATTTAATAGCTAATAAGTTTTAAAACATTAACTAAACCTGCATTGAATATTAACTATTGAACATCTATGAAACTCACAGTATTTTTGCTTTCAACTACGATAACATTTAAGTATTTTCTTCTATATCAAATATATATCCTGCTTGAAAATATCTACAATATGTCTAATATGTCTATTATGCATTAGTCGTATAGAACAATCCTATAACAAAAGGAAAAATAGCTTTGGAAACAATTAAACAATTAGATAATATTTTTACAGCAGCCATGGATTAAAAAAATTGTACATACATTTATTAAAATTAATGACGGTATAAAAATCAGAAATTTAATTCAATCAAATTTGTAGAAATTGTAAAAGCGTACAACATTATTAAACAGAACATTAAAGAGTGTGAAATGTACGTGGGCAAATTATTGTTCGAAAATAGTTTAAAAGTAAAAAAAAAATAATAAAACCTAGTCAAAGCAAAATTGATGAAACCAAAGTATAGTTTGACTGATGATAAACAGAAAATAAGTTTAAAAAGATCTATTTTTAATTATGGTATAGCTTATATTCCTACATTGAATTTGAGACCTTTTATTAAAAACTTTTTGAATTATACTTTCTCATATTCGAATACTATCATCCCTTGACAGCAAAAATTATCATTGGAAGTCATATCCAACTTTTGTAGATATCTCTAACAATCAGCTCACTACAAGAAATTATTTAGCAATATCTGCCAAAACCTTCAAACAAAACGATAAGAAGTAAAGGAAATATTATCATTTAATAGCAACACACCCCGACATTTATTGGCTATCTTTTACCACCGAATTTTTTTTCACCATAACAAAATGACAGATAAAACAGTGACACTATCCAATCTTAAGAACTATCTGTAATACAGCTGGGAAATCTATTAGATACATCCCCCACCCGTTTACTATCTCGCTATGCCTTTTAACGCTACCCTAATTCATTCTGCTAAGTAATTAATCATCAAGCTTGTATCAATATCAAGACAACGATACATTAGTTTGACAAGGTTATAACTGATCCTTAAATCATCGTATGCTGATTTTTTGAATGTCATTAGAGCTTTATCACAGTCGATAAACTAATCGAAAGTTTGAACCACTTTCAATTTAGAAAGTCTATCTGAGAAAACTGAATAGGTAATTTTATTGACCACTATCCAATATGCTATGCACAACAATTTCTGATGCACAAGATAATGAACTTGGTGATATATTTCTTCTCATGTACGACCTTTCTAATATAAAATGGGCAGGAATTTCTAAAACTGCAGAATAATATTTCAACTTACCTCGTTACTACAGCATTTACATACTTCTAAGTTTTGATGGAACAAACATTTAAAAAGAAGAATTTTCCTAGAAGTCTATTATTAGAGGAAATATGATTATTTTTACTTCACCTTTTTATTAAATATAACCAAATTCCGAAGTTTATAAATTTAAAAGATTTTGTTTTATCCAAAATATTATTATGCAAAAGTAAATCTAAAGTTTGACTAATAAGTACAAGTTAAAAGTTTTTCAAACAGTTACAATCCTATATAAACATTGGAGTTACGTCATATCAGGCGTTGACGGCTCAATTTGTCAGCATTGGTTATCGCTGGAAGAAATTAACGCAGTCTTATGAAGTTGTGTGATTATACTTCTTGAAGGTTGAGTCAGGGTTATATAAAGGTCGCATTTTTAAGAGAAAGGCATCTAATTATATTCAAGGGAGGTTTCTTAGCAAGAGTATAATTATGCTTTCCTAATTAGTTTAATATTATGATGAAGGAGGATTTGGAAAACTGCAAAAGGAACTGCATAAGTGAGTTAAAAATCCAATGTAATTTTATTCATTTTGGAAAGCAATTTTTAGTTTGTGATTAAACATGCCATTCGCATTTATAATGCAAGAAGTTTTACAAAAGTAATTTTTTTTTAATTCCAAAAAGGAGATGGTCTTCTATTAGAATATTTTTATTGTCTTGTGCATATGGCATCAAATTATACATAGGTTTAAATAAACTTTATAAAAAAAAATTAAAGATTTAATCTTTAACTTTTGTGGATTGAAATATACTATGTTATGACTGTTTCATTCTAAACTTAAAATAGCATTAAATTTTCATAGATAGTCAAGGTTTACAGTTAATATTTAACAGATATTGGTGTATAGAAAATGACTGAAATTTAAAAAAAAAAACAAATTTTGCAATAGAAATTAAAAAAGTATAAAACAAATATTTACAGTTCGGTAACAGTGTGGTGTATAATGGTTCCAATAGTTACAAAGTCAACAATCTAATGGTTTCAACGGTGCAAGAGATTTCCGAATCACATTCGTTGAATCTGTTTTAAAAGTGGGATGAGGCCATAGGAATGTCCACATTTAGTATTAGCTTCCACACTACGTTTATAACGTAAAAAGTGGAAGGTTTTATAATCGTTCAGTCCGTCTGTCTGTCCGTCCGTCTGTCTGTCCGTCTGTCACCCACTTTCACAGAAAGAACCACAAGTCCCACAGACAAGTGGGATACGTCATTTTAAAGCAAAAAATCAGATTAGGCTACATCCCAAATTTCATTAAAAAATTTAAATTAGAAGTTTATTTAAAATTTAAATAACTAAATTTTTTTTATCTACATTGAAATAACATGCAAATTCTATTTTTATTCATATTTTCACTGTTGTCATCCACAAGTCCCACAGACAAGTAGGATACGTCAATTTGAAGCAAAAAATCAGATTAGGCTACATGCCAAATTTCATTAAAAAATTTAAACTAGAAGCTTATTTAAAATTTAAATAACTAAAAATTTAATCTACATTGAAATAACATGCAAATTCCATTTTTATTCAATATTTTCACTGTTGCCATTTCGTTAAACGTACGAGAAACTTTTGTTAAAATAAAAATACACTTTTGAAAAAATATTTATTTATGTGATATAATTCGGTTTGGATTGTTGTATTATCACAATAGAGTTCTTTTAATGGTTCTATATATATGTATGTAGAAAGATGCATAGAGAATTCTAACTTAACATAAAAAAATACGCTAAGTTTCGCTTTTATTTTTAAAGCATCAATTGTACAAATTATAAATTTTTTGAACTGTAAATTAATTTAACAAATTATAAATAAGTGAATTTTTGAAAGAAATGTAAATGGGAAATTGTGGCGACAAAAATATTTATTAAAAAAGATTACATCATTATTCTTCGAACTTCAAACAAATTTAGCAAACGATAAAGTCTAATTATTAAATCTGAGAAAGAAGATTAATGAAAATAGTTAATTTTCGCGTTTAAAAGTTTGAATTACAAATAGCTAAAGGCCCTGTTTTTATTAGAATTAAATCACATTTGCCATTCGCAACAATCGCTCGAGAAACTTTAATTCTTTTAGACAATAAATTAAAATAAATTTATTTTTGCAACATCGATCAGTTTGAAACGACGTCAAATATATTTCACTACGGAATCCTTGTATGTTGATATGAAATGTTTTCATTCTATTTAAAAGCGAGGAATATGACATATTTATTCTTTAAAATATAAATTAATTTTTGCAAACGATAAGTAATAATTATTGAATTTTCGAAATAAATAAAATAAATGAAACTAGCCAAATTTAGCTTGTAAATGTTAAATATAGAATTAATGTTGTGTTTGGCGCGTTTTTCCTGTTAAACACAAATATGTGGAAGCGAGTTAAGTGACAGATTCTGTTACAAACCTACTTGTTAATACTAGCGATTTAATATCCGCTCTTTCTACGCTACAGTACAGAGCTCACTTTGTAGTCAAGTACATGCAATTGAAGTTAAAACAAAAATTTTGAGCATCAAACGACATTTAGCCCCTTTGACGCGATATTTGACCAGTTGACAACGTACGAATATTATTTTAACTATGGCGTGTTTGTTTTTCATTAAGTTTTTAACGGTAGTTTCTACCATGGTCGTAATTTTTTTTACATAAGTCCTTGTATACCTAGTTGACACTAAATTCTAAAATTCATTATATCAAATAAAATTATCAGTTATATAATATGCCAGAAAAATTTGCTCATTTGGCCTAATATTTGATTATTTTAGTGAGATTGAGAACTCATTTGGCGGGAAAATAAAGTTTCCATAAATAACTTTCCTGAATTTTTTCATCGTAATTCCTACCGTCATCATGATTGTTCAATATTCATGTATTCGAGAATAACTAGTTGATCAAAATCGTTGAATATATTGCTTTTTTAAAATTAAAATCTATATTATGAGGAAAATAGAATCAGCTAAGAGTTTGGTGATAATTTGGCTCTTTCTTTTAACTACTTCCATTTTTAGACAATCGCATGAAGTTCACGTTTATTGTATTTAGGGGAGTATCATTTACATAACCATCTTTTTAGAGTACCCTGTAGTGAATAATTTAATAACAATATCCGATGATTATCGGATCCGATAAATATCAGATCTAGATTAAGTGTTTTATTTTCATAGAATACTTACTTTATGACATGATGACGATGCTGAAGTTCTTGAAAATACTAAAAGTGGAAGCACCTGAATTTTTTTTTAAAAATCCTAATTAGTTCCAAGAAGACATCCTACACACAATAAAGATTACTTATAAGTGCTCTAGCAAGTAATGAAATATACTCAACCACAATTAATTTTTTTATTAGTTAGGCTGTCATTCATAATAATTACAACTGTTATGCCACTTTATTAAACGTTACCGTATCCCATTGTACATCCATTGATCTGCCTAAACTCATGACTTCCATACCTGTAATGCAATTGTAGTCGCTTTTATGACACGTCTAATATCATTGAAGTAATTGACAGCTTAAGAAGCACTATAATTAGAAAGCTAAAGGTGCAGCTATTTTTTAAAAAAATAATTACAAGAATAGCGCTCAGCAGAAAACAATTTCAAACTTGAGGCAATTGTGTTCGAACTGGACCGTCAAGCTATGGCAGCAATTCAAAACAGCTCATTAATACACGCATTGTCTTCTATAATTCAGTACAAATTATCCTAAAAAAATTGAGTATATATTTAACTCACAATCAAATACGAATAACCTGAGCCCTTGAAAACATGCTTCAAGTCATTGAAACAATAATTAAAAGTTAAAGATACGATATTTGCCATTACAATTTTTTACCGGTTACAAATTAGACCTAGCAGAAACCGATTCATTGAAAATTTAACAATAATTACTCTTAGCATAATACAATTACTCAATTACGAAGACAATCGTGACTCCAACTGTAACTGGACCTCCATGCTTTGGCAACAATTCAAAACAGCTGATCTCAACTCTTCATCACAAATCCCATTAAAAATAACCTGAAGTCAAGCCCTTATCCCACGATCAAACGGCAGTTTTACAGCTCTTGATGACATGCCTAAAATCATTCAAAACTTCATCCGCGATAGAGTTATTGAGGAAACAGGCGACCAATGGGCCTTCAAGGCACCGCCTTCTACTACTAAGCCTGACCTTAAACACCGGAAGAGTGTACTTACAGTCATATTTTTAGTTTCTTGCCATGGATTCCTCTTAATCGAAGGGGCTGGACGAGTACGTGTGGCAAGATTCAATCACGACTTTTTCATTAGAAGAGCCAACCACGTCTCCAGAGCACAGTTAAGAAGGAATTATTCTACAACAATGGGACCTGGACGTGAGGCCAATGAAAACCAATTGTTTTATGAATCGTTGTATTTTTATGATTCTGTGATTGTAGCTTTTAGCGCCTTTTTGAAGTCGGTTCGTACCTTGTATAGGTATGGAGAGATTCCATCTGCTATAGAATGCACACGTCTAATTTGTCGGTTGGAAGGTTAATGGTAGGATGTTTCACACTCTCTCGTCGCCTTATTATTTTGATTTAAATTATACTGTCAGGTAAGAAATCTCTGAATAGGATATGGTGCAGTGCAGACTATACAAAAAAAGAATTTCCCGCAGGAAGGATATAATTTGCCATTCAGAAATATGAATCTCATAGAAATATCATTTTATTTTGGTAAAAGTTCTTGATTTATAGTAGTCTATGAAATTTATAATTCACTAAATCTCTCAAAAACTACTTTTTTTTATAAGAAAATAAGTAAAAAGGAAGGTTTTTCAGAGTAAGTAAAGGATTTATATTTAACGGATATAAAGGAAAGTTTGTTAAATTATTGCAATTCCTATGAAATCCCTTATTGTCCGCTATTATCTATTTATCTAGTTGTATAACCAAATAAAAACAATATGTCTAGTTAATTTGCGTAAAAGAAAAAAAATATGGGTAGAAATGAAAGCTAGATTTTGTGTGAACTTAGCATTAGTTCGGAATTATGCTATTGAAGAATTGAGGTTTAAGGATTTCAAGTATGATCTACTAAACTAATAGGACCAGAGAAGCTCTCTGTAACGGCACATTATTCGTTCTGTTCGGGAAGTCGACTTTTTGCGAAAGAGAGGAAAAAAACGGAACCTGTTCGGAATTAACCTAGTTGGATATAATAATAAAGCATACACAGAAAACCTTGAATAACAGTTAAATTATCAAAACATGTTACTTATTCGTCAATCAATCATTAACAAATTCACTTACTAAACACAAGAAATATTTTAGCACATTCACTTACAAAAAATTATTTCGCCTTTTTCTTTCCTTGATAATCGATCAATTTCCTTTAAATCATAGACAAAGAAGTACTAATCGAGTAAAAACCATAACAAAAGAAGAATAGCATTCCATACTCTCTCAATAAGACGTTTCTGTCTTGATTAACATCAAACACCCATTAATTCCCTGCCAATCGAACAAGATTTCTACACGCAAACTTATAAATCAAGACGGCTTCTCCATCGGATTATCTCTATCTACTATATGATACAGAATAAATAATTGTAGAACTCCCAGTTATGGGGGATTCCCTCGCCAAACTTCTTATTCGTGGTCAAGATAAAGATATATCGCCAATCCGGCACACCTGGAAATACTTTAAATCATAATTAAATTTGTAACTTTGAATGTTGTTTACCTGCTGATTTATTTATGTGGGAGTTAGTATAGATAAAATATTTATTTTAAAATAGTAATGTTTGTCAAGTCTAATAAGGAAAAACATTTGGTTTATTGCCATAATTTCAATTGCTTGTTAATTAAAAAAAACCTTGTTGAAATTATACTAAATTATGGTAAGTATTTTTAGGGGGGGGGGGGTAGTAACGTTAGCGCGTTACAGAAAAACGTACAAACGGAAAATTTATTAAAACACCTTAATTTAGCAGGGCCAAAATTTTTGGCCTGTAAGTGCTAGAGAAGTTATATTTTCATAATAACCCTATTCTTTATAACCCTATTCATAATAACCCTATTCTTGCTACAAAATGAAAGCTTGGCGAAAAAACCCACGATAACAAGAATTTCCCCATACAATTTACCTCGGTACTCAGATCCATTATTCATCGTTAAATTATTAAGAGGCCGAATTGAATTATTACCCGATACGAGTAGATATTGAATACAGCTGTGATGGAGGAAATTGTTTTTGACCACTTAATGGAACTTTAGGTTCGCTCTTTTAGTGTGGATAATGATTGTGTTAAGTGCCGTGCTTATCTGTATCAATCACTGCTGACCCTTTTATTAGGGGAAATTGTAAGTGACCACTGCGGTGCAGTTATAAATTTAGTGGAGCCAAAAGATTAAATTAGAAACTTATATAATGGTTTTCTCTTTAGAAATATGGTCAAATTTTTATTTTGAAATATTAAACAAGGATCAAAATTGTAAGCAAGTATATTACTCTAACCTTCTAAAATGAAATCATGAGTATCCCAATCATATACGTTTTTTTTTTCATCGTAAATACAGCCTAGTGCCTAGTATTGAGAAATTTGTATATAATGATGCAGTTAAATTGTTTCGGATTCTGAGAAAAAAATCAACTAATTTACTCGTTCTTTACTTTGAAAAGAATTTCTTTACTCCTAAAGAAAAAGAATATCTTTACTTATAAATTTTCCTTCAGATTTATGGACGTGAGACATACCATTTGTTTAATCCTAGAACTAAAGTTTATGACAGATTTAAAAATGTAATGAAATGTGCATTTTTAAATAAAATTATTCAAATTAAAAGTTAAATTTTTCTCTCATCTGTTTATTTTTAAGTAAAAACATATACACACCTAGTATTTCCCTATACAATTTGGTGACTCTATACTAATCCTTATTAGCATGTTCTTTCGACCTACATTCCCTTCAATGCTTGATTAACTCTGCTTGATTGACAAACCAAACATACAAACTTTTCTCTAATTGATGCACTAGTTTAAATTCAACGATCAAGATTCCAATTTCACTCCAAATTAACAAAGCTTGAGACAAAACACAAAGCAAAACAAAATGGGATTAAAAAAACATGAGCAAACACACTCTTGACTTGGAAGTTGGCTATCTTGGCGACAATCTTCAGATAAGCATCGTTGACTAGCAAGAATCGTTTGCGAGCAAGACATTTGGTCCTAATCTAAAAGCGTTGAAGAAATGGAGGCAATTTCTCAAGATGTTTTTCTTTTCTGGGTAACGATCCTTTTGAGGTTTTTGAATAATGGCGGGAAGATGTATGGGATCTTTGTTTTCTGGTCAGCTAGACGGGATAATTTGGGTAAGTGGTGACAGATGAAAAGAAAATAGAGTGATAAATCCTAGTCTGATTTGCTTGGCCTATGGTGAAGCCTACATAAAAGTATTAGATCTTAAGGCGGTTACTTGCAATGTTTTGGGGTTGAAATTTGTTATGCAAGAGATGAAAATTGATTTGTAGACAATCGGGACTAGTTGTTATGTTTGTAACGAGAAACTATTTTTTTTTTAATTAAATATTCATATGGAAAAAAAGAAAAAAAAATTACGCTTTTTTTTTAATTATTGTCTATTTGGTGGAAAGTTAGATTGGGTCTTTTTGTTTTTTGGTTAATTAGACGGGACAATTTGGGTGAATGGTGACAGATGAAAATAAAATAGAGTGATAAATCCTAGGCCGGTTTAAAGCCTACATACAAGTATTAGATCTTAACTTGGTTACTTGTAATATTTTATGGTTGAAATTCGGTATGCAAGAATTGAAAGATTTGATTTGTGGATTGCCATGACAAGATCATGTTTGTGACGAAAAACAACCAAATATTTAAAAAAGAAATTGAATTTTCATATGAGAAAAATTATTACTTGTTTTACTAACTTTTAAAGACTTCTGTTGCCCTTTAAATGGAAAGTTATACTGGATCTTTGTTTTCTAGTTAGCTAGATGAGATATCTCGAGCCGTGTCCATTTTGAGCGAACGCGGTGACATATATGAAAAGAAAATTGAATCATAAATTATAGGCTAGTTTGCTTTGTGGTGAAGCATACATAGAAGTATTGTATCTTAACTAGATAACTTGTAATGTTCTATGTTTAAAATTTGTTACGCAATAAATGAAAGATTTGATCAAGAACTTTTATCACGTTTGTAACTAAACACTAAATTTTAAAAACAAATTAAATAATCATATGTAAAAAATTGAATTACTTGTTTTATTCATCTTGAAAAACTACTATTGCCTTTTTGGTGAAAAGATATATGGTACTTTTGTTTTTTAGTTATCTAAATTCAATTATGTGAGTTAGCAGTGGACAAATGAAATGAAAATTTGAGTGATAAATCATAGGCTAGGTTACTATGGTGGGACTGTTTAGGGTTAAGCATTTAATTATCTCCATTCATTATTTTGATTGGATATTACGATTTAGTAATGAAATTCTTTTTACAAGTGTATGGAAGATTTCATTTAGCGGACTCACACAACCAGTTATGTTATTTATAATAACGACTAAATATTAAAAAATATTGTTCTAATTTTCAAAGATCACATCGTCATCACACAATTTGATACATTGTTTAAATACACTAGATTATTGAAATTAGAAATGTGATCAATCCATTTTCTCAAACAGATCAAAATTATCAACCTTTTTTTAAGTATATTTACTTAAGAAAAATAAATAAAAAAGTAATTGGTATTATCTTTAGAGAGAGAAAATACATTTACATATTTACATTACATTTATACACCGTAATATTTATTTGCAACGTTACTCCAAAATCACGGGGGCAGCAATTTTGCCAGCTTTCATTTTGTTTATTTAGTATCATTCTACCAAAGTAATTAAATGAAGTAATTAAAACGACGTCAATAGCTCGTTTAAAAAGTTATACCAATTACTTGTTCCATATTCCAATACCAAATTGCAACACTATATTTAGCATAAAAACTCACTAAAATAATAACCCAATTACTCATAACACCAAATATGTTGTATTTTTAACCGAAGACAAAACTTTTCTTTACTTGGCCAAACCTTTTTTGTGAGAGAATAGTTTCCCCTGCAAAATCACTTTTTGCGTTAAACAGATGATAAAACGTTCGCTATGGTCTTAAAGTGAGTCCAGTTAGTATGTCGAACCACGCTCCGTGTGTAATAACACGTAATAAAGATTGATTTATGTGCGCCGGCAATTACGAGGTCAAAGCTTTGACGTCCAGATACCACTCTCCGATTCGGAAACGTAATTTCAGTTAATAGTGCCTTATTACAGGCCACACCCGGGCACGCTGGAAATAGCGTGTGGAATAATACAAATCACACCGAAAGGCTACTTGCCAAAGAACATATGTGTAAGGTTTATACATTTAGCAGATCTTCGTGTTTCTGTTTCTTTTCCATTAAACTTATGAAGTTAATTGATAAATAAATAACTTTAAAGTTATTTATTTTTTATCCACTTGTATATGTTCTTTGTTTTTATATCAAGACATTTATAATTGGTTGCATTACAGAAAGAATGTATCTTGTGTTTCTGTTCCGTTTCTTTTCGTAATCTTCGTGTTTCTGTTCCTTTTTCATCTATCTAATAACATTAATTTTATAATTATATTTCCTTTTTTTCTTTGTTTTCATATCAAACCTTAATTTATAATTGGTTGCTTTACTAAATGAAAGTATCTTATACAGTAATCTGCTAAGCAAACAATATCTACCTTTAAATGACCAATACGAAATATCTGTCAAATGACGATCTACAAAATCGACATTATACTGATCTGGTACCAAACTCACCCTTAAATAGACTTTAGAACATTAATAACTAGAATACATTTCATATACACTAGATTCACGTAAGGAGTTAGTTTATACGAGTTTTTTTCCTTGCACAATCTAATGGAAGGTATAATTGCAGAACAAAAGAAGTCAACCATTGCTGGACATCACCTTAAACCACAGGTATATTTCCACTTTTAAACTAGTAAAAAAAATCCTGATTGTTCTTCTGTTACTCATCCTAAATGCCAGTCGCGGTTGCAGAAAATGGCTGCCATTTTTGAAAAATATCCCTTTAATATTAAGATGAAGAAGCGGCCTTCTTTGAAGAATGGGCGGTAGATTGCTGCTTTATCAAAAGGTTGTTATAAATCTTTACATTATAATTGTCACTATCCACATTTGCGCATCGTTCAATTCGGAACTAAACTGAGACAAGAATAAAGATGTGTTCTAACCCTATAATGCCAAAATTTGTTTTTACTTTATCATTATACATGAGATTGAATTGTTTTGAAACCAACAAGGACATGTTATCTTTGGAAGGGATGTTATTGCAATAATCGATTACTATAAATTGTAGTAGGCACATATAGTTGAAAGATGACTATTAGAAGAAGTTATGATTAAAATGAGCTAGATATTGTTTTGTTTTCAGTAAATATATTAATATCGAGAGTAGTTCATACTGCATTTTGTGAACCTTCCAAAATTTTAGTGATGTCATAATTTCAATTTTAGGACCCCTCTCAAACATTTTAGTTAACTTTTAACTAAACACAGGAAGTTGATATAACAGTTATAAAAAAGTTATACTTACATTGACCAATTGGAACAACTATATAGGCAATCATACTCAAAATCATCCATTAGGGGGACCCAAAATTTTGCTATGTTCTACGTCTGTAAAATCCTAGATCAGTCCCTAACTTTTTGTTGTTTAAAATTATTTTATTTCAGAAATTTCAAAATACTAGCAACATTAGCTAAAATAAAATCTTTGGAAAAATATAAAAATATTTACAAACAATTTATGTATTGCGCAGTTAAAAAAATCAAGAACTTGTGGAATGGTTTTTGGTGAATAATTTTTACATAAAAAAAATTAAAGATTTGGGAAATTATTAAAAGTTAAAAATTATCAAAACTAACTTTTATGAAATTGTAATAAACTTTAATTTTTAGGATAAAACAGAAACAAGACTAATTATACATTTTGGATCAGTTAAAACTTAACTTTTTTTTGCAAACGAAACCCACAACCATACATTTTAAAGTAAACAAGAATTTAAAACATTATATATTGGTTGTTACTATAACGCCGCATAAGGACCCTATTAAACCGTAAATCCTGTGTAAAATTTCCACTAATGGATACGGAAGAAACTTGGCAAAATTAGGAGCCTAACGATGGAGTCACGGTAAATAGGGGACGCGTGGCACCCCTATCAAGTTTCTTCTAACTAATTATTAGGGTAAAGGGATGTTATAAGCAGGGTTTGAAATTCACAGTCGCTAGTGGCAAAATGAGACCAGCTTTATCGATTTTGCGACAACAAAATAAATGTTGCAGCAGTTGTCGTTCTTAAAATGTCGAAAACTAAACTTTCACAGACTGCCAAAATGTAATGAAGCAAAGTTCCCAACTATATATATATTTAAAAAGTTTTAACACATTTGAAAAAACATATTGTAATTTTTTACTAAAAAATATTGTATTTTTTTTAATTGTAAACTAAAATAGCTCAAAAGAGTATGTCCAGAATATAGGTATTTTTTTTATTAAAAAAAAGACGGTTTATTATACCATATTATTTTAACCAATTTCAGTAAAGGTCATTATCATCTGAATCCCCTTAAACTTACATAAAACTTCCCCTCTTGCGATTCCATAAAAACTCCGGTGACTCGATAAACATGCATGTCCAGAGATCTTAAAATCGTCCATTTGTTAACTGTAGACTCTAAAGAGGAAGGATAAATTTCTCAAAATGTTTCGTTCATAATTTAAAAAATGCTCCTGGGCATTTGCTGGTAGTTTTTTAAGTTAGTCGCACAGACTGCTCCTAAATTTTTTTTATCCAATTTCGAACACTGGTTACAAGGATATATCATTGGACCCGTCTTCATAGTTAATAATTACTGGTAAAATATATTTTAAATATAATAATTAGCAAGGTATTTAAATTATTTAATTAAATCATGTTCAATCAATTATTTTTAATACGAAAATAGACTTTGAAATTCTGCAATTAATATGGTAAAATATATAATTATGGTGATTAATATTATGGTATTAATATTATGGTAAATAGTATAATTAGCAATAAATTCAAATGATTAAATTGAATCACGTTTAATCAATTCTTTTGAAAATTTGACAAAAATGTATTTTGAAAATTTTAGAAAAAACTGTAAATATACTTATGGAAAAATACATATGTTAAGCATTCGTATAAATGAAAAACTTGATTAGAAGTGTTTCAAGATCATATGAAAATTTAAAATTACTTTCGTTTCTTTTTACGTGCTTTGATATCTCAATGTAAAGGAATACGAAATGGTTACAGAATATATTTTCTACCAATCCTAAGATAATAATTAAAAATAAATAAAATTAGTTAATACATGTAACATTTTAAACTATTACTATTCTTTCGATAATCTTAATGAAACATATTTTGCATTAATATAAGATACAAACAGTATCCAAATTCCATCAACTGTTTTTTTCCAAAGTTTTCAAAGTTGTTTATTCCTACTTTTTGTAACCCTGTACAAGTTTCTTGTTTATGCATGTCGTATGTTGGCAGTGAAGCATACCATGTAGGGGGAAAATATACGATAACACTCAGATGCTAATGACGAAAGATTTTTTTTTACTTTTAAGTTTATAATAAGTTATTCATTTAAACAAAATAAGTCGGGGATTTTGTTCAAATAACCTTAAGGATTACTTTTAAAAAAATATTTACATGAACTTTAAAAATTCGTTTTGGGAAAAATTGCATTTTCTACAGAGAAACTGCATAAAGTATAATAATGATGGAATGTGTTATATTGGTTATGGTTCATCAGCATCGTATTCATTAAATTTAGCATAAAATATTAGCAGTTGTGATTTCAATATGTAAAAAGTTGATTTAATTTGATATAAAAAAAATAACAAAGAAAGCATTTTCGCATTGGAGGAAATATTTTTACCATTGATTTACAAGTCAGAGTAGGCATTTATTTCTTAAGAATCAGTCCAAATATTGAGATATCACATGTTTATTGCCTACTAAATGATGTCCAAATATTAGGAAAGAAGTAAAAAAAAATCATATCAAATAGCGCTGAAATGCAAATTTTTAAGAAGTTAAACTTAAAAATATTTTTAACCCGAAAATTTAAAATACTTTTGCTAATTTTCGTTATAATTTGAGAGGTTTGATTTTTTTAGCTTAGTTCTACCCAAAAAAGTTATTTAAGATTTATTTTATACTTGGGATTCATGTAAAAAACACTCTGAATTAATTAAAAGATTTTTAACAGAATACGTTAAGGCGATTTCTTTATTTTTAATAAATTCAAAATAGCAAAATATCTAGACTAAAAACAATTTTGCATTTTTGAAATCAGCGTTCAAATATATATAAGAAAATAGGATTGCACTATAGTTCACAAACAAACTTTTAAATTCACACTGCTAGACGTATATAATAGAACATTTTCTACAAAAAAATAATGTGCAAAATCTATGAACCAACATTAAAAAATATTTTTTTAAAGTAGGTATTTTTCCTTCTGTTTTAATTAGATGATCATTTTTATCTAAAGACGCCTTACTTTACACAATAACCTTTTCAAAATATCATTCAAAAATTACCAATGCACAACAAGAGAATTAAAAAGAGTACCCAAAAACTAATGTAATACAAACACATTAAAACAAACTAAATAATTATTAATGTATTTTGTAATGTTCAGTGATGTTACGTATTATTTCATAAGATAAACGAGGCCTATTAGTAACTGACACCCAATTACATTGGCGCATTGTTTCCTCAATTCTAACGAAGTTGAATAAGACACCAATCAGGCAATGTTGTAATCCTTGGTACCATTACTCTATTAGAATAGGTGCGCAAACTGCTTTTTTCCCTCAGTTAACAAGGTGAGGCATTGTTAAAATTTGTGAGCCTCCCTCGCAAGGTATCATGTATCTTTGTGTACGTAGTTTAATGGTATCATATTTCTAGTATCATATTTCTTTGCGTGGATGGTTTCTAGATGACGAGCATTGCGTAGGATGAAATGGACACGGTTATTGTTTGGAGGTGGTTCATTAATTTGTAATGAAAATCCTTCAGACGCAGAATTACAATTATTGGATGATGTAACGGGATTTAGTGCCAAATTAGTTTTTTTCTATCCTTGATAATGTTATATATACCTATATAAAATCGTGAAGCAACTAAAAGTTCAAATCTAAAAATTCTTTATGAAGAATAAACTAGTACCAAAATAATTTAAAACTAAAAGTATTATGAGTTATACTTATAGAAAGCTTTTTAGAATTATATTAATATTAGTAATTTGCCAACCGAAGACAAATATAAAATTAATATTAGAACTTAATGAAGTATTAATATTATTATACTACTATTAATAACAATAAAGAAATTTATTTAAAGTTGAAGAAAGTAAAAGAGGTATTCACAGTATAACTGAGCATAAATGGCAATGCAACCTCAGCATAATCGAACAAAATTGCAAAATATTTTTTAAAAATTAAATTGGGAAATTTTAAGATATTTACTTCTGCCTGTTAAAGTATTTTGCAAAGTAAGTAGAAAGTGAAGCTTCTCTCTTTGAAGAAAATTAAATCAGTACTTTTCCACTTAATTTGTTTTGTTTTATTAAAAATCATACCATTGTAAATGGGGAGTTAACTGCATTTTCATTGAATTACATATTTTACCTTTAAATATCAACTTGAATTTTTTTTTATTAATTTGAGTTTTTTTAGTTAAATTTAGAAAGATAAATTTATTTATAAACAGAATTTAAGAGAAAAAAATCTTTATCTCCACACACTTATAAATGTATACCTTAATAGAAAATCGGCAAAGAAATGTTCAAAGAAATAATTTGAAGTATTTTATTAAGAATTTTCTCTGTTTCTTTATTTGTGAATGCGTGTTGAATGATTAAGAAAATATTTCCCATTGACTAAATTAGACATTTGATTTTGCCTTGAGAGGTGCACTGTAAAAATACCCTTTAATTTACCATCACAGTGTGACGATAAAAGGTTTACATCACCCTGTGCTGTGAATTTGCATGCAATGTAAAATTTATTTACTGGCAGTGATTGGATGCACCCATCTTCTCTGTTTAAACGATATTGGGGTAGCTTGTTCATGTGACTATGTACGTCAAGAAATCATTACTTTGCTTTAAAACAAACATTGCATCACTGTGATGTAATAAAGCAAAATGTGCTGTAATTTTACAGAATCTTTTTTACAGAGTACCAGAAGATAAGCTATGCCAACGTAGAAGTAGGTCCAATGATCAAACACGATGTACTTAAACACGACATATTCTTCTCCACACCCAATGAAAGCCAAACCGTTCCATTCTGAAAGCCGTCCAAAACAAGCTCTGCATGTCGACAACGACAAAAACATCGTCGAAATTAGCCACCCCAACAAGAAAACAGCCACTTCATCATCACAAACAATTTGCCTCGCTTTTCAGCTCACTCTTATTCTTTCTGTCTTCTAAAACCCCCGTGTTTCCTTTCTTTCTCACTCCAACCGTGACCGGACACAATCCCAGGAAGAATATGATGTCACAAATCGCAATTTCAATCGCAGAGTCAAAGTGGCATAACTTCAACTAATTACGATTTTGATTTTTAGGTTTGTTGTTACACTTTGGAATGTATAATTTGATTAGACATCATTGTATAATATTATATTTTTGAAAATGGAAAACGAAATAATCGGCTTATGCCATTACTGCAGCTATAAATCGACAAGGAATATGATCGTAAAATTTATGCATAAACCGATCCACCTCTAATACAAAAGAAGCCTACCTTTCATTCTTGACCGTCATCGCATTGCGACAAAACAATACACAAATAACTATATCTTGGTAAACTGCATCTTTACTTTTTTTGTAATACGATCTCAAAAATAGAGGAATTTCAAGTTTGCGGCGCCACTTATCAGTATTTAAAAGCATAATGATGAATTTTTTAATACGACCTATAAAATGTGTTATATATTCCGTAAGGATTTACCAATAATACTTAAAAGTATGTAAAATTTCATAAAAAAAATAATAGTTCCTTCGAAATTTAACTGAAGAAAGGCGTATATATATACGAAACGATATATATATACGAAATGTCAAATTTGTTCATGAAATAATAGTTCCTTCGTAAAAAAGAAATTTAACTGAAAAAAAGGCATATAATTCAAAAACTTATACATAGTATAAAATATATTTGTGGACATTTTCGAACTACTCGGGGAAAGCCTTTACATCACGGGCATATTTGCAAAAAGTACCGAGATACTGTTAACAACTTCACTAGAAAAGGCATCTGCACTAAAAAATAGACATGGTTAAAGTATTCCAATCTAACATATATTTTTTTATAGGTAAGTGATTTGTCAGAGTGAACTACTCTTAATTCATCACAAAATGGTAATCCGTACTGTCGTCACATGTAAAATGATAACCCGTTCAGAGGCCTTGTTTATAGGAGCTGTCGAATACTTATACTCTCATACATAAAATTTTCCAAAACAGAGTTGGGCCTCTTTTCCTGTAATACACAGTCCTCCATTCTCAGAGACCGTTTCATACCACGTCGTGTTAAGAAGTGGTAATCCAACACCTCCCTCCCAAATAAGTTAGAGAGAGTTATCTGTTTGTGATTTCATTACACAGCGAAGGAAGTCCTAAGACAAGAAGTAACCGCGACCAACAAGAGGTTAGCGCGGCTAATTAGCGTCGGCTCGTTGCACATTTGCTCTTGCTGTGCAGCTACTCTTTATCTCTGGGACATATGATCACTTGGGGAGAGAGAAATTAATGTTATATTTTCTTAATAGTTGTTTCATAGGATAGATATAAATATAGTTGCAGTGTAAAAAAATGATCAAAAATCCTTTTAATTTACCATCACAGTGGTAAGAGTATTGCCATAACCTCGTTTAAACGTTATTGAAATTAGTTGCTCATGTGACTCTGCACGTCGTGAAAACATCGATTTGCTGTAAAACAAACAATACAATACCTTGCTGTAAATAACTAACTTCAAAATGTGATGTAGTTTTACAGACATTTTTTGCAGTGTGTGCGCAATTTAAAATAGTTGTAGATTGATAAGTGGATTACAAGCTTAAAGGTGAGATATTTAAGGAGCATTTTTGTAGAAGTAAAGTAATTTTGTTCGAATGACTGCAATAGAGTAACGAAAAAAGAAAAATGTCGCGATGGAGTAATGCTGAAAGTCTTATGAAGAGTGCCGTAAAGCAGGAGTAATGGTTTATTTGGAAACTAATTATATAAATCTATTCTAATGAGATGGTCAAATAGTAGAATAATGTAGCAATGGAGTAATGATGAAATTCTACCTATGAATAGTGTTGTGAAACCAGGAGAAAATGTCTATATAGAAGCGAATAATATGCGTCTAATCCGAAGAGAGGGTAAAATAAAAGAATTATGTAGCAATGGAGTAATGTTGAAAATCTAAATATCATTAGTGTCTTGAAGTCAGAAGAAAATGTGTATATGGAAGAGAATAAGATCAGAATCAGATGCTAGGGTTACGGTGGATTTCATGCTAGGAAATTATCCATTAGGATTCAAGTGAGATATACGATCTTTGTTTTATTAGAGGGTAAACTACTGGTAGATGTTTTTATTTTGCTTTGCTCCATTATTTAAATACTCAATTGCTGTTTTCTTGAAATATATTTTGTTAATTAGGAGTATCTTTGTCAAAGATGAAAAGTTTACTCATCAATTGTATTAATTTCTATAGAAATTTCATCAACTATTTCCTTCCTTAATTTTTAATTTTCAAGACTTTTAGATAAAAACTTTTGACTTTTTTTAGACTGAAAAATAAACCTTCGAAACAGAAATGTTTTTTTTAATTTTGCAAAGCACGTGAAACATATTACATAGTTATTTTGTTTCACAGCCCTTAATCACTTGCGGGGGTCCCGGCGCTATTTCGGGCGTCTTTAAACTGCTGTCAGCAATCAATCCGATTCTTGTCGCCCTCCTCTCGACTAGACTGCTTTATCGCTGCCTGCAATCGACTTGCGGATTGTTATTGCCTTGATTGCATTGCCTGGTCGAAAAAAATCCTATAGGGTTAATTTACTAGGGTACATTAGGGATAGAAATAAGTGCGGACTATGGAACAAGCCGTCGAGATCGGTGATGCCGATTGGGGACACTAATCACTTCTCTGAAGGCTGGAGATAGCTGTGCCAGACATTACTTCGTTGGTTACGTTGACAAAAATGTAAATGTTGTTTTCATGCCTTCAGTAACTAGTTTTAGTTTAGCAATAGTTTAGCAATTAGTTAACTAGTTTAGCAATAGTCTCTGTTGAACATAATCTTTGGAATAATTAATTTCACAGCTTTTCACGCTGTAAAACTTTTGGTGTAACATTTCTCAGTAAAAGAGGTGACAGGAAGTTCTGTCTCCGATTTGAAGGAACCAACATAAAGCAGTGTAATCTTATGCTGAATCCAAGTAACCGTACACCACAAACATGGTGTAAGTTTAAATCACAAAGAAGGAATAATAATACACCAAAACGGAGTAAGGTTACTCCATAAAAATGAAGTATACAAACAAGTGACAACAAAGCTGCATTTAAAGTGATACATAAATGCCTTTACTATTGTACAACAACATTATACGTATAAGAAAAATTTTGTCGCGACTTTTTGTCGGACCTTGCAATTCTTTGATTATCAGAACGTCGCTTTACCGACCACTCAATACCTGCTTAGAGAAATCCGTACTTTTTTCATAATTCCTTCTGATCTACAAAATTCTAGTGATGTGTTGTTGTAGAAGTATGGGTGGGATTTATTTTGAAACCTTGTGACATGACTGTAATTTTTTAAATATCAACTTCTATTAAATGACCATTAAACACAGATTCAGAGGTTTTTAAATTATAAATGTGCAAAATAGGATATTTTTTATACAATTACATTAGAAACATTTTACACCCCCCCCCCCCCCTCCACACCTTCTCTACACAAAACCAGATGTGAAAATGTGAATTGAAAATTGACTGTGTGCATAAACTATGTTTAATAAAAATATGTTAATTATGACTGGTCTTACAGGCGGACGCATGTTCAAAAAACACTTTTGGAGAATCGACAACTTCCAAAATGTGTAGAAAACACAAAATATCCATTTTAGACTTCATCGCAATATACTTTCATTACCTTAGATTTCATAAAAGATATTTGAAAGTAAAAAATAATCTCGTATGTTCAGGCTTTTATTTAAAAACGCTATATATGCCTTTCTTAAAAGCTTACAATACCAAAAAAACGAATATTATATGGCTTTTAGCCTAGGAAATTCAGGAAATTAAAATCCAAACACAACTTTTTGTCGCATTATAGTCGCATTTACGAATCCTTCAGAAGAAAATACTTAATAAATTCTAACATTTTTTTAGCTTTTCTAAAATTTCATAACAAAACTATTGTAATATTTATAAATATTTGATATCAGTTTTAAAATTTAGACATTATGTATTCAGCATCGATGAAAATTGTTAATTAGTTTACTTTCTTGTGCTTCCTTTTGTGTATTTAAGTGTTTGTATATATTTCATTATTTTGTAATGTATCCTTGTAAGAGTTATGTATACTTCACCAACCATTGTAAACGCGTCAAGGCCCAATACAATAAAATTTATTATCTATCTATCATTAGACGCATGTTTTGTTGAAACACGTGTATGTGTATTTCTGTTTAAAAAGTGGCTCTTGTACCAAATTATTTAAGTTAAAAAAGGTCGACCTTGTATATTTTGACCATTTCTACAAGAATGCAAACGCTAAAAACTTAAAATTTTGGTGATGTTTTCTAAACAATGGTTTGCAGGGCTTAAAATAAAAATTTCCAACATTTCTGCTTTAAACGTTATGTAAAATTTTGAATGATAACATTAAAATTTGTTTAAAGTGTGTTTTCAAATAAAAAGCATTTTACTAAAAAGTAAACTATCCCAATTTATTAATCTTGCTCTTTGATCAGCTTAACTAGCTCTTTTCTTTGTGTTGCATGCAAATTTATTTTAACTTGGACCGCTATAACTATTTAACTGAAACTGTTAGAGAAATTAAGTGTTTAAAAAAAATGTACACCCTTGTGTCGTAACATATAAAACATTGAGCATTTTATAAACGAGATGTTTTGAACATTTAATAAAATTGAAAACACGGTTAATTAAGCAAATAGTATATCTTTTTTCAGCTTTTTCATTCGAGCACAGTTTTTCCCTTTGCGGTATATAAAATAGTTTTTTGAAAGAGCTACACAATCAATTGAAAATTTTTCCTCTGCACGGAAAGTTTCTGGCATTAGCCTTTCAATACAGTTTAGGCTAAATCACAAATTGACAGTAAATGGTCATGTGTACTTATCGTACAGCAAATATGTTTTCCGTTAATATGAAGGGATTACTAAACAATTAAGTACAATGCACGCAAATAAGCTTTTATCTGTATCCAGCTAAACATATCTTACCTTTGATACAAACGATTGATTTAAAATATCGTTGTTTTTTTGCAAAATATTTGTCTTACTGAAATACAACATAAAGCTACTATTTTTTGTATTTTTGGTATAGCTTTCGGTGATTTATTAGTTCTAAAATAGATTGGAACTGATTACGTGATTGTTAAAAAGATTTCAACTATGCGTTTTAGTTCAACTGGATTTGTATTCCAAGTGAGATTCTTCAAAGTAGTAATACACTGCAAAAAAAATTTACTGAAATTAACGGAAAAAGTACCGGCAGCAGAGTTGCCGGAACTTTCCCGTTTCGTTAAATTCCGTATTTCAGATTCCGTTTATCTCGTGTTAAATTTTCCATGCATTTTCCCGTGTTTTATTAAGTTCCGTTTCTT
Organism: Oedothorax gibbosus; assembly: GCA_019343175.1. NCBI lineage: Eukaryota > Metazoa > Arthropoda > Arachnida > Araneae > Linyphiidae > Oedothorax > Oedothorax gibbosus. The sequence goes on from CM033279.1 coordinate 20,384,506, forward strand.
ATTTCTCCGTTATTAAAATTTTCCATTTTGCATTTCCCCGTACATGTAATACAGGTAAGGTAAGGTAATCGTTTGCGGCTGCCTATTTCTAGCCTCCTTTAGGAGCTTAACACAGCCAATAACGTCTCGTAATTTAGAACCCTGGTCAAGTCACGAGGTCGACACCTGAGCGGGCACCCAACGGAACTTCGAGCGACATCGTACGCTAACGCCGTCGGGACTTTCCACAGATGTAACAAGCACGTCTGTCCCAGTGTACTCGGGCCCATCCGTGAATTGAGGATTTTTCTACTATTTCCAGCTCTGATCCGATTTATAGGATGACTGGCAGTAGATGGGATTCGAACCCCCGCACTCCTGAGAAGGTTGAATCTCTAGGCTGATGCCCTAACCACTCGGCCACGGACGGGCCTGGTAATACAGGTATTTGATGTTCGAGTTTCGATGTGTGTATTCTTAGTGCATTATCGCCAATTCAACGATAGGGTAAAAAAAGTATAGCAGCTCTAAAAACGGGAAAATTTCGTTTTCATTTCTTCGCTCGTGGTTTACGGACATTTTCAGTTTTTAGAAGGAAAAACCCGTTTTCAGAAGGGAAAAAAACCCGTTTTCAGTCGTTACGGGAAAGTTCCGTTAAAATCAGTAATTTTTTCTCCTGAAATTTCAGGTTTTTTTTAACAGTGTAGTATACGGATAGTGTTGTGCCGTTTATTGTGATTAATGGGAGTTTATACATTTTTTTTGAATTTTTAAGTTTATATTTTAGAGTTTTTATCAATTATTAGACTTCCAGAATTTGTTGTACATGTTTGTATGTAATAAATCTGCGTATGCGTAGAAATTTATCACAATACGTCATATTCAATATTCATGTATATCCTGTTTCATACATAACATTTACGTTTGAAGTTCAGTAACTTTGTCTTACAACTTATAATTTGTGATATTTATTTTGAGCGAGGATTCTTATATAAAAAGCGATATATCCCTTCTGTATGTTTATTTTGTACGTTTTTTTTTAATTTGTTCATAAACACCTGAGACATTGAATATTTTTCCAAATAAGAAAATAAACGAATCTGTCAGTTTGAATGATAAATAATATAGATGTGGGGGGATGCAAAGATGAAAACGTAATGTATTTCAATTACAAAGTGCTTTACCATAATACTGACTGTAGTAAACAATTACCTAGTCTCTATACGTTACAAAGCTAGGAATGAGTCTTGAGTTATGTGCCTATTATGTGTGTGGACATTTTCGTAAAATTTTCGCAGGAAATACTATAGTACATTTAGTCGTACTTTCCTATCGTAGAAGTAGGGAAATTTGTTTCACATAAGGATTAGAAAACGAAGTATTAAGGACGGTATTGTTGGATTTCATTTCAATCAATCATGAGTTAACTTTTTCTTAACGTAACTAGTCAAATCCCTACAGTGCGAGTATCTTGAAATATGCAGATGAGGACAAAGTGGAAACAACTACATTGCTCTTATCCATGCATCCATGGTACATATGTGTCAATCCATTCTACGTATTTCTGTTTGGTATTCTGTGAAAATTCATCGGGCAGAAACCATAGGTTCTTTATAATAGTGGGTGGTTATCTTTAAAATTATAACATTTATAAGGTTTCGACATTTTGTTTTTTTTCTTAACATCCGCCTTCCTCCAAAGGAAAGAAAACTGTATGATTAGAAGACTCTTTTAATAATAATTGATTGTTTTGAGAGCAAACACAATATTTTAAACAGTATTTTGTAATAGAAAACCATCGAAAGTTACCAAGAAATCTCTGAGAACTACAGCTCAACTCAAGTTATCAAAACGAAAGAGTATAACTCAATCGATATTATAATATAAGCATTATATTGAACCTTCTTATTAATTTATAGCATTTTCCAAAGGTAGAAATCATATAAACACGTCCCTTTCCTATCATATCAGCATGCCTAGTTGTCTCTGTAATAGAAAGCCATTAACCACTACCATGAAAAAATTTCTGAAGACTTCAGCAGAACTAAAGCAATGCAATCCAAAGACTAACTGAATATAACCCACACATTTAAAACCTCCTAACCAATTTATGGTATTTTCCAAACCACAGAAAACACATCCCTAAACCAACAGCATAGTTGTCGTATTAGTGAAACACACGTTAGCTAGCGTCGCCATACACACACAGTAGCCCACTTTCATCGGGCCGGTGTGTTTGAAAAACGAGCTGCGGTAGGTGGCTCTTTCAATATATATAATACAAGATTTGTGATACAAGACCTTACAACTGTGCTCCGCAATAGAAAACCATTGAAAGTTACCGAGAAATCTCTCAACTACAGCTAAGCAATCGAAACAATGAATTCAAGCTGAAAACAAGGTGACTCAATAACAAAAGTTCTAGTAGTAAGACGACTCGTAGAGCTGCATCGCAGCCAGCTCACACGACGATAGATGGCAAAGTGCTAGTTAATTAATTGATACTGAAAAGGAGTACACCGGCAAAGCGGAATCGAACAGCACTGTTACAGCGGCGACTGCTAGGTATGGCCTCCCCCAACTCGGCATAGGCCCCACATGCCACCCTATATGTCCGTTTGTCCAGGTTGCAGGTTCATCTACCTATAAGAAACTCTTGCAATAGCATACATGAAACCTCTGACTTATGTATTCCAAACATAGAAATCATAGTAAACGCGTCTCTTTCCTATCCAGATATGTCGCTCGAAGTTCCGTTGGGTGACCGCTCAGGTGTCGATCTCGTCACTTGACCAGGGTCCTAAATTACGAGGCGTTATTGGCTGTGTTAAAGCTCCTGAAGGAGGCTAGAAATAGGCAGCCGGAAACGATTACCTTACCTTACCTATCCAGATCAACAGGCATAGTTGTCTCCGTAATAGAAAGCCATTGAAAGTTACTAATAAATCCCTACTGACTACAACCCAATTCAAACAATGACATTGAAAGAGCAACTGCATATAAGCCATACATTTAAAACCTCCTAACCAATTTATGACATTTTCCAAACCACAGAAAACACATCCCTAGATCAACAGACCTAGTTGTCGTATTAGTGAAACACACATTAGCGTCGCCATACACACACAGTAGCCCTCTTTCATCGGGCCGTGGTGTGTTTGAAAGACGAGCTGGGGTAGGTGGCTCGGAAACAGCCAAGTCACGGGTCACCGGTGATTAGAGGCGGCGGGCCGCCGGACAAACCGCGATGGGATACGGCGACGGACAGACTTGTGTCGCGCGGTAATTCGAGAGGACGATCCGAACCGCACATGTGGCTAAAGAGATGATCAGTGGGATAAATATGGATGTGAAGTGTTGTTGTTTGTTGGTTTGGGTGGTTTTGAATGTGACGACGTCGGACAAAATTTATAATTAATGCCTGAGACGAAATTGATAATTACTTTTTTTTATTTTATACCGTACTAATTTAGTTTCAAAATAATTTTCTGTGACGATTGTATTTATGAAGTGTGAAAAGACTAACTGGGCAGTTTATAAAATCGATATCTTACCACACCAAAATACTGCACTGATTTTCGCTACAACAAATAATTTTATTAATTAAAACAAAAACAACGAATATAAAACCTGAAAGACTTTTGGATTTCGATATCCATACACTTCATTTCAATGAGTTATTCATCGACTGTTTTAAATATAAAAACTAATGAAAATCTTAGTGGAAGATCTTGATATGTGACAAAAGGGTACTTGTTAAAAAGGGTACTTGAAAACGGTAAAAAAATATACTTTACTTACTTAATTAAGGCTATGAAACAAGGGAAACTTGTTACCTTTAAAAAAGAAAATAACGTGTTCATTAATATCAAAACATCATTTTTTTTAAATCACACAACTCATTCTTTCACTATAATCTCTTCAATTATCAAATTATTGCCCTAGTAATTGAGAGTTAACCTTCTAATTAGTTTCAAAATCTTAAACGCAATTTTTAACCTTTCATTTAATTCCAGACGAGTTCTAAAAGACACCCACCATACTCACATTCTAAATATTCCTCCTTTATATAATAAAACACCACACAAAACTATTGCCACCGTTGACATAACTTTTTAGCGGTAACTAATTTAAAGCCCGCAATCAGCAAGCCCTCAGTCCAAGATGCATTTTTCATTACCGTTATTACTTCATTAAGGCATCGCCACCACTTAACAACATATTTAATGGCAGGGGCGTAGATTTGCGAAGGGGCGAGCTATGCTTGTTTATCTACAGGATTAAACACTAATTAGTGGAAGGGGCACTTTTTGGCGCAATTCAACTGTGCCATTAAAGGGAAAAGCGCCAGGGACTGGAATGTTAATGACTTTGGCTGTTTCCAGGGAAGCTGGGATTGGCGCATTTAGGGGGATGCGTAACAAAATGACACGGGGACGGAAGCTAGCATAATGTGTTGTTATGATGCAATTGTAAATTTTTTTAAAAGGAAAATAAATAAAGCTGAAGCATTTTACTTATACTCGAGGAATTTATTTTTTTAAAGAATGATTCGCTAAGAGAAAAGAATATAGAAAGTATTTTTTTTCCTCGTAAGCAGAATGGAGTTACATAATGAACATATTTCGGTTTTTTAACATTTTGACTAAAAAAATTTTTAGACTCTTTACTCAGCCAGAAAAATTTGTTTTACTGATAATTTCTTTTTTGAAAATTCAAATCCCACAGTTTAAAAGATAGCAGAACCAGATCATCTGCTGTTTTTATCATCCAAAGAGTGGAATGTATTATAATCGTTGAATCCGTATTTCTGTAACCCACTTTCACCGCCTAAATCATGTATTCCACAGATGCATGTAAAATTGATGATTCCATGTAAAAAAGTTACATTTTTAATAAGCCTCTAAAGTTTATTCCATTTTTTACTAAAAAATTGTGAATATAACAACATTTATTAGTTAATTATATAATACTGAATGGAATGGAAAAAATATAATTTTCTAAAAATTTTTGATTTTAAAAATAACAATAGAATTTTAAACTTTACCATTTTATTGAAAGTCAAGGCATTTAACAATCCAGTAACAATTAAAAAAAATCGTGGCAAAAAAATTAGAGATTAGAAACAAGTATTTATAAATTTAATATAAAAATGTTTGATTTCATAAATTTAATTATCTAATATTAGTTTATAATAATTAATCATACAGAATTGCTTTGAATAAATGAAAAAATGGACTTCGAAGCAATTAATTTTTTTATTTAATTATTAAAAACTTCTTTAGTTTTTTAGAAAGAGCTATGATCTATTAAACTAGTTTACAATTTTCATTAAAATTATTAAAGATACATTTAAACCACTTTATTAAATACTACCAAAACCTAATACGCATTTTTACTCTTTTAAAATGCTATTAAACCCCTACCCTCCCACAACAGTGCTCGATCCAATTTAATCCGCAGAAAACACACAGCCCCTTTCAAGCCGAGCTGATTCAGCTTCCTCAACTCTCAGCGTCTCTTTCTCAATTTACCCCGGGCATATCATTTAATTACACCATAATTAACCGAGCCTTGAATGGTGGTCGCTTTACCCCAGCGCGCATTTTAATGGACAACGGAGACCGTGCCCTTCATTTCCAGAGGGAGCAAGCGCTATTATGAGCCGTCCACTCATTGTGAACAGCGAAACAACGAGTTTTAAGTTAAATTAGAAGGGGTTTATTCGAAAAGAACCAAATGACCAAAATCTGTTTCCGAAAAATCACGAGGACTGGGGAGCCCAGTTGGTAAGGACGTTGTCTAACGTATGATAGGTCCCAGGGTCGGGTCCGGGCATTGCCAACAAAACGTCGGACTGACGAAAGTCCCCATAAAAAGGGAGTACACGTTTATTAAGCTCCGACGCCGCGTTTGATGTCGCCCATAAAATTTGGGTTGGATGCCTACTCAGGTGCCGTCTCGTCAATTGATTGTGGTTCAAAATTATGACGCCCGTCACCAATAGCTGTCGTGTAGCTCTAGTGATACGATTATTCAACCTAGTAACGATTTCAAATTTTCACAATTTTAAATTGAAATGTTTCTAAGGAAACTTTTTTAAGTGAATCGGTGCGTTCTACTGTTTCGTCAAACTGTTCTTAAGCACACAAACCTGAATATATATGTCTACCAACCAACCAACCAACTGTACTGTGCGAACATATTACGTTATAAGTAAATAATTTTTTTCTCATTGTTTATTAAACTTTTCATATTTATTATTTCAAATTTAGCGTATTCAACAAAAAAAATTGAAGAACTATCTCACGTGATATACATATAGCTTTTATAGTAGGAGTATTTCCTTGCTTTCACGTGAGTATTATTATGTTTAGAGGAATAGGAGTTCTCTAGCGAGATAAGTCCTTTTCCTGAAGTATTGCCATGAAATGCATTTTGATATGGCTAGATGATTATTCTAATAGCTTTCATTCTTTCTTCGGAGGAAGGAAAATTGACTTTCCATTGTCATCAATTATATTTTCATGCGATTGTTTAATTTTATACATTCTTAAGCATTATACTGTAATCCTGAAGAATTAACAAAATGTTGATGCAATGCCACTTAGCTCTTTTTTGAATATCCCGTTTCAATTAGGGCGGCTCTCTCCGTTGCTTGGCTAAGAGTTTAGGGGCTTAAACAACAATGCGGCAGTGAAATTATGGGTTATAATTATATGAGCTTGGTTAATAAAAGCAAATTAAATAGGTTTTGTTTGCTTAAATATAATCATACTGAATTTAGCCGTAATTAGGTTTATTTTTCGTTTTACTGTAATTGCTCTCAAACGAAGTGTAATTTATGTAAAGGTTTTTATTTATCCTTTAAATTAGAATTTTCAAACAAAATTTGCATCATATATTGATATTCAATAAATGCTTATCCAATATTCGAATTAAAACGGATGCCAGCCTTTATTCTTCAGATAAAATATTGATGGTTAACAAATATTATAAATAATATATAGATGGTATAATTAAGTATTTAACAACATTTTGAAACAATTCCATCAATCTTTTCGTAAATGGAGTTTTTAGTATTTTCAGTTTATAATGGAATTTAAATTTTAAATACAGGCCCCCTATACTATTTTTCCTTCGCAATATTCAACAAATAAGCATATGTGTGGTACAAGAGAGTTTTTTAATCTCTTTTTTAAGTTTTTGAACATGCTTTTTACTCCAAATTATCAATTTGGGAAGAAAGATAACACCCTACAAAGGCATGGCAGGTCGACAACACCGCTCACGCATACCTTTACAAAAGAACTAAATTTCTGGAGAAGGCACTAAAAAAAGGTGAGGGTTAATGTAAATAAAACCCCCAACTTCCCCAAAAACTTCTCTTCTAAAAACAGAACAACCAACAAACTCTGATTTAAAGCTCATTATTCCAGGAAACTGCTTAGCGCCGGTTTTTGTGCGTTGGAATTTATATCCTATAGAAGAATATGGAATTAGAAGCAGATTGCAGCAAATAAAATGTTATGTTACACCACTTTGATTCTAAGAAACCTTACCTTAAATTCGGAAAATTGTATGATCTGCTTGAATTATAGTGGTGTGATTCTACTTGCGGGTTACTTTATTTTTCTTCTAAGTCCCTTAAATTCTTAGTCTTTGTGAAGAAGAATCTTCCATATGAAGAATCTTCTTTAAGAATAAAAGCCTGGAAACTCCGAGCTAAGCCACTGCGTTGTAAAATGATTCATGGCAAGAATTTTTTATTATTTAAATTTTTATATGTTTTGTTCACCCTCACGTTGCTGGACTATTGTTGGGTGGAGAATTGTTATAGGCCCGGGGGCTTCACAAAAGACTTGTTGGGAGTTTTTCTTTCGGGAGTAAGGAGAAATTTATCAAGAGACAAGAGATCAAACTTGTGCTTATTTTCGGGTTTTATATCCTTTTGCTAATATCGTTTTCACTGAAAAAGTTGAATAATAATACACTTGTTGGTAACTTTTAGAAAGTAATTCAAGATTGATGAGTAAAACGCTTTGGTTGAAGCAAAGTACTCTTTGCAGTAAACTCTGCTATCAAAAGAAATTATACATAAACGTATTATGTTACATAAAAAAATTACTTATTTAGATTTGAAGAAAATATTATATAGAGATAGGAGATCAATTTGTTGTAATGTATCTTTTTCATTAAATAATTACTTTAATTAAAAAGAAAAAATATTCCAAATGCATTCCAATCTTAATCACTATTTTATGCAATGCATCTCATACCATTGGAAACGGGTTGGAAGTATGAAGTATTTATAAACTCATTAAGACTTCTAAATTTATTTTTACTGCCGCATCATCAACTTTAGATCTTTGGAACTACTCCATATCACTGAATTAAATCTCTCGTTTCCAAACTCATTAATTTAAAAAAACTCAATGTATTACGAAATCATTTCAAAACGTGAAATTGAATAATATTTTTTTAATTACATGTCTGCACCTTTTTGTTTAAAGGGTATTTTTTATTTATAGTAAAAATAAACGTTCTTTTCTTAATAATTCCTAACTAGACATAGTTATAAATAGCATCATCCAAGATTTTCTAAACAGTTGGTACATTTGTTTCAAGAACTTCATCTAAAGATGTATTTTTGAATCGGCGCCAAACTCATCCTCTAACTAGTATTTCACTTGAGCCATCAAATACCTTTCATACAAAAAAATCGTTACAAGTTTAAACTTATTTCTTACTGTCACATTATTCCACTAACTCAGCTTTTTCGAATAAAAGCTATTCAGAAAAGAAGTTTGTAGCGGAAACTGTTACCAAAAACTGCTCCGACACAAAATTCATGCATCTAAATAAAGTGCCAAAAAGAGCATTTAATGCTATCTTAAACTTTTTAACGTATAAAAAAAATCTTCAAAAATTATATTAGTTCTTATTGTTTGCTAAATTAATTTGTGTTTTTAACACTAACTATAGAATATTGCTCACACTTGAAAAGTATTACGACATTTTATATCAAAATACAACATTTAAACTATCTATAACTATCAAAACGTAACTAAATGAATTTATTTTTAAATACCATTTGAAAAGCAAAAAACAATGAAAAACCCTCTTAAAAAGATATATTTAGTATTAAAATGTCATTATTCATATAAAATTACACGGTTTGAACAAGGTTTAACAACTGTTGTTAAAACAATTTACTATGTATTTTTTAATGATGTTTTTGAAATTAAGATAATTTTTGCATACATCAACGGTATTTTACCTTAAAAACAAAGTGACTATCACCTTGTTTTTAAAATCAATTAATAAAAGAACGTAAAATTTCGTATCTAATGTAAGTACTTTTACTTCATAAAAGCTGAGGAGTAAATCATATTGCTCGCATCATATTAAAATACTATAATCCTATTAAAGTAAAATAAATATTTTTTGAAACCAACATTTTCTTTAAATTATTTAAAACTCAACAAACTTTTAATATTTAAACAAAGTTTTCAACAGTAAACTTATCTGCCGAATTTTATCTAAATATACATTCTTGACTTGGTTCCAAACTCAATTGCTAACTAGTATTTCACCTAAGCCATCAAATCTCTTCCACGAAAAAAAAAATGCGATTATTTATGAACTCATTACGGCTTTAAAACCTTTTTTTCACTGTTACATCATCAACCAAGATGCAACTGAGACATCCATTTCTTTTTAAAACCATTAATTACGAAAAAGCGAGAATTCCTAATCTAAAATGGACGCTCTCCAGGACATAGAAGCTGACACGGAGGAGATCCACAATCGCAGAGTCGACTAAGTACTTCTAATTTTATTCCTTCAAGTCAGAGGTGGACTCATTTAAGGATTTACACACTGAACTCTTTGTTTTCAGACTAAAAGTAGGGAAGAGAAATATATGTATTTTCGTAAAAATAGTTGTTTAGTGTCTTTGTTTTCTTTTTAAGAAATGATGTGTAAACTGTTTAAGATTTTGTTTTTCAGCAAATATATCGTAAGCCTTAAAAATCTTTAAAAAATATGTACTTAGCAAATAAGAAAACCACTGTTCTTTGCGTTTGAGGTATCAGTGATTACATAAAAAAGTTTATAAGTTTATTTAACTTCCTAATGATATTTCAAGGCGTCACATTATATAGAAAAACATTTGAATGAGTGTAACATAACTGTAATAGTCTATGACAGTTTTTGTCACATGGCATATAACTGTTCTACTCGCCATGTCATATAACTGTTCAATTGAGCCACTTTTTTGCAATTCATTTTTCAACTGCTTGGATTCTATCCAACGACCACAGATTCACTCTTTATACCACTTCATAACTGCGCGCTACGCTTCTAGGTAATGGTTGTTCGTTGAGAAAGTTGTCTTATACAGAAGTGTTTGAATTTGAAATTACATTCGATAAATGATTTTTATCAAGATTCTGGGGAAAATTTGTTATACTCAGGAACCTATTCATATACAACTCCTTCCTGATAACTTACAATACGTCTTCCTGATTACTAACGAAAACCAGGAACGTTTGTGATACATTCAACATTGTAAAAATATCTACATCACTGTAATAAAATAACCATCTAATTTACCATCACATCAGTGTCAGGTTAAAAATGCTATCGTCACCCTGTGCTGCGAATTTGCGTGTGATATAAAATTTATTTTGTGTCGGAAACTCTTGCTTTACCGGCAGAGATTGGATTCACCCATCTTCTCTGTTCTGCCATTGGAGTAAGTTGTTCAGGTGACTCTGTACGTCACGGAAATATCACTCTGCTATACAACAATATTACATCACTATGAGGTAAAAATTACCTAAAAATGTCCTGTAACTAAACTAAACTCCTCGGCGCAACAGCCCATCAGTGGGCCAAGGCCTGCCGTGCCCATTTCAGCTTTCGTGACCAAGGGATCTGGGGTGCTAGGCATATGTCCCGGTAAGGTGGTCAGCCTCTCGCGGAACCCCCAATGTTTAGTTCCCAAGCATGCTTGGTCCCCATTTTATCGACCCACTTAAGGGATAGAAGGATGGGTCAACCTCACTCAATCCGGGATTCGATCCCCGGACCTGTGGTGTGGCAATGCGAAGCACTACCACTAAGCCACTGGACCTCACAACTGTAACTTCACAGACTTAATTTTACTGTGAAGTAACATTACAATTTTAATAATGTGTGTACCTGTCCTTGCTAATGCAAAGGAACAAGTCACCAAACTCCACCTGATCTTCTCTTCACAATCCCTCTACCTGGCCAGAACAGAGGATGCCTTTGAGAGGAGTCAGGGAGAAGAAAGAGTTCCTTATCCAGGCTTGGGAGTTGTTTGTCTCATGGATCCCGAGCAGTTGTCAGCGGACGGGGCTGTCAGGAGCTGTTTCAAGACGGATGCGATCTGTCTCACCTGGGAGGTGTGAGCGGAACACACTGTGGAGGCTGTCATTAAAATGCCTGCGTTTGATGCGTGTGGGGTAACGGGTGTATAAATAACTGGGCGGAATGTATGAGGGAGATGTGTGGTCGATAGGTATGGTGTGGAGAAAGTCTGGTTTTGCCCATGTTTTCTGTATAGAATATTACGAATCGTATTTTATTACTTTAGAAGAAATGTGCTAATGTAAAAAAAAGTTTTTAGGTAGATTTCTATACACACTAGTAGAAGATAGAATTATCAAGACGCTATTCTAAATGAATTAAGCTAATTTGGCACCCAATACATCAATTGGGGTCGCTAATGGTAAGTCTATGAGGAAAAAAAAGGATAAAAAAAGCATGAACATAAATGGATATTTTGATGCTTTTTTTTCTATTCATAGAGCTCCGATAAAATTGTGTTTGGCATATGCTGATATTTTTTAAAAGCTACTTAATGTTTTTTTAAATTGAAAATTTATTTTCAGTGTAACTTTTAAGTGTAAAAGTTAGCTAATAAAGGAAAACTTAAAATGTTGAACGCAGATTCAACATTCTTATATTCAGATAATATCTTTCTATTGACAACTTTGGACAATGGTGCTGGTTCGTATAATATTGAGGTTAAGAGTTTTAATACAAATGATAATTTACATCATAATCTATCATACATACGATACTTCAATACATTTTTTGTTTTGTATTTTATTCTGTATTACCTACTGTGGTGAAGAATAAATTGCATCGGCTAGCACGTGATACAATATCGATTTAATTCCTTTTTCCACATTTAAATTAAAAAATAATTCTTAAGCAAAAAGTTTAAATCAAGAAAAATTGAATTGCGTAATCATACATATTGCAGTTCAATGAAAGGTCAAATTTCCATTTTGTTAAATGACAGTTATTATATTTGTTATCAGTTTTTATTTACAAGGGCAAAATTTAGCAAACCATTTATTACTTATATTCGCATAAAATGAAAGAGACCGAAGAAACATAAAAGAATTGAATAATCCAGACGATCTTCAAACATTATAATTAATTTAAAGATTTCAATTACTGAAACGTATTAACAGACATATATTACTTCAATTAAACTCCTTTAAAGTAAACAATAGTAAAGTGTTTCAACCAGTACTGGAGGAAAACCCAGTGAAGAGCAAATACTTTTATTTACCTCATTTCTATACATACGGATACACTTCATTATATCATTATTAAAAAATATACTTATACCTTTATAAAAAAATAAATCTAAAGCTTTCTATTAAGTTTTCTGGAGTCTTCAATTTGCCCAGTGAAGCAATAAGTTAACGAAAATTTTGTATTTTTAAATCTTCAAGTTCTTTGAACTACCATTTCACGAACAACTCCACAAACTAATTTAATTTTTCAAAAAATCTAACCAACTTAGAAAGCCATCGAACCGCAAAAAAAACCTACTTCATCCCCCAAACAAACTCTACTCTTAAATTAAAAGAAAGAAGACATGAACCCCAATCCCAAAAGTTGATACCTAAAAAAACAGCGCCTTTTATGGTTATTACGAAAGAAATAAAGAATGGAAGAAGGGAGTAAAAAATCACAACTGTAATTGAAAAGAAACCCTGGCCGTAGAGAGTTTGCTGTCATTTTTCGAGACACATACCGCCCTCGCCACAACTGCTTTCGCGCCTTTTCAAGAATTGCCCTGTAATTTCCACTGTGCCGACCAGCAATGCTGTTTTTTTTGCTGGGTTTATTTATTTGAAATGCCGCCGATTGGTGTCTTGAATGCGGGTCCCACTATAGGATTCTGTTAAATGATTTCTATTTTAATATACTGTCAGTCTACTAATTATCGGCACTTTGTTGGTTTGAAGTTTATTTAGAAACCACTGTTTGTTGACTTGTAATAAAACAAGTCTACATAATTTCTTTATTTGTAATTTTATTTATTGGATATCTATTGGTTTAATATTTGTGAAAGTTATTCGTGCAGATCTATGGATTTTTTTATTTCGTATTTTTCGCGGGCTTCTTAAGTGCGGATACACAGTAAGTTTTGTTTACCGTTAATAGTTTGTATGCACTACAACTTTTGTAGAAGTAAAAATACCAAATAAGAAATTGCCAAATACATTTTTAAGTGGAGAAAATCGACATAAAATATTCTGACTGGTAATTCATAAAATATTCGGACTTAATTTTAACTTAAATTGGACATATCTTTCATTTTTCTAAGAGCAGACAAGCAGCATTTTTAAAAATAAATTTATACTATTATTCCGTACACCGAACTGATGGGTTTGAGATATTTTTAAAACTAAGTTATCGAAGTGAATCGCAAATGATTTAACCCTTTATCTACTGACGGAACTTATAAGGCCGCTGTTTTACTTTTCATTGTTTATTTGGAGAAAAATGTTGCAATGTGGAACTTTTTAACTGAATTGTATGGTTTGAGCGCATTAAAGGTAAAATAAATTATCAGAAAAATATAACTTTATTTACCTGCGCCAATTCGCTATGCTTTGAAAGAATTTTAAGTTTCACTTAAAAGACAGTTGTTTTACTTTTCATTGTTCGTTTAAGGGAAAATAGATGCGGAAGTGGGGATTTTATTAATGCAGTATTCAGTTTCAAAACATTAAAGACTAAAATGGTAATTCATATTTATTCAAAATAATTTTGTTTTTGGTCAGTGTAATTTAGTTATCATAAATAGAAAGGAGGAAAAGCGAAAATAAATTCATCATAAAATGCATTTTATGTTCAAACTATTTTTTTTGTATCGAAATATATTCTAATTAATTGCATAGATAGCTTTAAAAATCAAAATTAAATCTTAATTCAGTGCATAAAGGGTTCATAAGGGTAAACATACATTTAGGACAACTCTAGTGTGAAGTGTTCATAACAACGAACCTATATTTTATCTGTAATTTGCATCATTCTGTAGTTCCAATATTTTTTTAAATTAGTTTAGTAATACTTCCTTATCAGAATTATGGTTCTTTATTTTGTAGACAAATGTAAGACGCTTTAATTACTTTTTCCTAACTAAATGAATGCTTGTTTATGAACTTCAAAGAGGTTTTTAATTCGAAAAGCATATAATTCTTCAAAAAAAATAGTAGCGACATAATAGAGATGAAGTTTTTTTTTAAAAAAAAAGACTAAATGTTGATTTTCAATTTGATGTTGAAGTGGGATGAATAGTTGTGCTTCTGATCTCTGATAGGATGAAAACGAAATTGAATGTGACGCAGATGCTGTTGATGATGATGGTGATGAGTTGGGTTGAGGTGGTACGCAAGAATGGGAGATACATGCTCTTTTTTCGAAATAAGCTGTTTTCAGTATCTGTTTTTCTAAAAAAGTTCTAAAAAAATAATTTCTAAAAAAGTTTTTTTGTAAGGTGTACAGTGCTTACAGTAATAAAAGTGATTAAATTAAGTATGTAAAAGAGTCAAAATGTACGCGTTTAGCACCTGGTAAAGGCATTTTTAAATGTATTGATAAACACTTCAACTCTCTTACTAAATTATTTTACAATGTTTCCAGTAAGCTCTTTATTTTAAATTGATTGATGTGATTTTGGAACTAGAAATAGTTCGACTTTTCTTTCTTTAAAAAAAATTGTGTGTAAATGTGTGTTAAGACATAAAAAAATAATTACTCTCCAAAAATGCTTTTATATTTGTCCAGTAAGCTCTTTATTTTAAATTGATTGATGTGATTTTGGAACTAGAAATAGTTCGACTTTTCTTTCTTTAAAAGAAATTGTGTGTAAATGTGTGTTAAGACATAAACAAATAATTACTCTCCAAAAATGCTTTTATATTTGTGGTGCAATTATCTTTCAAACCTTCGAGTTTAAGAATTCTTCAAGAAAAGTTTTCAGCTACTATAGTTTAAAAAAGTGGAATTATTATTTCAAAGGCTTAATTTGATGGATGTATTTGCAAAAATCACATGATGATAAGATGAAGGGTTCGGGACGTTTAGTGGCGATTAGTCCTATTGAATTTACCATAAAAGTCTCCAATGGACTGAACTGCCCGGATTTCAGTAATACTTTGAAGAATGTGAGTTTTTCAACTACACCCTTTATTTCCTACATTTCATTATTCTAATTCAAACATATTAAACAAAACTAAAATAAAATTAAAAGCATGGTTTTCGAGAAGTCAAAAATAAAGTACTTCTGTTCAAATGTATGAAGAATATGCGAATAAAGAACCTGTTGTTCTTTTAATTCACATCCCTATAGTGTATCGACGAATAGGAGGAGCAGGAGAGGGCTGAAGAATTTGTGGGAGGTATTTTTATGGAGGATTGTGCGAGGGTTAGTAGATATCAGAAGGCTACTTCAATTTCAATGCAGGTTTATATGTCCTAATAGAAGTGTTGATACTAGGTTTATGCCATGAATTATACTTTATCCGGCCTGATTGTTTGCCTGCTTTTACCAGTTTTATAGAATAAATTATATACTTGAACTTTAAAACGTATCCCCCCTACTTTTTTTCCTCCTAAATTTTGTATTTTTTGTCATTTCATCTACCAATAGTTTGTACCGTTTGTTCTATGATTATCAGTATATATGCATGTTATGTGGCCCATGCCTTGGTGCATACTGTAGATTTATTTGTTTAATAAAAATAACCCTATAATTATGGTTCAGATTTAATGTCGAAACTATCTATTTATTAATATGACATTTACTACACTTTCAGTAATAAAAATATCGTTTTATGAGGATTCTTAAATCATCAAAGCGAATTTTGTCACTTTGGACAATCGTTTCTTCACGAGGTCACGTGACATGATTTTTAACTAAATTATTTCCTCATAAAGCTCGCCAAGTAGTCAAGTTCAAATTTTACTTAAGATCAGTAAGCAAATAACAAATAACGGATTTTCAATAAATAGTCAAATAAAAAAAATACTATTTTTGCCAAATTTTATTAGGATTTTCCAATAAATTTTAAAATGAGGAGTCCAAAGACTCGATGACGTTGTTTTACGTTATCAATCGAAACATAAAAAAATGAAATATTTTCTACTTTTTGGCAAAGTTCATTTCGTCGAAGAGTAAGAAACATTTCGTTATTTATGTAACGATACTAATTTTAGCAAATAGCTGATGAAACAAATTTTGTTAATTCGATCAAACGTTTAATCGGAGCATTTTCCAAGACATCAAAATGACGAAAATTTTGTCATATTTGGGCTATCCATTTTCGAGAGTGTAACGAAGTACAGTTGTGTCACTTTTTAGGCTGCTCCTTTTTTTCATCTAGATTTGATACATAGAGGAGAGAGATTGATACCTAGATTTGATAGATTTGATATCTCTTATAATTTCAGATTTGATATGAAATTATAAGAGAATAGATTGTTACCGGATGTTGACTAAAATAAATTAATAAAACCTATTCTAATTCCAAACATGTTTTTGGTAAAAGAAAGTTTAGATATTTTTTCTTTCTGATTCATATTATTGTGTGATACTTTAAAAAAAATATTAAACCGGGCTAATAGAATATACTAAATATTTTTTTTTTTAATAAAAGGTAAAATTGGTTTGGTTAAGGGATACACATAAATGATAGGACAAAGGTACATAATGATAGGTAAAGGATGCATTAGAATATCATGATTTAGGATATAAAAAAATCAATTAGATATAAAATAATTCCAGTATTTTTGATTATATGTTATTATGACAGACATGAGTGAAATGGTGATCAAATGTACCCCACGCATAGTGCAAATGATGTTTATATATATTCTGACGATGAAAGAACGACTGTTGACTGTTTTTTATTGGCTTTAGAGGTGGTACTTTTGATCGTAGTCCATGGTAGTTTTCATTTCACTATTACAAAACATCTTGATTTGTGCTGAAACAGTCATTGGTGAAATTGCATTCTGCGTCTAAGAATTTTTTATAGTCCACAATAACATCTTAGAGTTGATGTGAACTGAATCTGGTGTGAAGGCAAAAATTATGTTCAAAAATATCAAAATTGTGCATTATGTCCACAGAAATTTCAGTTTGAAACTATATTGAATATTGTTTTGGTTGAAGTTTTTGTTGATAGTTAAATCATTTTAGAAAAATCAATAAAAATAAAATTTATAAAACTAAGAAGACTTAAGCAGAGTTTAATCAGCGTTTTTCTTGAATGTGGAACTTTTTGATTTAGTGGATAACGAGGATTTAGCTTCAGATATAGTTCTATATATTCACATTTGTTTCTTTACTGTAAATAAATACTGCAGTTAAATAGGAGAAAATCTTACACTATAACGAAATTTTGGGCTTGTGTATTACCATTAATTTTGCTTTATACTCTTATTTAGCCTTCAAAGTTATATACAAATTGTTCAACTTATAGAAAAAAGTAAATAATTGTCGAATGAAAAAATGCTTACAGCTCATTTTCTACAGACATAATTTATTATTTATCCATAAATACGTCGTTCGTATAATTGTTCAACTAATAGAAGAGCAAGTAATTATTAAATGAAAGAATGTGTGTGTGCTTAAAATTCATTCAACAAGCACAATTTATTAGTACTACTCCATAAATACGTTGTTCGTATAATTGTTCAACTAATAGAAGAGAAAATGATTATTAAATGAAAGAATGTGTGTGTGCTTAAAATTCATTCTACAAGCACAATTTATTAGTACTACTCCATAAATACGTTGTTCGTATAATTGTTCAACTAATAGAAGAGTAAATGATTATTAAATGGAAGAATATGTGTGCTTCTAACCTACTCGACATACACGATTTATTAGTACCACTCCATACATTCATCGTTCGTATAATTACACAACATCTTCCAGATGTCCCCCGTGAAATTAGGTGACCTTCACACATAAGCTCCTTTAAAAACCGTGGAAAAGTGAACAGGAAATCCACCAAAAAACATAGTATCCCTTTCCTCCGCACTGTGCCTACCTAACGACCCATGCAGAAGAATCAGATGAGATAATTAACAAGCTCCCTGTAACTCAAACCCAATTCTGCAGCTCCTAGACGCCGTTTCACAGCTCAAGAGTCTTCTCTGATCTCTGTCTGGGGAATTTTTCCTGATTCGTTTGTAAGCCAAATAGGAATAGGGGATGTTGAGGAATTAGAAATCTGTTACAAATTACGTGTTCGTTTAAATGATTAAGATTTGATGTGTCTAGAATTTTTATCAATTGTGTGGTTTATTTTATGGAAAAATTCAATTACCACTTCTTGTACATTTTTCAAGTACGTAACACAAATTTAACAACACACAGGAACCATGATAATTATTTTATAGTTTCAAAAGTTGTTCTTATCATAATCTACTTAAAAATTCTAAAGTTCATTTTAAACTTTTAATTTAATGATTTTTATTTGTATCTATTCTCTGCTATTGAAGGTAATAACATACCAATAAAGATTTTAACTAATCTTTAGTTTAAATGTCAAAATACTGAAGTAGTTAATTTTTCTACCAACAAAAATTCTTTAAAATAATTTTTCAAGGCATACCTCAAAAGATTTTCCCCCTTAAAAAGTATTATTATTTTCAGTTTTGGTGTCATGCTAATAAGATAACTACGTTTACAGAATTAGGGGCTGTTAATTAGATACAAGTTTTATTACTCTAGAGCCTCTATTATATTGATTTTTAATAAAATGAGAAAAATAAATTTTTCATCAAAATTCGCAAAAAACTTGAGGAATTTTTTTGCAAGCTGCAAATAAACTGTAAAAATTTAAACTTTTAAACTTAACAAAAATTGTTGATTGACGGAATTTGTCTGTGGACTAGTCGTAAATCTCTTTTAAAAAAAGTAAGCATATAGTAATGTTTTTCACATTTGGGAGCATTTTTAACTTATGACACTTTCATAAATTCTGTTCTGATAAATCGTCGATTTGGGTGGCGAAGAATAAACATGTGACAATGTTTCAATCTGGATAACTAAAAATACTTAATCCTAGTTTTTAGTCACAAAAAAAATCGTACAATGAAGTGTTAAAGATAAAACATGAACATACAACATCTATCCCTCACAAAAATCTTCAACACGCCACAGAAACCCAACCCTCGTAGTATTGGAGTGAAGGCTCCTGGATGCTGCTAGAGATATATGGAGATATGCAGTAAGGGCGACAGAATACTTCACGCATTCCGTGTATTCTTTTCGAACGGAAATGCTTATTCGAATCAGGGACCACATGTTCTAATAGTGGAATGTCTGCTGTTATTCTATATGAGATTGTTAATAGCGATATATGGGAAGGAAGTGTGATATTGGGTTGTTTTTTAAGGGTTAGTTGTATTAAATTTCAATGAAGAAAATATTTTTAGCAGCTATTCAAAAATATCATGAAATGGTTTTGTTTGAATTTTAAACAAACTTTTTTTAGATTGTTTTCAGATTTAATTTTTTGTTACATTGCTTATTCATAAATACAATAGTACCAGTAACTAAAAAGTTAGTAATTTGCATTGAAAAAAATCGTATTCCTATAGTACATATAATATATCTATTTTTAACACAATTTGGATTTTTCTGAATATCTATTATTTTTCAGTACATCAACTAATCACAATCATTTAGTAATATTTCAGTAATAACAACAATTTACCAGTTTTCAATTACCAGTTTACCAGTTTTTCAATTTACCAATTTTTCAGATTTAATTTTTTGTTACATTGCTTATTCATAAATACAATAGTACCAGTAACTAAAAAGTTAGTAATTTGCATTGAAAAAAATCGTATTCCTATAGTACATATAATATATCTATTTTTAACACAATTTGGATTTTTCTGAATATCTATTATTTTTCAGTACATCAACTAATCACAATCATTTAGTAATATTTCAGTAATAACAACAATTTACCGAAAAAGCAACTACAGTACCTAAACACACCTCAAAGAATGAACGATTTCTCTTTTTTTTATTATTTCATTTTTATCACACAATTGCACAACCTTGTTTACACGATGAACCACAGTACCCAGTTACCACTTAATCCGTTTCAATTAAAAACACGATCACCTTCACTTAAAGTATCCTAAAATCACCCTATAACTTTGTTTAGAATTCAATATTTTAAAAAGCTAGTGCATTACAATTCTCATGGTTTTCTCCCCTAATGAGAAACGACACTGTCTACCATCCTCGGATGCGTAGGATGAAGACGAAATCTGGAATCAGGGATGGTGTTGGTAGATGGAAGAGATACAGTAATGGGGACCGGGGAAGATCGAGGAGATGAGGATGCTTTGGATAGGTTACCTTGATATCAATTTACACAGTGTACAGAATTTTACGGTCTAGTTTCAAATTCAGAGGGGTTATAATCAAAGTTGGGATTTCAAATATTCATAAACAAGAAGGTGTTGGTCAGAACTATCATAAACTTTACCTTGTTAACTTTAGAGAAATGGGATTTTATTTAGAAAAAAACAATTTTTAAAAACTGAACTTTAAAAAAAAAACTGAAATTGAATGGTACACATTTTCCAGATATCTAAGGCAAAATACACCCTTCAGACATCTAAGCGCCTGAAAGTAAGCCTGTAAATAAATAAGCTAATAATTTCGAAGCTTTGTAAATTAATAAAAGGTCAAATCCACACAATAAATAAGTTTCAAGGAAAGAAGAAAAGGGGAAGGAACAAAAAGTCAAATTATAAAAAGGGTTCCAATATCCAATAATATTGATTAAAACAAATCTTAAGACTGTAACAACTATATTGGAAAGTAAATTCGACAACCGTGATAGTACTTTAAGGTAGGATCGGTTATTTTTATTTTCAAATTCATTTTTTATGTCACAAACTTCATTATTGTATTTTTAATACAATTGTATATGGTTACTTTTTAAGGCACATGGGGTTTTGTGAACAAGTTTACTTACTATGAGTAAAATAGTATATGAATTGATTTTAAAACATTTGTCTGTCAATTTTTTTCTATGATGTTAATTTTTAAAAAATATATTTAGCTGAATTAAAAATCTATGGATGATTCTGTCAACAAGAACAAAACAGAAGTTTTAGTTGTCACACGGCAAAAAATTCTGTTAAACTTTACGGTTTTAAACGCTTCTTAATGACGGTTGTAAACTGCAAACATGTTTATGAAAATGATTTAAGACTTTTAAATTAGCAAAACAGTTTTAAACCATCGAAAGTAAAAGAAATTTCTGTAAAGTTACTTTTTTTACACTGTACGACATAGAAATAATCGAATTTTGTTTATGAGCAGTGATGTGAGCTAATAATCCATCTCGAACGAATTTTTCTATATTCAAACCTTATATGGCTGAGTAGAAATTCAGGTATATTTAATGAATGCTTCACTGTATAATAGCGTAACGGACGTTTTAAAAAAAAATATCACTAGTATTTTTATGATGACATGATTTTCATCTTATTTTCGAGTAAAAATATATAAGTATAAGTGTTTGTATCCATAATTATGGGCGGAATAGTTACACCACTTAAATTCTCCACCATAGTGTGAAAACAGACCACCCAAATTTCAGCCCAATTTTATTCCCACCAATAATAAATCCCCCTGTAATACATAATTAAAAGAAAATAACTCAATTTCCTCTACATTCTATTGGATAACAACATAAAAAAGAACCCATATATGATAAAACGTTTAGTTGTAATTCGAAGTGGACACCTAACGCGTAGGCGGCGCTTAGCAATATGAAATTCACTTACAGCCTAACTTTATCCGTCACTGAAGCATTACCATGGCAACCGAGTGTAACAGAAAAATTAAACATGGGCTTTTTTTTTAATATTCTGCTGGCAACAGAAAACGTGGAATTCAAACATGTGCTACGGGTTGCTAATAATAGGTCTCATGAGATGTGTCGTTAATAAATTGGGAATATAAAAAGTACAGCCTCTGCAATCAGCAGTAGTTGTTGGATTAACGTTCTTTTGGTATAACCACTTGCTTGTATTTCATTAAATTGAAACCATTTTTTTTCCTTGAATGGTTAGAATGACTGTTATTATCAGGAATGTGTACTTAATATCCTTTTTTCGAAAAATTAGCATTTTTTGTAAATTTGGTGACGGAAATGGCTCATTTTGTAGAATTTCGGATATGATACTCTAAACAAATATATATATTATTTGTTAAAAATTATCATACTAATTTGCTTGGGGTGAGGAATAGTTTTGTGTTTGCTTCACTTTCTACTTCGACCC
This sequence comes from Oedothorax gibbosus, assembly GCA_019343175.1. Lineage (NCBI taxonomy): Eukaryota > Metazoa > Arthropoda > Arachnida > Araneae > Linyphiidae > Oedothorax > Oedothorax gibbosus. The sequence continues at coordinate 20,407,159 of CM033279.1, forward strand.
TAAAATTAACCCACAATGAACAATCTGGTTACTGTCCACCACCACACTCCCCCCACACAAAAATCAAAACACAGAGTTTTGGAAAATGAGATCAGTTCCAGGTTGATCTAGTCTACCACGCTTCAAATGCTCAAAAAATACCGGAGCTCCCAACAAAATATCAACTTTTAAGAACAATTTTTTTCAGTGATTTTTATTAATTTATTTGGAATATTGATTTAAAACAGTTGCTCTGGGGACACTGTGTGAAAAGATTTTATTCAATAACATAGAAGATTTGTTGGCATCAATGAATTTAGGCATTATAAAAATACACTATGTTCATTTGAAAAATGATATAAAAATTCCTTAAAGTAAAGGAAATTAAGCTATTAAATTAATTTTAGCTTCCACACTACGTTTACAACGTAAAAAGTTGAAGGTATTATAATCGTTCAGTCCGTCCGTCTGTCTGTCCGTCCGTCACCCACGTTCATAGCCCAAACTACAAATACTACGGACAAGTGTGATACGTCAAAAAATTCAGCGCATCGAAATTAGAATACGTACATTGAAAATTTCAGAAAATAATTCGAAATCGTAGTACTTCAATTGTTTAAAAAACTGCAAAATTAAATGTTCATTTAAAAAGCATAGGAAGCCATTTTTATTACAATTTAATCACTATTGCCATTCGCAACAATCGCTCGAGAAACTTTAATTCTTTTAGACAACAAATTAAAATAAATTTATTTTTGCGACATCGATCAGTTTGAAATGACGTAAAATATATTTCACTACGAGATTCTTTGTATGTTGATATGAAATATTTTCATTCTATTTAAAAGCGAGGAATATCACATATTTATTCTTTGAAATATAAATTAATTTTTGCAAACGATAAGTAATAATTATTGAATTTACGAAATAAAATAAATGAAACCAGACAAATTTAGCGTGTAAATGTTTATTATAGAATTAATGCTGTGTTTGGTGCCTTTTTACCTGTTAAACACAACTGTTGTGTGGAAGCGGGTTAAGTGACAGATTCTGTTACAAACCTACTTGTTTTTATAAATGTTGATGAAATTAAAAAATAAAAAAACGCAGTAAAATGACGACAATGGTATCTCAAAATGCAGGATAAGTTTTCCAACCTCAATGGAAAAAATCAAAGTTTAATAACAGCCAGTTCTTTTCTATTCAAAACAACACATTGACCAAGAACATAAAGTTTCTTCCACCTCAACAATCAGCCTTGTGTCATCACAAATATCAATGCAATTTTAGCTCTTGCGGTATCCAATCAAAAAGGTGATAAACTGCCGTCTGTTTTTACAAGACTTTTTTACAACAATTCTATTCTAGATCCTTTGTCATTTCCGGCCCTTTCAAAGCGTGGATTGGTTGTAAAGTGACATACGAAATCCAGGTAAAGTAATTGGTTGCTCGCTGAACGATAACAGACCAGCCTAGCGCATTTCAATTGGTAACTAATTTCTTTCTATTGCCGTATCTAATTGAATATATGGATTGGGAAGGAAGTGTTGGTGGAAATGATTGTACATTCAGCATACACTGCCGCCTCTGTGTTAATTGAGTATAGTGTTGTTTGAATAGAAACGCAAAGGAAACCTTAACAAAGGTAAGGTTTGTATGCAATTTCGAAAAGTTGCCTGACTGAATGCGACCTTAACACATTGATAACTATTTCAGTAAGATAAAACTTTTGCTAACACAAACATGAATTACATCCTACCCTTACCTCGTCTCTGGACTACAGTCCAAAGGCGTAAGTGGTTGTTTTAAAGCTAATCTTGGAAGTTTAGAAATAGGCAGGTAAACTCGTTAGAACAAATCAAAAGTCTTACATTAGTGGTTACTTTATATGGTGGCTAGAAAAAGATAGCCGGAAAACGTACAACCTAACCTGACCTAACTTATTGGTGACTGAAAATTTTCTTACATATCAAATTTAACAACAGTAAAATAAAGCCTCAGAGCACAAACACTTAACACTGTAAATATACTATGTTGAGTTGTGTATAACCTATTGGCTTCAAAAGTAAACATACGTGGACCACATTGTAAAAGTTACACACACACACTTAACAACTTAATTTTACAACTTTTCTAGAGTTTTGAGGCTTTATAACTATATCATTACCAAAGCAGCTGATTTATTAATTCTATTTTTAAAAAATGACCCAAGAAAAAGTTCAATCAAATTTCTCAAAAATCCTCTGAAGTTTTTTAATGGTAATTTCATGACACATGTCGCGTTAAGTTTTTTTTAAATGGACTATTAATTACAAAAAAAACGACAGAACTTTGTATTTCTACAGTTCAAAACTTCAAATTCAATAAATTGAAGTGCCCCTCCGAAAATTTTAAACGTTAATTTTTTTTCAAAATTCCTTTCAAGACATATTTTTAATATTATATATATATAATATATATATAATATATATATATATATATATTTTATTATATATATATATATATATATATATATATATATATATATTATATATATATATATATATATATATATTATAATATATATATATATATATATATATATATATATATATATATATATATATATATATATATATATATAGATATATTTTAATATATATATATATATATATATATATATATATATATATATATATATAATATATATATATATATATATATATATATATATATATATATATATGTTTAAAAAAATATATTTAAATCAACTACATATGGTTAAGATTTTTTTTCGGGAATGAAGAGGATATATTAAACATTTGCTATAATTTTTTTGCTTCTAAAATCATGTAAAAATAGTAAATAAATATTTTTGTAAGTATTGGGTGTTGTACAAGGTAAGTAGGTATGACAGATTACCAGTCTCATTTATTTCAGCGATAGTTATCCACCCCAGTAGTTTCTTACAACGCCCAGGTAATTAATTACCTTTAAAAATATGTGTCGAATTCTGAGGTCGCTGTCGCGCCCACTCATTGCGTCGAATTGTTTGAATATTTGCATTATGTAATTTGTGTATGTTTCATTCTGTTACAAGTTATTTAAAAGAAGCAGAGCTAAAGGTGCTAATAAATGTCTTCTATGTATATTTTTTTATTTCATTTAATCAGGTATAGAAAAAACATATCTTTGGAAGAATAGTTATTGTGTTGCTCTGATTTTTTTTTACCTAACTAATCCTGTATTCGGAAAGCTACTCAGATATTAAAATATATCAATATTTTGACACTAAATTATATAAAATATTTAATAATTATAATATTAAATATTTTTAAGAACCTTTTAAGTTTGTATTAATTATTATTTTTTTTTGCAAAAACCTCATGTTTTAAATGCTATTTTTAAACTAGAAGTTATTTTGGTTGCCATCAGAAGTTACTTAGTTGCCGAAACTGTATATATATTAAAAGTATCTATACGTTTATAAATATAAATTAACTTATCAAATTTTTATAACCAAATAAAGTCGTGGAATTGGTTATTAGCATATTTTATCGACTAATATCGGTAATATTGTTTCTAATCATTTATAAATAAATGGAATCACATAAACAATGAAAGGATAAACTAAAATGAGAGAGAGAGATAGACAAGTCACTTCAAAATTTAGTAAATTAAAGACAGTTTTTTACTATGACAGCAGTGATTTAATAAAAGTAGTACTAAAACTTTTTTAAAGTAATAACGATATTATGAATAAACTATTAATGTAATTAAAACCAAATTGTAACCAATTGTACCATCTACTAAGCCAGATTAGTTTTTATAAAACAAATTCATGTTTTAACCTATATGCAAAATTAAATAATTTAAAAAGAAATTAAACATAATATTATATCAACAATTTATATTTTGGAAAGTTTTATAAATTAAAAAGATTAACATATCAGTAACTAATTATTTTTCAGTTTTATTATTTCAAATGAATAACAAAATATACATCGAAGAAAATCAGCACAACTCAATTATAGCGTCGCCATCTATGAAGTCTATATTGAGCTATCAAAAAAAGTTTTGTTAAATTCAATAGTTTTATTATCAACGATAGATGGTTAGCACTCACCAAATTTATTCTAGTTATAAAATGTGTGCATGAAAAGAAAAATTCAAAGCATTATTTTAGTTGAGGTTACGGAAAAAAATTAAATTATGAATTAAAAATAAGAATTGAAGTATTGCAAAGAGTAATTGTATTATTGTAAAGCTTTAATTGATAATACTTTTGTTTTTACGCTACACACAGAAATATCAATTGTAAAACCTTCTATTATCACCTTGATAGTTTTTTTTTTAAATTATTATGTTAAACTATTTTTAAACTTTTCATGATAAGGATATTTTGAAAGTCCCAAGAAAAATAATTAGTTTGTAAAACATTTGAAAATTGATGCCACCTTCATTTAACATGTTTATATAAAAAGTTCCGTTGTATTAAAACCAGATTATGCAACATAATGAAAAATCTCAGTGAAATTTCATTTATGTATTCAATTTTCTATTAATTATCAATTCAAATTACTGTTTTCTATTAATTATCAATTCAAATTACTGTTTTCTATTAATTATCAATTCAAATTACTGTTTTCTATTAATTATCAATTCAAATTACTGTTTTCTATTAATTATCAATTCAATTACTGTTTCTTAATTATCAATTCAAATTACTGTTTTCTATTAATTATCAATTCAAATTACTGTTTTCTATTAATAATCAATTTAAATTACTGTTTTCTATTATTTTTTTTATTAATAATTAGGATATTCTGAATAATATTTATGTGGGAAATTTCTTGAAACCAGTTTCCCCTGAATCGAGTAGCTATCCAAGCTCGTTTGCTTGCAAATCGTTGACTTAAATTATCACTATGGTAACCAATGGTTTAAAAAAATTTTATGCGTTGAAATATTTTTAGTTCAAAAATAAATCTGTTTTTATTTGCCTTTTTAATAAGCAATTTTACTTAAAAATAAGTAAAAGTAACAGCTTGAACTAAGTGTTTTAAATTTCAACTACGTTTCTAGTAAAAGTATTAACAAGTAGATGACACCACTAAAGTTATGTGAAAAACTGAGTGTTAAATTATAGTATAAGCATTTGGTAATAGATGGCGCCACTACTAAAACCAACCATTATTTTATTAATAATCTGCCTTAGTTTGATTTATCATCCGTGTAATGACGAAGTTTTCATTCTTGAAAATTTTTCAAATTTTCTACAGTTGAATGGGCTTGTTTCAACACTTTGTCAAAGAAAACAAAACAACCAATGAAATCGCAGTATGGAGAGCGTGACATCATAAGAAATATTACCATTGAAAATATTTTTGATGAAATAATTATAACTTAAAAAATGTAATAGTCCGTATTATTTTCCCTAAATCCTAACAACTATTAACCTTTTTCTATTGCCAAATCAATTAAAAAAATTATTTATTTTTCATTTACAAAAAAAAATCAGTCTTAAAACAGAAAATAGATGTTAATAGCTATTATTTTTGTAATTAAAAAGCTTATACTAAATTAAAGAATATATTTGAGAAAGATTTATGATAATTTTCGAACCTTTTAGCTTAAAATAAATGTTACTACATCAAACAAATCAAACGATGAAAAAAACTAACTGTTTTTGATGTTTCGTTCAATAAGTTTCCGTTCCAATAATTCCGTTATAATAAGGTGTATTGCACCTATTTAAATACATTTATTTTTACTTTATTCCGCATCAGTAAGGTAATGCAAAAAGTTTTAGTCAATTATAGTTTAGAAGTTTTCTGGAAATTACTATTTTTGACACAAAATTACCTAAGCATATACTAAACAACTGTTTCTGTAAAAGTTGTTTCACTGCGCATGCTGTCCTGATGGTGGGAAACGCATACCAATAATAGGTAAAAAGAGTGCATTATTCTTTTTACCACGGTTTTCTTGGACACTAATTTTTAGAACGTAGGTAAATGCCACAACTAGGATGTAAATTTTAGGTAGATATGGATAATTGTAAATATCCATTCAAATAAAGTTTGGTCTTTCTTGTATGTAGTTACATTTAATTTTTATGTAAACATTAAATTAATATCCTCGTTCGTAATAAAATATGCATTCTCTCAATGTATAAACACTTCACTAAATGCAAACTGTAAGCATTAAGATCTATCTTTTCCAAATTTCTGAACCACAGCTTTAAAAAAAGACAAGTAATATAAGAATTTTGAAAATAACGTTTTCCTAACAAGCAAGGACCTTTTTAAAATATATTACAATTAACCACGAACAAAACAAAAACTTAAATATCACACGGAAAATTATGGCCTTAATTGGATTTTACAAAAACTCCATTTGCTGCATGCGTTCTCATTTTTTAACATTTTGCAAACTTCCAATTAATTTTCAATTTCATCTTTTTTTTTAATTAAAAGGCCAACTGCCCTGGTAAGTTGCAGTTTTTTACAATGAATGCAAACATAATTTATGATGAACAACAATTTTTTTGTTAGTGCTCAAAGTTGATTTCATTATTTTTTGAAAAGTTAATCAGCTTTTGATTATTTTTCGTTTAATTGAAAATTTAAAGATTGGTAATATAATTAGGATTTCAAGTCAAGAATTCTTATTATAATTGAAATTGGTGTATTTATTGATGACGATGTCGGATTGCTGATGACGTTATGTATCAGCAATCCGAAAGACCTAAAATCTGGAAAACAAACCTTGCATTTATCGCAGAGCAAACTACATCAGTCGTACTCTTGTTTAAACACCCATGGTTAAGCTATGATAGAATGGCCGGTCTGTTTATTGATGACTTTACTTTTAGCGAGCTTGAATATTTAACGCTGAGTTGCTCTACCGAGTTGTATGAAGTATAAAGTGGAATATTTACCACATTTGGGCATATTTGTTGCTTGGCAATTACCGCAAAGTGCCAAATCGAAACCAGACATTATATCATTGCATTTTCACACCTATTTTCAAACAAAAGGTTACAAAGAAACCTTGAAAGTGTTTGTAATTATTATATAATATATATATATATATATATATATTATATATATATATATATATATATATATATAATATATATATATATATATATATATATATATATTATATATATATATATATATTATATATATATATATATATATATATATATATATATATATATATATATATATATATATATATATATATATATATATTATATATATATATATATATATATATATATATATATATAATATATATATATATATATATATATATATATATATATATATATATATATATATATATATATATATATATATATATATATAATATATATATATATATATATATATACATATATATACATATACATATACACACATATACACACATATAACACACATACATAATACATACATACATACATACATACATACATACATACATACATACTTTACATACATACATATATATATATAATTTCTGTGGACCACAATGGATACCCTCGCATGTGGGGATTTACGGATATGAGGTTGCTGACGACTTGGCAAAGCAGGGCTCGGTTGAACCATTGGGTTCAGACGCCCCATTAACTTTTGACGAGCTTTACTCCATCGGAAAAAACAATGACTTAAAAACTTGGAGGGTCCCTCCATCCCATGATTGGTATTGGCGGAGATGTCCTGGGGGCTCCATTGGCCTTTCCTGCGCCGACCCGACGGCGCTGTCAAGATTTGCCAGCGGCCACCTGAAGAGTTGCTCCTATAGTAATGGCAACAAGGTTTTCCCGGTTTGTGCAAAGTGCGGGGTGGAAAGTGCGTCCCCGGAGCACATTCTTGCTTGTCTTTGCATTCCTAAGGAGACTTTTGCGACGGACCCTTTGCTTGCCCTGGATTTTTTGAAAGTGTATGGACTCATGGACAATGTCTAGCTGCCGCTAGACAGTGAGGGGATTAGTCACAACACAGTGTTTGTAATATTCCAGATCTTCAAAACGCTCTGATATGTCAAGAAGTGGTTATTTAGTCATCGTTGGTATGGAAGATTTCCCGAAGTAGGATTAAGCAGGATAAAAGAAGAAAAATTCACTATTTGCAGTACTTCCATTCCTTTTTTGTGAAGGACATTTGTTTGTTTATTTGATTAATTAGGAACAAACTAATAATTTATCAAAAATAACAATTCAAAAATACACTGACCGATTTTCATTTAATTTATTTTTCTGGACAAAATAAGAATGAAAATGCTGATTAATGGTTTTGCTGCCAAATTATTTTCATTTTTTAAACTATCTGTCCCAATCCCGCATACTGATGCTTATTTGATGCAATGAAGTAAAAAAAAAGAAAACTAATAAACGTCTATATATTCATATAAATTTCATAAATTTCTTTCATCCAAAATAAATTTTATCAAACATTTAATAAATACAATTACACATATAAATAAAACAAAATGTGTTGCGATTCGATTATCCTTTGTCAGTTCATAAAATTTTTAGGTGATTCGAAATATGGACATAGATTTTGTTGTCAGAAACATAACTATTGTATCTTCCATTGTGACATATCCATACATTTATTCATCGTCTTCTTGTTCCTTAGATCGAAAATATCGTTGCACGAGATTTATCATAAGTTCCTAGAGATGAAATAAATGTGTGAAATGTAAGGAAAATAGATGGACTATATTTAAAGATTATATTATAATAATTAAAGAACAAAATTAATATATTCTTTTAATAGATTGAATGTTCTATTGCAACGGATTGACCTAAACATTTACACACTAAACGGATATTTTAAATAATACCTACGTCAAGCAGAAAGAAGAACAATTCATTGATAGCTACATAAGTTAGTACTTTATAAATTCGAAGTTTCATAGTTTTTGTACTGAATTTAACAGATAGATTATCAAAAATGTCCTTTCAACGGTGTTGTGAACTGAAGTGAAGAAGTCTTGTTAACTTGCTATCTGTGTATGCACTGCAACTGTAACTGTGTTTAGAATTGTTTTAGGTTTTGGTTTTGAGTGTACGTTTTTTAGAACATAAAAGATTTTAAGATCCACATCCAAGTTGTGTGGTAGCCTTGTCCATGCTTTTTCATTGCCTCAGAATTACTAAACCGTAAAAAACCAGAGTGCTTTTTTTACATTTATGGCGTCCGCGAATTAAAGAATCTGAATATGGAGGTTTTGAAAAGACAGCGTGGCTCACTTCGAGCTTCTTTGACCAAAGCGATCAAAAACGTGTCGAAGTTGGTTGTAGAAAAGGCCGCGAGTGACGACGTGGATATTGCTTTACAACAGCTTGAAGAAAAGGCTAAGAAACTTTCGGTTATCGACGAAGAGGTTCTGGAGCTCATGCGTAAAGAAGACTGTTCCCAGGATTTATTCGATAATGAAAACGAAACTTCCGAGGACTACGAAGATCAGTTTATAGCTGCAAGAATAAAAGCCCAAAAGTTTTTGGAGTCCCAGAAGAAGGTTATTCCCGAGAAGAAAAAGTTCAAACTCCCTATGCTAGAGCTAAAGAAGTTCAACGGAGAGCCTAGAGAATATTTGTCTTTTTGGTCGCAGTTTTCGAAAATCCACGAGGATGATGAAATACCGGAAGAGGATAAATTCCAGTACTTGCTGCAGGCTGTTGTACCAGAGTCCAGGGCAGCACGGCTGATAGAGAGTTTCCCCCCCGACTAGGGACAATTATTCAAAGGCTATTCAACAACTAAATGAGCGTTTTGGGCGAGAAGATTTGTTAGTTCAAATTTACGTTCGGGACCTGCTGGCTATGGTTATGCGCAATGCAGTTTCCGGAAGAAACAAGTGTGACTTAACTCAACTATATGATGAAATAGAGTGCAAGTTGATGTGCTTGGAGAGCTTGGGCCGCACCAAGGAAAAATTTGCTGATTTTCTGGAGCCGTTGGTTGAATCTTGTCTGCCAGAGACGGTCCTGCGAGCTTGGGAAAGAAGCAGAACTGTCAGTGACTCATTGGAGAGAGAAAGTGATCGCTCATTGGAACAGCTGATGCTATTTCTGCGAAAAGAAGTAAAAGGCGAGGAGATGATCACTCTGGCCCGTACGGGATTAGGGCCTCCTCAAAGAGCAACACCAAACCGAGTTTACGAGGGTTCACCCTTGCCCACGAGTGCGTCCCTAGTAAATGGTCGTCCTGACCAAGCGGGTGAGCAGAAAAGTTGCCTATTTTGTTCTAGATTAAATCATAATAGTTTTGAATGTTTTCAAGCTAAAAAAATGTCACTTGAAGACAAAAAGAACGTTGTAATTCAAAAGCGCGCGTGTTTCAAATGCTTACGAGTAGGTGGTCACATAAGTCGTAATTGTAAACTAAAAATTAAATGTAGTAAATGTCAGAAAGGCCATTATGTTGTGATGTGTTCCCAGTTAGATTTAGCGATGCCTGGCACTGGCTTAACAAACACTAACGAAAATGTGGTTAGTAATGCGTTGGCAGCAAGTCATTCTGGAGGAAATAATGTATATTTGCAATCTATTGCTTTGAGAGTTTGCAATAAAGACCAAGAACATGTAATACGCGCATTGCTTGATTCAGGATCCCAAAAATCGTATGTCTCGGAAAGGATTATAAGTTCACTAAATTTAAAATCCAAAACAAAACAAACCCTTAGACATGGTTTGTTTGGGGGGAGAGAGACAACTCCGCGCACTCATATGGTTTATAACTTATTGATTAAAGATTTAGAAAATAGTTTTTCATGTTGCATTGAAGTTCTTTCAGAGAGAAAAATCTGCGGGTTTGTTCCCAGGGTAAATGACTTAACAGCTCTAGTAGAGTTAAAAGAAAAGGGGATAAAAGTACCAGATTTATGCATAACTCAGCATGAAATAGATTTGTTATTGGGAGCCGATGTTATTGGGCATATTTTAATTGGGAAATGTACAGTTTTAAACTGTGGGTTGCAAGTTGTGCAAACAAAATTAGGTTGCACTGTGATGGGAAAGGTTAAAGAGATGAGTGAGGAACATGAGGTAATTTCCATGCCCGCCTTGTATGAGGCTAACCTATCTTGCAATAATATAGTAAGTCTAACCTCCTTACATTCACGCGTTATGGATGTAAGAGATCTATGGGAACTTGATACTTTGGGTATTCGTGATCCATTAGAAAGTAAAGAAAGCAAGCTGCAGGATAGTGTAGTTGCTCAGTTTGAGGGTGACATAAAAACTCTTTCAGACGGAAGGTTTGAATTGCTATTGCCATTTAAGGCAAGAGTTGAATTACCTAGTAACAAGACCTTAACTTTAACAAGACACCAAAGGATGTGTCAGAAAGCAATAGAGGCAAATTATTGGGTTGATTATCTAGCTGTTTTTCGGGAGTGGGAAGAGTTGGGAATTATAGAAAAGGTTCCAAAAGAGGATTTAGACAAACCGGGTCATTACCTCCCACATAGACCAGTAATAAAAAACTCGAGCCAGACCTTTAAAGTGAGGCCTGTGTTTGATGCTAGTGCAAGAGAAAAACAACAACCATCACTAAATGATTGCTTATACAGTGGGCCCAACTTGATAGAGCTTATTCCGGATATAATTGATAGGTTTAGGTCGTATCCTATCGGGTTATCTTCGGATATTGAAAAGGCTTTTTTGCAGTTGGGAATCGCACCAGAACATCGAGATTATTTAAGATTTTTCTACCCATCGGAAACTGATGAGGTTGTTTACCGTCATTGTAGGGTGGTATTCGGTGTTTGCTCAAGCCCTTTCCTGTTGTCAGCATCAATAAACTATTTACTGACTCAGGCACCGGTTGAATATGCTGAGCTAGTCTCAAAGCTTAGGCACTCATTTTATGTAGATAATTGTGTAAGTGGGGTGTCTAACGAACAAGAAATTGAACCATTTATTTCTGGTGCAGTAAAAGTCATGGCTGGAGGTTGTTTTAATTTAAGGGGCTGGGAGAGTAACGTTCGAGGCCCAATGGTTGATAACTGTACCGGAGATACGAATTTGTTGGGTATGAAATGGAATCTGGATCGGGATACTCTGAGGTGTAATATAACATTTGATGATCAGCAAACTAAAGTTGAACTGACAAAACGTACAATGTTGTCAATGGTTCAACAATTTTTTGATCCTATAGGGATACTCGCCGCATCCGCCTTGTTGCCTAAAATTTGGATTCAAGACTCTTGGAAAATGAAGCTGTCATGGGATGATCCCTTGCCCCCTGATTTGAGCAAAAAGTTTTGCAGATGGTTGGGGGAGCTCAATTTGTTAAAAGACATTGAAATACCTAGGTACACGGCAGCTAATGAAAGCTCAGAATTGCATGTCTTTGTGGACGCATGCAAAAGTTCTTATGCCGCTTGTGTATTTATTCGGTCTGTTACGCAAGGTGGGGTGCAAATTCATCTATTGAGAGCCAAGGCAAGAGTTGCTCCTACTCGGGACATTTCGATTGCTCGTTTGGAGTTATTGGCATGCTGCATTGGCGCCAGGTTGGTTTTTTCTGTTAAAAGTGCACTAGATTTACCTGCAATAAAAGTTACCCTTTGGACAGACTCCATGGTTGCCTTGTGGTGGATAAGAAACAGAGGTGAGTGGTCTGTGTTTGTATCCAACCGCATCAAAGAAATAAACCAACTGGTGTCCAAAGAAAGTTGCAGACATGTTCCTGGTGCCTTAAATCCGGCAGATGTCTTGTCTAGAGGGTGTTCACCCAGACAGTTGGCATCAGATACAAATTGGTATAGGGGTCCATCTTGGTTACTTGAATCACCCGAGAAATGGCCGGTGACGGAATTAACGTCCAATGAGAAAGAAGTCGATCTTGAGAAAAGAAAAACTAAGCTTTGCAATGTAAACGTTACTGAAAATTCGACCCCATGGTATGCCATTAGATTCTCTAACTATAACTCAGTGGTTAGGTTAGTTGGGTGGGTATTGAGATTTATCGGAAATGCTCGTAAACCTGATGCTAATGCGAGAATAAAGGGTCAACTTTCTTCTTCAGAGGTGGAAATTGCGGAGAAAGCCCTTATTCGTTCTGTTCAGAAAGAGTTTTTTCCTGATTTAAAAGAAGTTCCTATTGTGAATGCTTTTAGAGACAACGAAGAGTTAATTCGTGTTAAGACTAAAATTACTGAACGAAAGGACGATCCGGGATTTGTCGCACCCATTCTTTTACCAAGTGATTGTGTATTTACTGAAAGGTTAATCGAGTATGTTCATAGAAAAAACTGTCACGCTGGGACCCAAATGCTAATGTCAATACTAAGAGAAAAATATTGGATTAGGAAGGCGCGTAAAACAATTAGAAAAGTTGTCAAAAAATGCGTCCGTTGCCAACGTTACAGTGCAAAACCTGGTGTAAGTGACCCAGTATCTCTTCCAGAGGATCGCGTTAAGGACGCGAATGTGTTTGAGGTAGTGGGAATAGATCTTGCCGGACCTCTGTTTTTGAAAAATCAGGATAAGGTTTGGATAGTACTATTTACCTGTGCGATTTATCGTGCAGTCCACCTGGAACTTGTAAGATCGCTTTCAGCTGAGTCATTTTTACTATCTTTGCGTAGATTCATTGCACGACGGGGTAGACCTAAAGTCATATATACAGATAATGGGACAAACTTTAGAGGTGCGTATAATGAACTCAGGGTTTTGGATTGGGGCAAAATTGCACGGGAAACGGACATTTTACCCATTGAGTGGAAGTTCAATCCACCCACCGCAGCATGGTGGGGTGGGTGGTGGGAACGGTTAGTCCGTGTAGTAAAAGAGCTGCTGAGGCGAACTCTGGGAAACTCCGTTTTAACATATGAGGAGCGTATGACCCTTTTGTGTGACTGCGAGGCGGTCATAAATTCCCGGCCATTGACCTATATCTCCGAAGACTCGGATGACTTGTTGCCTTTGACGCCAAATTTGTTTCTGACTGGACAATCACATTATGATGTAATGGATTTAGATTTGGGAGAGTTTTCAAAATTTCAGAGACGAATAAAATATAGGCAAAAATTACTGAGGGATTTGAGGTCACGTTTTCGTAAGGAGTATTTGAGCAGCTTAGTACAAAGACAGCAGTTGGCCCCATCTTATGAATTTAAAATCGGTGAGATAGTCCTAATTGAGGATCCACTAAAAAAGCGCCTGTATTGGCCTTTAGGAAAGGTAGTTGACAAACTTGTGGGCAGGGATGGTAAGATTCGGACTTTAAAAGTTAAAACCAAGAGCTCTGTACTAATCCGACCTGTCCAAAGAGTTTTTCCCTTAGAGATTCAACATGATGGTTTGGAGGAGTGCTTGTCTTCAAGGTCGGTGTCTGAAGTGCCCAGTTCCAGGGAGAGTGACCATTCCACTATTCAAGACTCGTCTTCTGATGTCAGTCCTTCGCCTGTGCTGGACATTATCAAGAACAAGATCTCCAGATCTGGCCGTGTCATCAGAGTTCCTGATGTTCTTGACTTACTGAACTATACTACCATTGTTTTTGAGTAGTTCCCTCCTCAAAAAGGGGGAGTATGTTGTGAACTGAAGTGAAGAAGTCTTGTTAACTTGCTATCTGTGTATGCACTGCAACTGTAACTGTGTTTAGAATTGTTTTAGGTTTTGGTTTTGAGTGTACGTTTTTTAGAACATAAAAGATTTTAAGATCCAAGTTGTGTGGTAGCCTTGTCCATGCTTTTTCATTGCCTCAGAATTACTAAACCGTAAAAAACCAGAGTGCTTTTTTACAAACGGTGTTTATCCAGCATATAAATCTCTGAAATATTTACATTCGACAATGAAAAGGCCTTTTACTAATAGATTTTTATGCTTTTACCTGATAAGCTTTGGCATCCACGTGCTTCTCTTCTTCATACTCGACGTAGCAGCATCGCTATTAAAAATTATAAATATTAATATTAAATGGATAGTTAGATAAAAAAAACTTCGCACTTAACAATAACAGGAAAGTAGGCTTTTTAGTTCTTCAGAACTTGTTTTATACGACATCAGAAAGACATTTAAAGTCATCGTGAGACAAACTCAAATAATCATCTTATGATTTTAGTAATTGACTTAAACTCAACCGCAAATAAACCAATACGAGATTATTATTATTTTTTATCTCAATATCAGTTCAAGGTCAAAAATAATGTCCCTCTATATTATGGTATTTAATTTCAAAATGTGATAAGAACAATCATCAAGTAAGTAAAGTGTAAAATCAGTTCAAGAAGAGCATAAACATTTATAAGCCATTGATTAGGGGAGACTTTTTTTTGTTGTTTTGCTTTGGTTGAAAGTCGCACTAGGATTACATAAGGGCTATTGGCGACGGGCTTTGAATATTGAAAGGCATGGTTGCAGATTATGAGGGGGAGGGCTGTATGTGGGTTGCCATATCGCCACGGTTGTCACGACTCTGTCTTTTTAAGTAGAGCTAACATACTCTACTCACCCCCAAGGAAAACTTTGCTTTCCCCCCTGGTACGTTCTTGGCGAGGGACCTGAAGTAAGTTGTACATCTGGTGAAAAAATTGGCTGTAGGAAAGAGGTTGAAGGGTGGTGGAAGGAGAGTGGAATCGTCGAAGAACCTATTCCACAATTTGGCACGAGCGAACTTAAATTCCACATCGGCGTTGTCCTGAGATAAAATTGTGTAAAAAATTACCATAATATATTATTAACATAATATTAATGTAATTATAACTTTACCGTCACTCAAATACGATTCGAATCATTCCATTTAGGAATTTTTCTTGTTAGAAATTGGACCGCTATTGGCTTAGCTTAGTCATAAAAAATGCCGTTATCTCTTAAGGCCAAACGTTTAATGTGGATCTTTTATAAAATTAACAATAATTTCCTTTACAAGCTACTTCCTAATGCATGTGTCCTGTTTCCCTTTCTAAATATTTCGTGAAGTATAATAATCTTTTAGTAAAAGAATCATTTTTCTCTAAAAATAAGCTCCATCGAACAGACAAAAATAGAATTTGCCATCAAGAAACTCAAAACACCTTTAATGCTTATTTTTAAATGAGGATTCAAATCATCGTCAATGAAGAGTTGCCTTACCACGACTCTCTGGAAGGTGTTAGAGAGGATGGCAATGAGCGTGTTGACCAGGGCGATAATCATGATGATCTCGTAGAAAGCGAATAGAGCTGTGCCCGTGCCCTCGGTTACTCCATGGGTGTTGAGCTGAGTTGGGTCGTCCGGGGACAAGTTCTCGATCACGACGTCGGCCGACTCAGCAGGCGACATGCCGAACATGCCCCAGAAGAGTGTGCGGAACGAGTTGCCGAACCTGAATAGAAATGTTTAATGTGATAATTATAATATTTGGTTCATTGTTGAGTACTAGGATATTCTCATTTAATGCGAGAGTGAACAGTATGCGAAAAACAAATACTTTGAAACGTAAAGTTTGAGATTATAATGCTTTTAAAATATCGTCTGTTGACGGTTCACCAGCACCACACAACAATTTCAATTCGAACCCGCTCGTCAATGAAAATCCTGTTACAGTCAGATTATTTTTTTTTCTCAAGCGTCCACAAAGATGAGAACATTATTCTCAAATTTGAGAACCCATTTTTCACTGAACTTCACCCATTTCTCACTCAGTTCTGCCGCCTGTTAGTTGTTTGATAGCTAATTAAAATGAGAACGTCTGATTTATGACTTAGTTCCCACGGCTTTACTAGTGATGTACTTCCATTTAATTGATTATTTCTAACATTTGATGCTCTGTTAATCATAACTGATTTTTAAATACGAAAGGATAACAGTTTATTGATTAACTTACACACTTAGATCTTAAGTACACACTCTATAGTGACACTGAAAAAGACCTGTTAAAATTGGAAATATTTCGATTGTGTTTCAAATTTTAAGTTACAATCGTCCAATCCTTGAATATTTGCATATCTTTCGAAATTATTATACATTTTTTTAATTTTGCAATTTTTCCCAAGAAGCAACTAAAATTTTTTATTTTTCAACCTATTTATCTAAAAAATAATAATCTAGTAAGGTTAAGGTTACAATTAACCACGAACAAAACAAAAACTTAAATATCACACGGAAAATTATGGCCTTAATTGGATTTTACAAAAACTCCATTTGCTGCATGCGTTCTCATTTTTAAACATTTTGCAAACTTCCAATTAATTTTCAATTTCATCTTTTTTTTTTAATTAAAAGGCCAACTGCCCTGGTAAGTTGCAGTTTTTTACAATGAATGCAAACATAATTTATGATGAACAACAATTTTTTTGTTAGTGCGCAAAGTTGATTTCATTATTTTTTGAAAAGTTAATCAGCTTTTGATTATTTTTCGTTTAATTGAAAATTTAAAGATTGGTAATATAATTAGGATTTCAGGTCAAGAATTCTTGAAACTCCTCTCTTCTTTCTTTTCTGAATTCTTTTCTCCTCTTACTCTTGTGCCAACGTTAAGACGGTAACTTAGGACGGATTGAGAAATTACCAAAGTTAACTTGTATACATTGGTTGGTTGGTAGACATATATTCAGGTGTGTGTGCTTGGTCAGAGACCCGCTTATAAACCTTCGTCAACTAAGACAGACACACACAACACACACATAAGTGACAGATGTTGTAATCTATCGCCACCTCCACAATTTAAACCCCATTTAGATGTCCCTGAAGGGGAGGGAAATAGTCTCCAGGGACCTGTACCCGTGGAAAACCGCGCCATGACCACCCACAGGACTTTCGAACCCACGGATTTAACGAGCACGTACTCCGCATATAATCGGTGGGTCTTCAGTGTTATCAGGACTCGATCGCGAGACCTTCCGATTCTTATACATTTCCAACATACTCTTAATCTTAATAGTTGAATTTACTACTTAAGATTATTCAAGTTTGAACTCTCCACTCACGTCGAGAAGGTGGACAGCTGCGTCCTGGTGTTTCCGTCCTTGTCCTTCCGCTTCATGCCGTCGTAGTACGCATACATCCGAGTCAGAGCAATGGAGAAGGTCGTAATGACGAGAAGGCAGAACGCCAGGAAGTAGGCAATCTGGAGGACCATCCTGCTCATCGAGACCTGGGACAAGTTAGCTGTCAGTTAGGAAAACTGGCACTTGAATGCGTCAGAAAACTGATTTTTAGACTTATGATAAAATCTATTTAAATCTCGTATTGAAAACTGATTTCGGCTAAAAAAAGTATTAGGTATACTTAAATTATATAGAAACAGTACAGTGAGGTGGTAAATTTATGATTACACATTCTGATGAATTTTAATTCTATATTCTGAATTTGAATTCTGATTATTTTCTATTCTGCTAACTGTATATGTAAAACAACTGTTCTGTAATTTTAAATCATGTGTGCTGTACATTTATAGTAAAAATCTGTTTTTGTAGCTTTAAGTTACTGGGCTTCTAGCTTTTATCCAACGTGGTCAGCCTCCAAAGTATTGACCTAACCGGATGTTTCTTAAATGAATGATTTAAAATCTTTCTTTCAAAGAACCACGAAGTCCATAACAAGCTCTGTATACACTTACAAATTGTAGTGAAAGATTGTACCGGAATCTTAGAACTTTTCTAACTGTCACCACTATTTGAAAAGTTGATTTAAAACTTTTGCGGTGCATCAAAGTTTTTGTTTTACCACAAAATTGGAAAAATTACATTCTAAATAGTAGTGGCAGCTAGAAAGTTCCAGGATTACAGTTCAATCTTATAAATTTTTTAAAGGTGTAGATATGTGTAGCTTGTATGATGGCAATATTTTATGGTTATCGCTAAAATTGATTGCAAAAATGTTTAATAAAAAAATCAATAATTTTTATCGACAATGAGTGACTTTATAATGAAATACCTGAAATGGGCCGAGTCTCGAGCTCTGCTGGCAGAAGTAGGCCAGCTTTCCAAAAGCAAGAACGATTCCGACAGAAAACAACGCTTCGTGCACCAGCGCCGCGTCGTCACCACGCCAAAACTTACGTTCCAGGACTTTCCGCTTGTGCTGTCGATCCTCCAGCACTTCCGCGTAAGATACAATCCAAAGTATGAAGGTCACTATAAACACCAGTTCCATGATTATGTCGTACCTAAAGCAATGTCGAAAGTATTTTCATTCTTGGTAATTACAACTTTAATATTTAATACTGTGATTTTTTTTGTTCTATATTGTTCAAGGTTTTCTCAGACACGTTACCATGGAGCTATGTTACAATGAGTGATATAAAGGGAAGTATATTAAGATAAGCCTTCTTATTTACTTATTTGAAAATCGGTCAGTGGCTACTAAAATAAAAAAAAAGGTTCTTACCAAAGTTGAGTAATTTAAATTTTCGACATCGATGATTATAAATGCTTAAATTGAGTGAGATAGTCTAGGTTTACGAAACAAGTCAACCTGACACTTTCGAAGTTCACTACGGCTTTCGTTTATACGAAATTCAGACTTTGAGATTGCTATAACGTTATTTTGGATTTTAAAAAGAACCGTTACAATCGTGCGCGTCTACAGAAACAGTTTATTTGTTCTGGTGAATCATTTAAGGTTATACTAATTAATTTTTTTAACAAGAAACACTTCCAACTTCTTGTCCTTGATTTATCTCAAAGTCACAGAAAAGCTCACAGTAGATGTTTCAGTCCTACACCCTATTGTGGATAAAGTCTTTAAACTCTTTCTCTCTCTCTAAAGTCAAACTTCAAAACTTCTTATAAAATTGTTTTCGAAAAATTCAAATAATTATCTACTTAAATTTTAAATATTTCCTTTTTTCTTGTGATATGCAACGTTTATTAGAAATTTCAATTTTTAATCTAAAAACACCTTATTAATGCAAGAAGATAAACAATAGTATCGATTTGAAAAAATACGTTTGTTGCAATTTCTTTACTTTTAAAGATAAGATATAGAATAACATTTTCGCATTTACAAACCATTCATTTGTTAGTTATTTTATTAATATACGTATATACTAAGTATTCAATATTTCACTTTTTTAGATGATTAAATAGATAATAATAAATTAGATAATTTAGATAATTAGATGAGATATCCTTCAAAAGACAGTTTGAAACAGTTACCAATTCCACAGAGCTCTAAAAAATCGTTTCCTTCCTTCCACAAATAGTTGTCGTATAGTAGCCCAGATATGGCCAAAAACATAAATAATGATTATACCTTCAACGCCTAAACAAAAGATAAAATATTAAATGAATCTGAAGGCGTATTATTTAGACTTAAAGGAAAATAAACTTTTCAATGTCAATTTGGGGAAGTACTATTGTGCACTTTATAAAACTTTATAACTTAAACCTATTTTTTTCCAGTAAGTTTCATTAGTCGCTAATTTCAAAAATCCGATTATTTTTTTCCATTTTATTTTGTAGTTCCTACTGTAAGAGTTAGAATAAAAAACGCTGATCGTGAGCCAGGAGATTGTAGTTTTTTTCCCTCAGAGTTCTTCGATAAAAAGCATATTCATTTATCAGCAAATATTTTAAATCCTGATAAAGATGATAATTATGTCTCATTTAAACTGTAGAAAACCTTAAAATACCCTCTTCCCCTATAAGTTTTAAAGCATGTATGGCAAGAGATTCATTATCGAAAATACATATACTTGTCTGGCCCAAATTTACCTTCTTTACGACACTTATACATCAGTATTTGACATGAGTAATTTTATCTCCAATTACTTTAGCTTTTATCGTGAACCATTTACGAAATTGATAAAAAGAGTAAAGGCATATCAGCAAATAAATTAAAAATTATCAGCTATAGTTACCTATAAAAGGTATACTATAGGGTTATGTTTATACTATGATACACACCCACAAAAATTATTCATAAATCAGTAGAGTTTTGCCCCTTCTGCTTAGTAACAAATAAATTATCCAATTCCAAAAAAGCTAGTATTTTAACATGTTTTAGAGAGTACTAATGCTATGAAGAATTTAATGAATAGCTGATAGGAGTAAAACCCAAAACCGAGTGTCAAATTCTCCTAATTTCTCAAAATCGAAAACTTTATTGAAGCAGAATCGAAGATAACAATCCGTTGAAGTGTTGCGAAAACTCAAACTCAAATCTTTTTAAGCACCAATTTTAGTACAAGGTAATTAAAAAAAATGAAATTGTGATTGCAGAAAACAATTCATGATAGTTATATAATCCAAATATAACATAATGGAATCCGTAAATATCTATAAAAGTAGTCCAACCTGTCTGAGGTGGACCCTTGTGAAACTTTCCGGTGTCCAAGTGGTTCAGTAAGAAAACCATCAACAAAAATATTAGATAGGACACTAGATGGAGCAAGAATCGGTTGAGGGGCGAGTGGTATTTCTTTAGAGGCCGAAACCATGGC
This sequence comes from Oedothorax gibbosus, assembly GCA_019343175.1. Taxonomy (NCBI): domain Eukaryota; kingdom Metazoa; phylum Arthropoda; class Arachnida; order Araneae; family Linyphiidae; genus Oedothorax; species Oedothorax gibbosus. The sequence continues at coordinate 20,428,515 of CM033279.1, forward strand.
ATCACAACCAGTGCTAAGCTCAGAAACGGAAGCATCAGGAAACGCAAGAAGCAATGCAGCATCTGGAATCAAAGACAGTGATGAGCTGAAGTTTATATGTTATTAATTAGGTACATCTTTATTCTTGTGCCGTACTATAAAAGGTGAATATTTTCAACGGAATGCTGTTCTATTGCTTTGTTTTAACGTTAGATATTGATAATAAAGAGTATTATACAAATTTTAAAACTGCAACAATCCATAAATAAACTTTCAAATAATTTACAAAAGATTGAAATGCACATTTTGTATTCCTCATTTCCGCGGAATATTCAAAATTGATAACTGTGTTTATTCTGATGCAACCCTAATAAAAGTCAATGCTTATCTCAACGACCTAATTAAAGTCACTACTAAAGTTTAACCTAGTGTTTGATTTGAATAAACATATATTTTATACGGATATTGAATCTATATATATAAAAGGTAAAATCCTGACTCACTGACTGACTGACATACCAACGCCTAGCCCAAACTACTGGAGGTACAGCTACCAAATTTTGGGAAAATGTTCTTTTTATATCGTAGGCGTCATTTAGGAAGCGATTTTTCGAAATTCGAACCCAAACGGGTGTAGGAGTGCAAAACGTGAGCCGATTTCTCCATAGGAATAGCATTGTAAGATAAGAATTTATGCTTTTTTTATTTCAATTTAAAAGAAATTTCAGCGCGTTCAGCGTGAACAAAAATTAAGTATAAGCACGTAAGAGCACGTGAGTTTAATTTGTAGGATTTTTATTTAAATATTATTATTTTATTTTATTTATTGAATTTAAATCTTTTGATTTTTTCTTAATCTGTTTGATTTAATAGATGTTTACAAATGGTAAGAAATGAAGATATTTTTACAATGTCTCATGACAGAAAAGACAATAACTATTCTATATCTGATGAATACTTCTAAGAAGTGTCGATTCTCCCTACATATAGCCTATGTACTTTTTGTTTATGAAACAGGCAATTTGGTACAGCTGTGATATAATGGCTGATTGAATTCGGGCATTGGCGGCTTTTTTCGAAGTTAAAAATTTAATCTAGGGTAGCTATTCGCATCCAGTTGTATGGGTTAGGGTTAGTTTGAATTATCGTCGCACTAAAGCTACACATGAGGGCTATTTGCCACGGGCGTCTTAATTTAGAACCACAGTCAAGTGACGAGCCAACACCTGAGTAGGCACCCAATGCAACTTTTAAGGGCGAAATCGTACGAGATTTTGAAGAATATTTAACCTGCACTCCCACCACGGAGTATTATTCGGGACACGGGACATTTTTGGCTGCATGGGCCGGCCGTTTATAGGTCGGCAGTTATTTTGACGATGCCCGGGCCGAATCTGGGATCTATCGCATGCAAGCAAACGCATTTACCGACTGGGCTCCCCAGCCCTGTCGAGTGGTCGAATATGGAGTGAAATATTGACCCTATTTTGAGCATTTTCGGGTGTAGGAGGGCAAATAGAAACTGGCCATTATGTTATAGCTAATCTGAAATTTTAACACCGGCCTATGGGAAAGCCCTCTATACTCTTAGAAGGGCCTGGATACAATAGGACTTCTTAAAAAAAAATAATGCTGATTTTAGAATGGGAGGAATTTATAATATACTGATAGAGTGCTGACCAGTGGAGAGGGGATCAATTGGTATAAAATAAAAGTTTACATAAGGGTAAGGGTACACCCGTGCAACGCCCGAAGCAAGTTGAATCAAAAATGTTAAATGGAGCTAATAAAAAAAAGTTTACCTTCGAAGCAATCGAAAGTCGAGGCCAGGAACGAAAATCCCCAAGCCAATGAGCAGTCAGCACTTGCTGTACCAAAGAATGCGCCACAAACTGAAAAAGCATTTAATTTCTATTAAATTACTGTGTCATAAAAAGGGATTGAATTAATGATAAAGACTTGTGGATCTCAATAAAGAATGGAACTCTATTGTTCTAATATTTTGTACTTATTCTGGAAACAAATCTAGTTAAGGTATTTTCCCAAGAAACGTTGTTAGAATTTGGAATTGGTTATAGTGGGACTTTTGTTCTGTCTTAGAGGTTGCAATAATTTCCCTAATCCATCTAACCAGTGACGTGAATTGTAAGTGAATTCGATTTGAACATGCCATGATGTTCCACGTCTACAGTATTTTGAGATGCTGCAGTTTCTTAATTTCAATTTACTAAATATAAAGACGAATTATTTTTCACTATCGGTGCTTGCTCTTATAACGTTAGCCATGAGTAATAAGGCTATAAACGGACTGGCCCTGATTTCTACAAACATAGGACAACGAGTTTATGCCCACACTTGTTGCTCATTTTCTAAATCCTATACATGATTGAAGTGCATTTTACTTGTTTAAGTTCAATAAGGTTTTGGTTTGGGAAGAGGAAATACTTCTCGGTTTTTATCGAATTCGCATATTTTAACGCACCGCACAATGCTGCAGTTTGGAACTTTAAAAAATTCTTCGCAAATTTTTAACGTATTTTTAATGTTGGCCGTCTTTTTATCATTTCCCAACTTTCCCACAACCTTCAATCACATAGAGCATGATTACTACTATGGCATTTTTAAAAATTATTTTCCCGTTAGACATATAGTTGTGCAACTTTGGAGCCCCATTTGAACCTTTGGACAATTTTATTTTTTAAAACCTCCCTACAGAGTAAGGTTCACAAACAACTTCTTACTTCTCTCTGCTTGTAGTCAAGAGCGAGTTGCACCCTCGGGAATTGAATCTTCGGACCTCCTTCATCGAATCCCCAAGGTAGCTGAAGAAGCATCTCCGTCTCGGTGGTGTCGCGACACTGGGACAGAAGCTGGACGGTGAAGTCGCGCACCTCTGTCCCTAGTTGCTCGTACTCCACCTATATACCATTAAGATGTTAAATTAATGTTTGTGTGGATAAAGAAGTAGTGTCTGGTTAGAATTAACGTAGTCCATTTTCAAAGACGAAGTCAATTTGAATTTATGATCGTCAAAATGCGCCAGTGAACGAACCGGATCCTACATCTCATATTTGGATAATGTGAGTTTTACTATGAAAAAAGTTATTTTGTAGTGTTTCGAAACAAAAATGAGGATAGGTTGTACGTTTACAGATGTCTATTTCTAGCCTCCGTGGAACTTTACTCCTGTCAATTAAGTCTCGTCCGCACTATAAAAAGCGGACTTGGGTCTTTGTTGCTATGCTTTACCTAAATACTTCCGATAACTTGACTTACTTTGAATTCCTTGTCCATATCAGAGCAAGTTTCCATTTCCCGATCTATTTCGAAGCAGTAGAGAATAGGATCGTCAGTGACCTGGCAGATGTAGGTGGGATTGGCGACGGCTTTGTACGCGTTTAGTCGGATCTGTGACATAGATGAGCCGGAATCGCGCAGAAACGTTTTGCAGCTTGGACACAAACCTAAGAAGCCAAGCACCTTATTAAAACTTTCGCTGAGCAAAAAATATTTCCGTTTGCAATGAAAATGTAGCAAATAAGTAGAACCGACGATTTCCTTGAGGATGCAGTTTTGTCGATTTCATTTGGGCTTTTATGTTTGATGGATTATTTTTCATATGAATTAAAAGATGGTCTTAGATGTGAAAGCAGCAATATGGTAAACAACTGTGACCCCTGATATGTGGTATAACGGTTCTTAGAGATTGGGAATGTCTTCCATATGTATAGTATTCAATTCTTTTAGTTGCAAATCTAAACCGGTTCACTTAATGCCAGACACTGTGAAAAAAGGTAGGTTTTATTGATTTCTTGTTTTGTATTCTTTTTGAGCTTTGACGAGCAGTTTTTGGCTCTGATATCTACAAAGAATTTTTTTTTTAAATATTCGAATAACATCACCATTTAAAGTTACAAGGTATGTTTTCTAAGGAATTTTAAGTGATGAAACTTTCAATGCAAAACACGATCAAGGGAAATATATGTAGTTGAAATACTACAAATCGCAGAGGGTGAATTATTTCAATGCTTTGATTCCTCCCTGTATTATATACAACTGCCTTTATCAAACATATTTTCACATTGCATAAAAAATATAGAGTTTAAAGATTTAAAAAAATAGAAAAAACACGGTACTTATATAAACAAATATGTTCCACTATAATGAGAACTTGTCATGTGTATTTTAAGAGAGTATACGCAATTTCATTTAAGATATAGGTAATGTTAATGTTCGCTATCATTTGGAAAGAAAAGTTTTTTTACACACTTCACGATTACAGAAAAAAAAACGGAATTTTTCAATGTTAGTTTACTTTACTTGGAATATATACTCACAATCCGGAGCATGGGGTTTGGAAATTACGTGGCCTCTCTCAATGAGCATGCGCACCATCTTAAAATCGCCGTTCTGAGCGGCCAGCATTAGAGGAGTAATGTCAGGCGAGTAGTCTGTGCTGTCCTTGCAACCCTCTTTTTCGAGCTCCGAGTTGATTTTTCTGCAAAGGGAAAGTCGGAACACACAAAATATTGGTTTTTGTAGTTGTGCCTTCTTGTGAAAAAATAGAATTAAATTATTTATAAGTAAGTTAGAACCAACTTAGAATTAAACACTTAAAATGTCACACTAAAAAGATAGATGCACATTAAAAACTCGAAATCATCATGTTACGATAATTTTTCATTATTGATCATCTCTGTTTCGGAAACCTTAATCACACTACATCGCTGCGGTCGCTAATAATTCCATTACTGTATGGAAATTTCAAACAAAGAAAAACAAACACTGAAAAAAATAATGAGATTTAAAGTCCTTCAGATTCGTTATTTTAGTTTCTCTCTATGAAGAATTTTACTCAGAGTTTTTACCTACTAGTAGCAGATAAAAAAAATACGTGAGACTTTTACAATCGGTAAAGTAGAAATTTCCGAAGCAAACGTTTTGCTAACTCAAACATGATGAAAATATATAATTTATTTTTAACTAGGGGGCACGCCCCCTTCTCGCTATCGCTCTCTATCGCCAACCCCCGGGAACTGCTTGCGCAGTTCCCTTTGGATCGCTTCGCGATCCAGGAACGCTTCGCTCGCTCACCGTTTATTGAAACATTTTAGTCTAGTCTTAAAGGTTAACCTTAAGGAACATGTCCGCCAATTTTTTCGCCAAATTGGTATTATGGCAACCATTAGCTACAAAAATCGCCATAGATCGTATTTTAAGCGAATAATTATCAAATAGTTCAGTTTTTTTCTATGTTTGCATTAGAGAATTTATTTTGCTACTTTGTTTATAAGTTGATCCTGTCCATTTCTTTCAGCGTTAAGAATTTTTAAATTGAATTAATATATTTAAAATATTATTAATCAGTAATTATTTATATTAAAATAACTCATTTCTTAAATTATTTTTTGTGCACATTGTTTTGAACTTGCAGGAAACTGTGGAGTTCTGATTTTCTTATTTTAAAATATCGCTACGATCTACGATCGCAAATGCCACGATAATTTTTAATAAGGAAATCTTTCATGTTCATCTATCCAGATCCATTTGTAACTAAATTGGAAACCGTGGTAGCCGTCAATGTTTAGAAACTATATTTAAAAACAATTTGAGTTTTTCCTTTTTTATTAACAATAGTGTTTGATAATTCAGTCAATCGAAATTATAATTTAAATTTTCAAACATTAAACGTCTCTAATACTATACATATTTAAATTTAAACGTACTGATTCTATCCTAAAGTTTTTTTTAAATATAATGCTTCATATAACGCTTAACATAATCTTATATAACGCTCTTTACCGTAGGTGAAAGTGTAAACAAACTCGATTGTTGTCGATCGAAATTATAATTTAAGTTTTTATACATTAAACGTCGTAATTTTACGCCAAATCTGGTTACCCCGACAAATTGGTATTATGGCTACCTTTGGCGAAATTAGCAATTGAATTCCCAAATTTTAAATTTTAATCCATTTAAATCTTAAATGCATATAATTTATTATGAAGGGTTTTTTTTATACCAATCTTTTATTAATTATATTCTTAACGATTTTAAATAATTATTTACTATTTTTAAATAAATTCTTCGGCATTTTAACGTTCCACTTTTTTATAAATCGTTGTGTTTTATTCAAAAAACTGTTTTACTGCCGTATCGTACAATGTTTTGCACATAATATTTATGGTTGTTTTTCATTTTTTGGCCTTATTGCAGCCATTCTCGAAATTGTCAATCCTTGTGTTATTTCGTAGTTCTTTTCTCAAAAAAATACATTCAATGTTTTTCTGCCGTATCGAACTATGTTTTGTGCATAATATTTATAGTTATTTTTCCCTTTTTCAAGCCATTCCTGAAGAAACCATAGGAAGAAACACTTTTTTGTTGTTTTCAGTCGGCCATTTTGAAATTAGTAGTATTTTTGTTCACTTCGATTGTTGCCATTAAAGAGATAGAAATATAAGGAAATTTGGGCGCCGTATAAGAGTATTATATATATAGATTCTTGATTATCAGTTTAAAAGCATCATAATTGTTAAGTTATGTTATAAATGTTCCATTATATCTAGCTTTAACGCCTTTTTCGATTAAAGTCTATCATCTAGCTTTTCAATTTAAGTACTGTTTGTTACAGTTATAACTGTTAAAGTCACCCACTTGATGATGTCGAGCACAGCTGTGGCGAAGTCGACGTCTCCAGTGGCGACTGCATGCTGGGCACAGTCCTTGATATGCAGGCCCGGAACATCCAGTAGCAGCTTCACAGTGTCGATGGCTTTGTTCTCAACCGCCACGTGCAGAGCACTCACGCCGCAAAAGTTGATGCAGTTGACGTTCAAGTTGCGATGCTCCTGTATCACATACATACACACGCATCATAAAATCGGAAGATGAAATTTTTATTCCTTAATTTAATTTTTATCAGGTCCCTTAATCCAAAAAACGAATTATGGCATTATCCTTTTAATTAGTCAACTTTGGCGAAGTGTTTAAACTTTCTCACGCATGTGATTTATCTAATTTGAAAGTGCATAAAAATGTATTGTGGTCGCTGGGGAGAACGAAATCAATTTAAAAATATAAATACTTTTAAAATACCGATTCTTTGGCTATTTAGTCTACAACATAACATGCATCATATGTGCAAAGTATACATAGGTATTTATATGGCCCGGAAGTGGGTGATCGTTAGAGCGTACCAAACTAACTCATATGGGAACAAACGGTCTTTAGAATTCTCAAATAAAACTCAAATGTGTAATTAATTTGGAAATTGAGGATGTTAAAATAAAAATAATGAAGGTAAAATGACATTCTCTGACAGTATTTTTATTTCATTCATAATTTCAAAGAGAAAGTTTTCAAGATTCATATGCGTGGTTATTGATTCAAAATTTCTATAAGGAGGTAATGAAATTAGTTAACAAAATTTCCCAGACACTTTCACTGAGTTGTTACTCCGAATTCCAGAAGAAATCAGCGAGTTTTCTAAAAGTGATTAGCAAGAGTCGCTTAACACAATGTCTCTATGGTGTTCCAAATGAATTTACCCCTCCGTGGCCAAGAGTTTACGACTTCTGTCTCGAGATTGAATGTACTCAAAAATGAGGAAGTTCATTTCGCGATTTCATTCCGTCAAATTTTATGAGGGAAAAAAATGAAATAGAATGAAAAATGATCTAAATTGGGTTGTAAGGTGAATCTGGGTGCAGTAATGCTTTAAATCGGAAACTTTAAAATTTTACTTATTTTTGGTAAACTGTAATATGTGTTCTGCAATAGGACCTACCAAAATGTACACTTTTGTACCCATTTTGGTTCCCAATGTGACGCTTTCCAATTTTGAAGATTGATGGACCCACATACCTAACGACCTAATTTAGGTTTAGGTCCCCAATTTTTGTACTATTGTGGATTTTTTTTACAGTGCAAACAGTGAATTATAGCAAAGAGTTATCAAAATATATATAATACAATCTGTTATAAAAACTTGTTCCCTTCCATTTATAAAAAAATATTTCACAAAAATTCCGTTTATGGCCATTTCTTACACAATTCTAACAAAAAACGACCCAAACTCATTTGTACTCACTTTTAGAAACTTTTCAACTTCTCGCACATTTCCTTCTTCCACGATCTCAAAAAACTGTTCCTCGTCTCTCGAGAGCTGAGCCAGTGAAAGACTCTCTCTTCGGCCAGGCAGCAACTCCTGGGTCTCCACTCGATCCAACGAACTTTTCTTGTCAGTTACAACTATATTTTCTTTTTTCACTTTTTCGGCAGATTTCTTGTCCTTCTTCGGATTTTGTTTTTTATCCTTTTTGGGTTTTTCTTTGGGCATTCTCTCGTTACGGACCTCATCGCGGTCTGATGTGTCTGAATCTGGAAAACGCCTGTCCGGCTTTTTTTGCTTGTCAACTGGGGGAATTCTTTTTGACATCTTAAACTACACTAAACATGTAAAAAAAAAGTATGGCAATTTAGTTTCAACATTGCACCGCAATTTTTTGTACTCTTTTCTGTTAGTTATGTCTTTATACAGCAACCTGTGCTGACAGTGGTAGCCAAAATCTTCTACGATTAATGCAGTGGGAGGGAATCAGGGCCGGATTTAAAGATTTGCCGCTTGTAGGCTATGATTGATTTGCCGCCCATGTCACAATATTCTCTCCCTTCGGGGAAAGGTAGCTGATTAGCTGCAAAATAGGGTCGTACGTGCTGTTTAAAATAAATAAACATATTAGAATCATCTATGTACCTTTACACACTAAATCCAAAAAAATAGGCGAATTTTTTAAACTGTTCTACTATTTTTCTTTCAACTTCGAAATCCTGGAGGATGGGGTGCAATTGCCCTCGCAGCGACCATGTTTGCTACGAAATATTAATACTATATATACGTTTACAGTTTACGCAATAATGTAAATTATTTGTTTTCTTTCTTAAAAATAATCGTATCTTTATAATAATTTTTTATGCCGAATGCCTCTTTAATGGGTCGTAAAATTTTCCGCCCCAACTTCGCTTCTCTAGGCTACAGCCTACTTAGCCTATTTAGAAATCCGGCCCTGGGGGGAATTAAGTGTCGTGTGGTTTGTAACGTTAAGTAGTTCAAGTGTAACAATGTAATCAACCATCAAAGTAAATATAACTGTAACCTTAACCATAAAGTGACAATAAATACTCATGCCGCAGATTGGCATGAGTCAATCATCTTCCTCTACATGACGTGTACGTTACTTATTGCCATCCTGAATACACACACGTCACATGGTGTCAGTCAGTTGGTGTTCAAAGTTACTTCGTATGAATTTAATTTAAAGCTTAAATTTAACGTTTTATTTAGAATTCATCACTTTAAAATATTTTGAATGGCTACCGGTGAAACAGCAGTAGCGCAGACACCCGTAGGCATCCGCCCACCGAAGTCGTTGTCTGTCACTAACGAGAACATGCCTCTGACTTGGAAGCTATGGAAACAACAGTTCAATTTCTACAGCTTGGAAACCCAGTTAGACAAGAAATCCACGGAGATTCAGGTAGCAACGCTGATGGCTGTCGTAGGAGAAGAAGCAATCCGGATTTATAACACTTTCGCGTTGGCCGAAGGTGAAGAAGAAAAGTTGACCAGTATACTTCAGAAGTTCGAAGATCACTTTGCCCCAAAAGTGAATCAGTCTTATCTACGGTACCAATTCTTTCGAATGAAACAGAAAGAGTCGGAAACTTTTGACGAATTCTTGACGTCCGCCAGAACGAAAATAAAAGATTGTGAATTCGGTAGCTTAACATATGACATTCTACGCGATAAAATCGTATACGGAATATCGTCGGATAAAGTTCGAGAAAGGCTGCTTTCCGAAAAAGACCTCAACCTACAAACGGCTATTGGAATTTGCAGAGCCAGCGAGCAGGCGTCAAACAACCTAAAGACACTTAAAATGTCCGAAGAAAGTAAAGTTTTGGCAGTTTCCAAATACAGTGATAAGAAAAGAACTTTCCCGTTAACGTCTACGACAAAGAAACCAGAAAGATCCTGCAATTGGTGTGGACTACGTCATGCAGCAAACCGATGTCCAGCCTACAAGCAAAAATGTAGAATCTGCAAAAGAATAGGTCACTTTGCGAAGATGTGCCGGAATAAGAAGACAGTTGCAGAAACTGAGGTTCGAGAAACAAGTTCAGAAGAAAGTCTTGTATTCGTAGCTGAAATGAAGCGTGATCAACACAACCAGGATTGGTATGAAGAATTAACCTTCAGAAATGGGTGTAAAATCAAATTCAAGTTGGATTCCGGAGCACAGTGTAATGTTCTCAGCAAAAAGTACGCAAGAAATATAAATGCCAAACTTCACAGGTCACCAATTAAGAAATTAGTTTCTTTTGGAAGAAATACTGTTCCAGTTTTAGGCGAAATTGAAGTGAAATGCAAATGTGCAAACCAAGAACACGTATTAAAATTTTTAGTTGTGAAAGAAGATCTAACTCCAATCTTAGGAAGAAGTTCCTGTGAAAAGCTGAATCTTGTCAAACGTGTTGAGTTGGCGGAATACCAGGTTCCCAGTATAATTTTTCAAGGTATCGGATGTGTCAAAGGTTTTGAATACGACATAGAACTAAAAGAAGATGCACAGTTAAAAATACATCCACCACGCAATATTCCGTACTCTATCCGGGAAGACGTGAAGAAAAAACTGGATCAGATGATAAAAATAAGAGTATTGTGCCCAGTAACCGCCATATTCACAAGTTCGAGTCAAGTAGCGAGATATCCCCAGAACATGAATCCTCAGAGGAAGGGACAACTTGAGGGTAATTTCGAATTCGTATTCACAACCGCGAGATTTATCTGGGTTTCACCTTTCGAGTTTCTTCCCCGGGTTCCACTCAGATTTTTGTAACAGGACATATCATTGGTCAAGCGGAATCACGTGACTTTATTTACTGCTATGCTAGAGATATTTCTCACGTGTTCTATTTGCAGCGTGAGACAGATCGCAATCGCCTTTGGGGAGTCGGATGGTTCTATCTCACCAATGTTAATTCAACTAACTTTAGGAACATTTTTCTCAGGAACTGGAACTTTTTTTATAGTTTGTTCTTGACATATAACTCTTTAATTTAAACTGAGGATATTTCACAGTATAAAAAAATTACTTTCACAGTGATTTTTTTAAAAATATGTATTAAAAAACCCCCCAAAAATACAATTTAAAGTTATATATTTTTTTTTAGCAGAGATATTTAAAATTGAGCAGAGATATTTTAAAATTCCTCAGTTTAAATGAAAGAGCTATTAATGGGGAAGAAATAATAAAACAAAACACGCTGATATATTTTATAGTTCCTGAAAAAATGTTCCTAAACGCAAAAGAAAATTAAGGCAACTGATGTACAGCTGGGGGAAAAAAAACGATCCACCCTTCGTTTTTCAGCTGCTATTGGTCAAGGAATTTTGTGAAAGGTGTCATTTTTCAGGAAATAGCGTAAGGAATTCAGAACTGGCAACCAAAATTGTATAAAGGGTCGTCTACATATTAAAATGAGTACCAACTTTGAAAATTCCAATGGCAACACCCAATTTTTTTTATATAAAAATGTTTATCATCTTCAAAATACCCCAGATCCAAAACATTTTTTATTAATTTGCATTATTTGTTGAGATATAAGCATTCGAAGTTGAAGGCCCATAATGTTAAAAAAGTTTCACAAACTTTTATTCATACCTCCACAAATAAAATGAATTAAACCAACTTTTTTTTTTCATTATATACTTCTTAATCTTCCAAAAATAAATCACACAAGTTTTTTCATCAATTTTGAATTTTTATTATTTTTTTATTTAAATTTAAATAAGAAAAAATAAAACATGAATAGCAACCCCAATTTTTTGTTACATAAATCGATAAAGTAGATCAAGTAGAACCAAAATCCCGAATTTTTTAACTCAACAACAATTATTTGCCGAGTTATTGTAAAAATACTGAAAAAAACGAATTTTAGGGAACGTGTAAAAAATTACTTAGCAAATTGGATCCTAATTTACATTATCGTTTGGTGGTTGAAAAGCGTTTTTGGTAAATGTTTATTCAAATTATTGATGTCTGTCAAATGTCTAAAAATCTTTTCTTGTTTCAAGTGCATACAATGTATTTTGTTTGTATAATTAACATTAAATTATATCGATTACTATGTTTTTGAATGTATGTTATTTCCAATATTATTTGTAATTATTTTATTATCAAATTTCCAATAATATGTATTTCCTCGATTTTTTTAGTTATTAGAGATTACTTATTTATTTAGTCCAGTTAGTTATTTAGTCAGTTGGTCAGTCCGTTAGTCAGTCAGTCGGTTAGTTAGTCGGTCCGTTAGTTAGTCAGTCAGTAAGTTAGTCAGTCAGTAAGTTAGTCAGTCAGTCAGTTAGTCAGTTAGTCCGTTAGTTAGCCAGTCAGTCAATTAGTTAGTCAGTCAGTCAGTTAGTCCATTATTTAGTCCGTTAGTTAGTTAGTCAGTGAGTCAGTCAGTTCACTGACTAACTAATTGACAGTCAGTTAGACTAAGTTAGTCAGTCTGGACTAACTAACGGAGTGATTAATTGACTGACTGACTGACTTACTAACTAACGGGCTGACTGACTAACTAACGGGCTGACTGACTAACTAACTGACTGATTAACTGACTGATTAACTAACTGACTGATTAACTGACTAACTGACTGATTAACTGACTAACTGACTAACTAACTGACTAAATAACTGATTAAATAACTGACTAAATAACTAAATAAATACTCTCTAATATTTAAAAAAAATCGAGAAATGGACAAAAATCTATTTTCGGGATTGAGACCCATTCGGGATTTCAGCTTGTCGGAATTTTGGCTTTTCGGGATTTCGGCTGTCGGGATATGTCCCAGACCCAGTGTGCCGAATTTTAAACCAACCTTTTGTAGCAATATGAATGAAACAAAAATTTGCATAAAATGTAAAACATAAATGTAATAATCATGTTTGTCTATCTGATTGTAACTAATCGCATTTGAAAATCTGTTCGTTATAAATAATCGTATATGAGACTTAATTTAAAATTAAAACTTTTTCTCGTCTACCGTTTATTTTATTTCTGAATTTTAAAATCCAAAATTTAAAAAAAATGGTAAAAACATAAAAAAAAATCACAATATTAGTGAAGAAGGTTTAATTCTAGCATCCTTTGGCGAGATTATGGTAACCCTTTTGCTAGCTTGTCGTTTCGAGAAAACACCCTAACTATTACCTTTATCAATTTGGAGATTTCCCCCCAAACGAATTGAAAATTAATGCTTTAATATCTCAGCAAATAATGCAAAATGAATAATTCTTTTTTATACCTGGGGTATTTTGAAGTTGCTGAACATTTTTATGTAAAAAAAAATTGGGTGTTGCTATTGGAATTTTCAAAGTTGGTACTCATTTTAATATGTAAACGACCCCTTATACAATTTTGGTTGCCAGTTCTTAATTCCTTACTCTATTTCCTGAAAAATGACACCTTGCACAAAATTCCTTGATCAATAGCAGCCGAAATATGAAGGGTGGATCGTTTTTTTTTCCCCAGCTGTACATAGTTTCTGAAAAATACTTATAAAAAGAAAACTACTAAACAGAAATCGATAATCTTGGTCTTAAATTAAAGCTATATATATGCAGATTAAAAATAACAGAAACACAGAAAATCGACATTTTTGACCCAAACACCCATCCGACTCCCCTTTAAAAAAATGGCTGAAGCGAAGAAAATAAACTTTATGCCAGATGACTCTGAAGTTTTAATAACTTTAATTTAAAAATATAAAGGAATATTGGAAAATAAGAAAACTAATGCCTTTATAATTATCATTATGTATAGGTTTAAATCTTTAACCAAGAATATTAACCTGCTAATTATATTTTACAGTGGCAAATACTAGTATGGATATAATATTCCTCTGTTATTTGTATTTTATTATAAAGTTTGGAACGTTTTTGTGCATAACTACCGCAGCACACAACTTTTAAAACAATTTTAGTCAATTTAATACGTTTTTAAATGGATTGTACAATAAAATTATCATCGCATATCTCATATAACTCTCTCCGTAGAATTTTAGTATCAATAATCTAAATCATGTTGAAAATATATTTAACTTTCTAATATGCTGTACTTCTACGATGAACAATCTTATAAAGATCAATTAAAATGGATTAAAACTAAATAATTAACATCACTAGTTTGAAAGAAGAACCCGATAAGCTATGTTTGTTTTGATTTTGAACATTTCTCAGAGATATCCCTCTGAAAACCCACCGATGTTGGTGGGATAACCCGCAGAGCAGATTCTGCTCCTTTTCTCTCCCTTTTGGCATAACTCGCACTTGTGAATAAGGAATTTGACGAAACCCACCGATCTATTCCCCAGACGGAGGAAACCTGCGGGTGACCCGAACTTGTGAATACGGCCGTAACAGAATCAACTCCAGCAGTAAATCCGATGGTTGTTGTTAGGCAGAAAGGAAAAGTTAGTCTGCATTGATCCTTCAGATTTGAATAGAAATATCCGAAGAAGGCATTCTCCATTGAAAACTGTAGAGGATATTGCAACCAGAATAGGAAAATCCAAGTACTTTTCGCTGTTGGATGCGAAGCGAGGATTTTGGCAAGTGAAATCGCGGACAGAACATCGCGATATCTAACCATGAACACACCCTGGGGGCGATACCGTTTCCTCAGATTACCCTTTGGGTTAGCCTCAGCCCCTGAAGTCTTCCAAGCAAGTAATGAACAAGATCCTGGAAGGACTCCCTGGAGTGGAATGTTCTATGGATGATGTTTTGCTGTTTGCCGAGACTATTCCTGAACTCAATAAGATCACGAAAGAGGTAACCTCAAGATTAGAAAATGCAGGAGTAACGCTCAACAAAGAAAAATGTCAATTTCAAAAAGCAGAAATAAAGTTTCTAGGTCACATATTTACCGGTGAAGGAATCAAAGTTTATCAGATTAAGGTTGAAGCGGTGAGAAAGCTAAAAACTCCAACCAATGAGAAAGAATTGCAGCGACTATTGGGTACAGTCAACTTCCTGGCAAAGTTCATTCCTCATCACTCAAGAATAACAGAACCACTTAGAAGATTATTGGTGAAAAATGTTTCTTGGGGGTGGACCCAGGAACAAGAATCTTTTCAGAAGATAAAAGGAGCACTAATTCAAGCTCCGCAACTAGCCTATTTTGATGTCAATAAACCTGTAGTGCTTTCAGTAGATTCGAGCCAACATGCAGTTGGTGCTGTCTTAATGCAGGAAGGGAGACCGATCGCCTATGCAACTAAGTCCCTTACTCCTGCTCAACAGTCGTATCCACAAATAGAAAAAGAAGCCTTTGCAATCAAATTTGGCTGTTTTAAATTTCACCAGTATGTTTACGGAAAAGAACTTCTAGTGGTTGAAACTGATCATAAACTCATTGAAGCAATCGCTAAGAAAAGCATAGTAAATGCTCCTCCAAGATTACGAAGAATACTTTTTGACATAAGCCAGTATTCTCCAAAAATCGTCTACAAGAAAGGTACTGATATTCCCGCAGCTGATCTTTTAAGTAGAGACTGTGAGAAGACAGAAGATTTTGATCCGATCCTAGATGTCATTGACGTTCCAATATCCATTCCACTGTGTTTAGGAACGAAAACGCGGTGAAAGAAGATGACGAGTTAAACACTTTATATCAAGTCGTAATGGAAGGTTGGCCAGATGATATAGAAGATGTACCTCAAATAGTACAGAAATATTGGAATTTTCATGATGAAATTGCGGTGTACGAAGATCTTCTATTCAAGAATGACAAGTTGATAATTCCAAAGAAACTTCAAGGCGAATACTTAAAAATGATTCACACAGGACATTTAGGAATAAATTCTTGCATTAATAGAGCTAGAGAAACTGTTTTCTGGAGAGGACTTTCAAGTGATATCAAAGAGTATATACAAAAATGTACAGTGTGTAAACAACATGAAAGAAGCTCGGAACATGAACCACTCATGATGAAACCAGTTCCAGTGTATCCGTTTCAAAGAATAGCTACAGATTTGTTCGAAATTAGAGGGAAAACTTATTTGCTCATAGTAGATAGCTATTCCGGATTTTTCGACTATGTTCAGTTGAGATACGCTACGTCAGATGCAGTAATTTTCGAGCTAAAACGTTGGTTTTCGGTGCATGGAATACCCGAAATTCTAGAAAGTGACAACGGTACTCAATATACTTATCAATTGAAGAAGTTTCAAGAAGAGTGGAATTTCCAATTGATAACATCAAGTCCAACGTATGCAAGATCGAACGGACTAGCGGAGAGATACGTTCAAACGGCAAAAAATCTCATCCGGAAGTGTGCTAAAGATGGAACAGATGAATATTTAGCCCTGCTGAATTGGAGAAATACTCCTCGAGAAGATCTGAGTTCTCCAGCCAAAAGGTTGTTTAGCCGAAACAACCGAACAACCTTGCCTATTTATCCTAACCTTCTAAAACCAAGTATCCAGGAAGATGTTTCCATTAATCTTCAAAAAGTAAGGGAAAAACAGAAAAGATACAGTGACCAGCACACAAAAATTAAGGATTACTTCGAGCCCGGTGAAAAAGTCATAATGCAGCAAGGTGCCAGAAAATGGATAGGTGCAACCGTACAGAAGAATACTGGGCCAAGATCGTACGTTGTGAAGACTACCGATGGAAGCGTCCTGAGACGTAACTCATTCCACCTGAAAAAGTCCAACGTCGAAGTGATCCCTGATCCCGAACTTGTAGTAACCAGCTCTCAAAGAACCAGACCCGAGTCAAAGAACCAGACTTTGGTAGACTCTGAGCCAGATACTCTTCCGAAGTTACCAGAAAAGACTTATCATCGTCCAGATGTCCAGACGAAGGCGACTAACCACTATGTCACAAGAAGCGGCCGCATCAGTAAGCTTCCAGATAGACTAGGCTCCTGAATAGACTTTTTATTTGTAAAATTTAACAAGTTGTTAATTGAATATATATTTAATTAAGTATTGATCTAATTGAAAATATTGTCATTATATTTTTAGTTAATTGCTTAACGAGAAGTTAAATGTTAAAATTTATGTTAATGGATTCGATAATACTGATTTAAAGTTTAAATTATTAAGGCGCTAATATTTAGAGATTTCATAAAGTATTTAATTATCAGAATTAACCTTTAACTTAAAAGGGGAGATGTAACGTTAAGTAGCTCAAGTGTAACAATGTAATCAACCATCAAAGTAAATATAACTGTAACCTTAACCATAAAGTGACAATAAATACTCATGCCGCAGATTGGCATGAGTCAATCATCTTCCTCTACATGACGTGTACGTTACTTATTGCCATCCTGAATACACACACGTCACAGGTCTATTGTCAATACGACAATATCAATGTGAGAGCTGTAACTGCAAAACTCCCATTTTCCTAAGTACATATATGATATAGGGGTTAGTCCGTTCATTGGCGACTTTTGTTGAACCTAAAAATTTAATGTAGGGATGCTATACCTATCAAGTTGTATTGAAGTTGAACTGGAATGTTTACCAAAGTCATACGTTTTCGTTGCTTGTCAACATAAAAAAAATTGAGACCGGAACCTATATCACAGTTGTAATTTAGATAATGTAAGTTTCTCAATCAGAGCCTATGTATTCGTTGCCAAACAACCCGATACGTTTCTCCACGGGCTTCTGTTTGAATATTCCTCTGTTCACTAAGACTCACCAACCCCAAACCGCTAGCTGCGCCCGGTCCATTGCTATGCTTCTTTCACATATACATCTAACTGCTGTTCTGAACTTACTAAATGCTGTCAAAACAATGTTGATACCTTGAAACATTTGCAATATAAGTCCGTTTATGAGCGATCCTCAAAAATTTATGCAATGTTTTTCGAGGTATGGTAGTTTTTCAAGTTATTAAATGATTCCTTGTAGTTATTATTTAGATTGTGTATGATTGCATGAAGTAATCACGTATTGCATGTTTAATGTCTTTAAATTTTGTCAGTTAACACGGGACAACGAAGTTGGATTTCATTAACGTATGATAGCTCGCTCATATCTTTCCAGTTCTATTAAAATTGAACTACTTCCACAGACACAAAATCTTGGTACTCTTCCCCTTTCGTGGACTCAAATCTCGCCAAAAGGTATCTTTGCGACAAACTTAAATATAACATACCATAACATAGACGTTGAAATTGAAAACTAATAGCAAAAAAGGTTGCTCATAGGAGCGATTCGGACCCTAAACCAAGAAACTCAAGCTAAATTCACACTAAATAAGTACATTTTCAAACAAAATTAAATCAAATTTCAAATTGTTCTTATTAAAAATAAGAAAGCATTCAATAGAGTAACCCCATATGAATTAGATTCAAAATGGACAATTTAGGTGCTATGTATCAAAATATTTAGTAAAAGCTATGATATTATGGATGGTCACGATTTGGCGATTTGCGTTTCGTAACCAACCATCGATCAACCAATCAACTTAAATGCCTAAATGCAGTAAACCTTCCACTTCATATTTCACACTACTCGATAGATATAGCAACTCTACGTTTTGAAGCTCGCCAATAAAGAGACAGGCTATTATATCATAGATAAATCAAATATATCATTTGACCAGTAATAATATTAAGAAGATGGTTAATTTTGGCTTTAAATATACAGTTCCAATGTTCATATCCAAATTTTAAACTTAATCAAACATATTTTGAATTGATTAAAATGTGGATATTTTATTTCAGTAATAATAAGTAGAATCATAAATATTGGTTACTCATAAGTTATCGTTTTATACATTTGACATTTATTTAAAAACAATAAAAAGGGCTTCATACCAAAAAATATGCTCCAAGTTTGTGATGATTAAATTAGAATCGGAGTTAAACAGTTATTTTGCACTTCTTTTCAATTAATGAGAATAAAACTTCAACATACTTAAAAATAATTAAATCGCAGTAGATGTATATTAAGTTTGAATCGGAGAGACTTTTAAAAAAGAATTCAACTGTAAGTGATGCCATTTTTAATTAGGAATTTTATATTATGTAAAACTAAAACGAAAAGAAATCGAAAAATACTTTGTGCCGAAAATTTTAAGGATTACGATCCATACTACTAAATTCAAGCATTTCATTTGGTAATCAATTATATAAAATATTCTATTTTGTTCTAAGCTTAAAATAATACAACTAATGATAAATCAATTAATAATAAATCAAAAAAATATTTTTTTATACGATAGTGGTCTCTAAAGATACTAATTTTTTTTTTAGATCAAATCGATTGCGATATAATAAAGATGAAGTACTTGAAATCATAATAGTTATTCTTATCACTGTTTCTAAAAAGTATAACTTTTCGCACGCGTCTGATATTAAAATTATAGTGTAAAAATTGGATTTTTTTCACGCAATTATAAAAAATAAAATCTACACAAGTTTGACAATCAATGCAGAATATTTAATGATTGCAAAGTGATTCGAAAAAGAATCAGCTTTTAAAAAACATTTTTTAAAAAATATTTTTAAAAAAACCTGAAACTAATTATTGCCTATTTAGCATTTTAGTAATACTTAAAATTAGCAATTTGGTTTATACTTCAGATATAAATATTCAGATGGCGCCACCACAGAAACTATATTTACTTATAATAGAAAAACTAAATAATAGATGGCGCCCTAACTTAAAACACCTGAATTTAACCCTTTCAATCCCAAAAAATTACTACACTATAGAAAAATCTAATACTTACAAAATAAGCTAATTTTAAGTCTAAGATAAGAGTTCCATAAGAAAAAAATTAATTTTAATTTTATAATTGATTTTTGAAATGATGCCAAATGACATCATTGGGACTTAAGTAGTATAAATCAAAACAAAGTTTTATTCAATTGGAAGCATGAAACTTATTAAAAATCAATTATTTAAGCTTTTATTACTTTAAGAAAAAATTGCAAATATGCAAAAAATTAAATATAAAACAAAAAGTAAACATCTTATGTAATTGAATATTATAATAAGAAAATAAGGTAAGTACAATTAGTTATTGAAAATTAAACTTACACAAACATCAATATTTTACATAAATCTAATGAAAGCCAAATATTCCACATTTCGGTGCATAAATTAATTCTATTGGGAATTTATAAGTTTATTAAGAATTAGTATTTTTATATTTATTTTCAAATCTAAAGTAATGTTTACGTTTTCAAATTTAACTCTAAACTAAGTTTAAATAAATTTTGATTCGAAATTAATAATTAATGTAATTAGGGTTACTAATTAGCACTACTATACTAATTATATAGATAAATAATTGATGATGCGTCAAAACAATAATTTTAAAGGGCGCCAAAACGCCCCCTCCCCTCAATAAAACGAAACGTTGAAGATACGACCTTGTCAATAACCCGTTTATAATTGGAATATTTTGATAAGCAGCATCGCCTGTACTTTCATTATTCATAATTTTGACAGTTGTGTTCAGTGAAATATCCGAGTTTTCAAGTTCAACATCCGACGAATCCCCATTCATCAGCATATACACTGCCTTATCCAGTGACAAAATTTGAGATTTCCACCTAGGCATCGTTAATATTATGCATAAATTTAACTTTTAATTATTCTAAATTAAAAAAATAAATTTAGAGAAAGCATGTACGAAGTTGTCAACCTACACAGCAAAGTCGCCAATAAGGGTTGAGTTACCTAGTAAGTCCCAATGATGCCATTTGGCATCATAACTTTTCAATAATGGAAAACAACAAATTAAAAAAATTATTTTAGCAAAAAGAGCATCTATTTATATAGTTTAAAGTATCTGAACATATTCTTACAATTTTTTTAGTGATTATTTCAACCAAAATAGTTAAAATGGTGTTTTAATTACGTCAACCTTTCAAAAATGAAGTGAAACGCAAGCCAGCTATTTTCTAATTTAAAAAAAATAATAGGGCTGAAATCGTTTGGGATTAATAATAGTTATTTATGCAACAAGTGTGAAAAGTAATACTTTGTGAAAATCAGTGGATTTTATTGAAAATAATGACACGTGTTTTAAAAAGTTTACTTTTCACATGTGTTGCATACACTATTTTTTTATAATTACGTGAAAAAAAATCAAATAAATATCATTTGTTCAAAAATATGAAATAATGTTATGAAATAAAAGTTTTACTTGAAATGTAGCATGTTATGTAACTAGTAAAAAAAAAGTACTTTTTTTACTGTTTTGAGTGAAATAATAGTTATTTATGCAACTAGAGTGAAAAGTAACACTTTTTAAAACTAGTGGATTTTAATGAAATAATGACACGTGTTTTTAAAAGTTTACTTTTCGCGCGTGTTTCATACACTATTTTTTATAATTACGTGGGAAAAAAATAAAATCTCATTAGTTCAAAAATAATTCACGTGCTAATTTTTTTACGTAAAGAAGATATTCATCGATAAATCTCTGGAACTACAAAAGACAAACTTATTTTTAGTTTAAAGTCAAGCATTTGAACATGGATACTGATACGAATTTGCAGAAAGTTGTCGCAACTTTCGGAATATTTGGCGCTTGTAGAAGAGATGAATTATGTAAAATGCAAGTTGACAATTTAGAAGATCAATAAAATTTATGGATTGTACACTTAAATGCTACTAAAAATGATACTCCAAGAAGTTTCGTGATTTACGGAAATATAGGAAACATAAACACAGTTGGCATTTGCAAAAAATACGCTTCTCTTCGAAAGCCTGCAACCGCCCACAATACAAGAGGAATTAATACGATCGGCAAAATTCCAAAAGAAATAGCATCTTTTCTTATTCAGAAAATCCCCCCCCCCCATCCATGTTTTCCATACAAGAGACCCTTTCACCCAAAGTGTCAAACATAAACATTAATAACAATAGTAGTTCCAATGCAACTAGCGCACCAAACATATGCACTAATAACAACAGTGGTTGCAATGCCACTATTAACATCAATGATACAAAATAAAAGTTTTACTTGAAATGTTGGCATCTTATATAAAGAGTGAAAAAAAAGTACTTTTTTTCACCGCTTTTGGGTGAAAAAAAGTAAGTTATTAATCACTGTTTCTAAAAAGTATAACTTTTCGCACGCGTCTGATATTAAAATTATAGTGTAAAAATCGGATGTTTTTCACGCAATTATAGAATAGATTTTTATAATTGCGTGAAAAAAATCCGATTTTTACACTATAATTTTAATATCAGACGCGTGCGAAAAGTTATACTTTTTAGAAACAGTGATAAGAAAAATTACTTTTTTTCACACAAAAGCAGTGAAAAAAAGTACTTTTTTTCACTCTTTTCATAAGATGCCAACATTTCAAAAAAAAATTCTATTCCATAATATTAAAAATATCCAGAAATTTATTGATCTGCTTTATTTATAAATATTATGCGCGTGAATGTTATTATTTTTTTATATTTGAATCAGTATCCATTTTCAAATGTTTGACTTTAAACTAAAAAATAAGTTTGCCTTTTGTAGTTCCAGAGATTCATCGATACCGATCTTCTTTACGTAAAAAATTAAGCACGTGAATTACTTTTGAACCAATGAGATTTGATTTTTTTTTCACGTAATTATAAAAAATAGTGTATGAAACACGTGTGAAAAGTAAACTTTTTAAAACACGTGTCATTATTTCCCTTGTTCGTACCTCGCTCGTGAAATAAAATCCACTAGATTTAAAAAGTGTTACTTTTCACACTTGTTGCATAAATAACTATTCAACTAGTGTTAAAAGTAAGGCTTTTTAAAAGTTAAGTTTAAAAACTGGCTATTTTCAACGTGTTGTCATACACTTTTTTTTATAATAACGTGTAAAAAAGGTATTTAATAAATTGGCATTTATTGATTAGCTTATTAATTATTTTATTATCACGTTCAAATGATTTGAAGGTGATTATTTATATTAATGATTATTTTAAAATCACGTGCAAAAAGTATTTCTTAGATTGACATTGGAAATAAGACGCCAAATAAAAAATCACGTTCAAATAAAGAATTTTACACCAATCACAAAGCCGCCGAATAAAATATTACGCTCAAATAAAGAATTTTACACCAATCAGATGCTCTTATTTACTTTGTCGCACTAGTGCGTGAAAGTAACTTTGAAACACGATTTCGTTAAAAGCATCACTTTTGCCACGATTATTGATTTGAAAATGTTAGTTTTTTTGCGCGATATTATAAAAAGTATTTTTTTTTTCACTGTTTCAAAAAGTCTAACTTTTTGCACGCGTCTGATATTAAAATTATAATGTAAATGTCGGATTTTTTTCACGCAGTTATAAAAAAAATATTTTCTAATCGAAAAAAGTTTGAAGAATCGAATGATGAGCTTTTGGATATCATAAACGGCAATAGACGATCAGAATTTTTTTTTAAAAGTGATGATGCCAAATGGCATCATTGGTACTGAAAGGGTTAAATACATATACTCTAAAAACTAAATGCGTAAATTTACACACGAAAGCAGGAATTTTCTTGCCACTAGAATGATTTGTTTACGTGTGTAAAAAAGCGTGTAATTTCAGTTTTCCCACTTGACTGAGTAAGTGAAAATTAAACACTTGACGGAGAATTTTACACACTTTACTGAGTAATTGAGAATTACATAATTTACTTGCGTAAATGAGAATTACACACTTTACTGAGCAATTAGTAATTACGCACTTTACTGAGTAAGATGAGAAATACACATTTGCATCCCTGCTTAGATGACACCGAAGTACATATTACAGTTCTTGCTATGACAATATTTACACACACATACACGTTAAACTAGTGACAGAAAAATACCCGCTTTTCACTTATAAATAAACTCATGAAATTTTCGTTGCCTAAAGCAAATTAAATTCATATAATAAATAACAACAAAAACCACAAAAAAAACTGACTAATATTGTAGTTTTTTTTTAATTTTAATTCCCTTTAGAAATTACAATCAATTTTAATAAACAACACAATTATAATGCTACGTCTACTTCTTAAATATAAAGCAATTTCAATTTCAGATGTATTTTTTAAAACAAGTATTTCATATTACAGAATTAATGCATAAAGAAAATAATAGCTATAATCTATATATATAACTAGCAAATTTATACCCGTTCTTCGCACGGATTAAAAAAATATCAAATAAATTCCAAATATGTGTACCATATATCCTTTTATAGGATCATAAACTTATGTTATTGTTCCCGCTCGTTATAAAGTATAAAATCCCGTTTCATTGCCTTAAAATTCCAAAATGAAAAATACGCTATAAAATGCACTCATAAATGTCATCACAATTCCCTCATAAATACATAAAACCTTTTAGCTCATTTGGCGCATTTTGGGAAATAATTTGGCGAGAAAATAGATATAGCTACCCACAGCCATTGTACAGCTCTAACACAATGACCTTCGAACAACCGACCAGCTTATAAATTATTTATAAAGAAATTGCCTATTTGGCGAATTTTAGTTAATAATTTGGCGAGTTTGGCAACGTATTTGGCGGAAAAATAAAGACATAAAACACTAATAGCTCTAGTGCGATGGCCTTTATTAACCATCATAGTTCAGTAATAGCTTAACTATACATTTATTGCTTAAATATGCATACATGCAGTCAACAGAAAAATCAATGAAAAAATCATCAAATAAACCCACAATAAAATCCAGGAATGAAGACTGGCGGAATTACGACACTTGAAACATGTCAATTATTTTTCAAATAATGAATTTAGTTTCTGAAAGTAACGGCAAAAGAATAAAAAATAAACATTTTGAATTTTAAATGTTTTCGTTAAAAGTTTTATTTAATTTTTTCAGCCGATGGCATCAGGAAAGAGAAAAAATGATCGGATTTGAGCGAAAGTGGTGTATTTTTTTCAGAAAATTCGAATTTTCTCTAAAAATGGAACAAATATGAAAAAACTAAGCCTCAGGTGCACACGTTAGTATTAAAGGGAATCTATCTTTAAAATTTCGAATTCCTGTGGGCAGTATAAGTCGGTCTTTTACGATCCGATAACAGACACACACACAGACAGACTCTTTCTTTTATTATTATAGATACTCTTATACGGAACCCAAATGTCCTTATATTTCTATCTCTGGAGTGGCAACAATCGAAATGACCAAAAATCACTAATTTCAAAATGTCCGACTGAAAACAACAAAAAAGTGTTTGAAACAACAACTTTAGGATAGAATCAGTAAGTTTAAATTTAAACATACATAATATTAGGGACGTTTAAAGTTTGAAAATTTAAATTATAATTCCTATCGACTGAACTACCAAACACTTATGTTAATAAAAAAGGGAAAAGTAAAATTGTTTTTAAACATACTTTCTAAGCGTTGACGGCTACCACGGTTTCCAATTTATTTACAAATGGATCTTATTCAAGCAGCGACATATTTTCGCAATGATAACCATTAATTTATAAGCATTAATTTGTAATTATGTTATTTTAAAAGGATACTAAAGACGGTTAACCTAAAGGACCATGTCCGGCTTTGGCGCCAGTCGAAAAATGTCGCCAAGTCAAAATGACACAAACCGAGCGTTTGCCAAGTCTGTGAAATGACAACAAATAATTACTTAAAATGCTACTCAAAACTGAAAATGTCTACTGAGAAAACATGAAATATTTCCTTATTAAAAATTATCGTGGCATTTGCGATCGTAGATCGTAACGATATTTTAATGCAAGAAAATCAGAACTCGACAGTTTGCTGCAAGTGTATGCTGCAATGTACAAAAATAATAATTTAAGAAATGAGTTCTTTAAAGAATTAATGATTAATAATATTTTAAATATATTAATACGATTTAAGAATTTTTAACTATGAAAGAAATGGACAGGATCAAGTTATAAAGGAAGTAGCAAAATAAATTCTCTAATGTAAACGAAATACATAGAAAAAACTGAACTTTTTGATAATTATTCTCTTAAAATAAAATCTGTGGCTGTTTTAGTAGCAATGGCTGCCATAATACCAATTTGACAGGGTTACCACATTTGGCGAAAAAAATGACGGACATGCTCCTTTAGGTTAACCTTTAAGGCTAGACTAAAATATTTCAATGAACGGTGAGCGAGCGAAGCGAGCCTGGATCGCGAAGCGATCCAAAGGGAACTGCGCAAGCAGTTCCCGGGGTTAGGCGAGCGATAGCGAGAAGGGGGCGTGCCCCCTAGTAGAAAATAATTTAACAATAGAAAATAATGTAATCGAAAATATATTTAGGTATAATTTGTAGTCATTTTAAAACAGAAATTTTATCCTAAACATTTTAATCTACACTATTACAAATATGCTATAAATTTTCCGAAATAAATAACGAGAATGTGTTTCTTTTAATAATAAGTAATGTAATCTTTTAATAATTCTTTTAATAACAGAATCTAACTTTATAAAAAACACTGCCAACAGAACCTGCTTTAATGCTTGTTTGAGAGATAATTAAATGATATAGTTTTATAAATCCTCAGAATAAGGTTTATCTAATTTAATTTGCCTTTGGCGTATGCTTCCTGAAATAGAAACAGATTACCAATAATTCACAGCATTAATATTTTTGGTGTCTTTATGCTAATCTAAAGCAATCATTTTTCGTATTTCCTGTCCTGTAGCATTTATATTTCAAAAGCCACAAGCTTTCCCTCAAAACTTAATGTCTAACAAGAAGATTCCTGACGTATATATTTGAACTAAGATATCGTCACGTCACAATCGTAATTGCAACTAATTAATAGCTTTTGGATAGTTTTCTGCTGTTATTGGGAAACTGAAAACCAATCTTGCAGCCTCCGAATTCGGTACAGCTGTGGGGAAAAAATACCCACTAGTAATTATTTCGGCCCTTAGTCATCCTATAGAATCGGACCTTTTTGACTTTGTGAAAAAATAAAATTTTGCGTTAATTGCATGACAAAAAATTTGCATAAGGGGCTGTCTTCATATTAAAAATGTTACGAACTTTAAAATTTCCAATAGAAACATTTAATTCAACCTCGAAAACCCCTAAATCTAAGTTTTTGTTACATTTGGATGAATATTTGACGAGTTAATCAATCGAAACCCTTTTGGACTTGTGAAGATGTAAAAGGGATTCGTAAAGACTTACGCTTGAATTTCAATGCATCTATGTCCGTAATGCTTGTCGATGTTGACGGTCGCTATAATATTATTTCTTCGTAAAAAGATTTTCTTTATAATCGGATTTTATTCCTTCATAATATAAACTATTTACATGGATGCATATTCGCATAAGTTAGGTAAAGCAAAATATTACTTAAATAATCAGCTTTGTTTTCGCAGCTACAAAGCGATCTTAAGTAGTAAACCGAAGCTTAACTGAACATAATGGTAGGTAGGTTGGACATTTATTTTCCGGTTGGTGTGGCTGATCATAGACCAGTTTATAAACCTTCGTCAAGTAAGACAGACACAGACAGAATTTTTACTCACACAGTGAGAGAAAGTACACCCATGGCAAAGGCTAGAATCGAACCAGCACCCGGTGCAGTGCGCAGACTGTTAGCGTAATGCGCAGCGATCAAACCCACTAGGCTACCCGGCCCCAACTCAAGGTAAACATCAAGAATTCCAGCTATCTCGGGCTGTAGGGAGCCTAGTGGTCAGCGTCTCGGTCTCGAGATCGGAAGGTCGGGACTCCGGATCGAGTCCCAGTACCACTGAAGACCTACCGAGTATATGCGGAGTACGTGCTCGTTAAATCTGTTGGGTCCGAAAGTCCTGTGGTAGGTCATTGCGCAGTTTACCACGAGTACAGGTCCCTGGAGACTATTTCCCTCCCCCGGTAAAATGTTTGACATTTCTATTTTTACACATAAATATATGTTTTCACCATTTTTCAATTTACGCGCCTCTCTTTTACACATGCAATTACGTAATTTTGTGCATCAGATGTGTAATTCTTGAAATATACTTATGATCGTGTGTAAATTTTCAATTTTACACATTTAGTTTTTAGAGTGATAGTAATATGATAAAATATCAGAATAGAGAAAGCGAATAATTTACTTAAATCAATCCCTATTTCGCATACTTTATTTTCCCTTGCATGATTTGGCATCTATTTAAAAACCTGGATTTTAGCTTACTTGCCTTCTTTTAATTCGAAATAATTAAGAGAAAGTAGAAAATAGGCATTGAATTCCGATTTCCGTCTGTCCGTACGCCCTTCTGAATTCTGTACTTACCGTCCTTCTTTTAAACGTTTTTTTTTTGTTAAAAATGTATGACACACTGTTTGCAGAATTTTGGTGTTTCAAATACTTAGTTTTAAATAAAAAAAAGTTCAATTTTCTACACTACAGATTTGACAACAATATATATCTTAATGAACTTAATAGTTTATATATTCGCTAAATCCTAAGATCTATTAGCCTTTGTTCTATCGCTATTCAATTAGTATAATTTTCTTTTTGCTAAATTTATTTTTTAAACATGAGTTTAGTCTGCTATGAACAAAAGTTAGAAGTTGATAGCCATGAGTTTATAATCTAGAGTTTATATAATTATTTTCTAACTTTTTTTAACTATATAGAACTTCAAAAAATAAATGAAAGTAAAAGTAACGTAACTCAGCACAGCATAGTTTTACAGTGAAGGTAACTGGTAAATCCAGTTTTTTAGAGTAACGTTGCACCAAATTTATGGAGTAACGTTACACTGTGAAATTGGAGCAAATGATATTTATGTGAAACATTACTCCATAAATCCAGAGGAAGCTAGGCTTCTACCAGTTTTATGGAAAGACGTTACACAAAACCTTTGTACAGCGTACTTAACATGACTATTACAAATGCTTTAAGTAAATGCTGAAGCATTTGTAATAGTCATGTAACTAAGTTCATTGTAATATAATATAGTCTTTTGTAATTCCTTAACTAATCGTATAAAATTTTCTTTTAATTTTATTCGCAATAGTAGTTTAAAAGTTTTCTTTTGTTATTGTAGTTTTATTTTAGAATAATAAAGTTTTCATTTAAGCTTGTTTACATCTAAACTTTTCATTCAATCAATACTTTTTTCTCAAGATATTTAGTTTTTTTTTTGGGTCATATTACAATATTTTTTGAACCGCATAAAGTATAATATGCTAATAGTCATTTGTAAATATTTCCACATCCCTAAAATTTGTTTTTAAGAAATATTTAAGTATATTGAAGCATATCAGCTAAAAACAATAGCCCAATTCAACACTTATTCACATCATTTATAATCTCATTAAAAATGTTTACGCCCTTTTCAACTAAACCAGTTCAGGCAGCTTTTTCCAAACAAACGAATTTATTGCGGATACAATATTTAATGAGATAAATAAATGTGAAATCCATAAACATATTAATGACTCATCTTTAACAATTAACTATTGATTAATTAGCCTTTAATTTTACTTTTTAAAACTGAGTTTTTTCATGCTATTAAAAATGGTAGCGTGAGTTTGACATAAATTTATCTGAATTTTTTTAGAAAATTTATTTTATGTCTTACCTGCAACATAAAGATAGTTTATGTTATCTGTTAAGATAAAAACGAAAAATAATTTTGAAATACATTTTTCCCAAATCCCTCACAATACGAGGAAAACTGACATATCGGCAAAAATCATTTTAGGCGACTTGCTTAAAGTTTCTTTCCATTGCTTTAAATTATGCAAAATTGAAGAATCTTCTAACTATATCTCAAATGTTTTAGCTATCAAAGAACAATTTGCTTCAATGGCTAGATATTTTAATTAAAAATATTTTAGTCAGTGCTAGAAATGTGGGTATACGCGAGTTAACGCATCCCCCCACTTTCCAAGAAAATGGTCATGCGTCTCCTCGCTTCTAATAACACTAAAATACACCCCCCTCCACATCTTTTGTTTACTTAAAGGTTTTCCACATTTTGCAAAAGAAAACAATCTTTTAAATTGTTTAAATTAATTGTAACCTTTTTATAATTTTAGTTTTTTTCATTTAGCTAAATTATCAGTTGCCGCGTGTTTGTGCAACAAGTCTAATTAAGCGGGACTATCCCACCCTCTCTTAATATGAATTGATACTTTAGTAAATTATAAAAATTATTGAGTTATTTAAGGACAAGAGCAAAATAAGTTAATAAATATCAAACTGGGGGAGGTGGGCACTTCCTACCGATTTGTTGTTGGACTATCCACTAATTTTTTTTCTCCACTTCTACCACTGATTTTAATGTCGAAAATTCCTATTTGTCCAATACCCAACTTTTCAATGTATGGAAGTCGTATGGTCCGATTCTATCCGATATCACTTAGACATAGTGATCTCGGTTTAAACAGTATTTTCCTAGAAGAATAAAATATTACTCTTTTTTATTGAATTTCTCATTTTCAAATAAATTTTAATCAAAATCAAAGTTCTAGTCATAGCAGTGTCAAACTGAATGTTAGACGGACACAGCTGAAATAATTAGGTTTTATTCTCTTTGATAAAGTGCCGAAGAATGTTATTCGTAATGGACGAGTTGCAAAATCATACAAAATCTGATATAAAAAATATGAGGTCATGACAAATCGAATATGATATCACTCATCTCTTAAGCCAGTATATAAAGCGAGCGCTTTACCATAGAACTTCACAACGAGTTACATCTTCTTAAAAGTTCATTTCTAAAAAGATAGGAACATATACTTCATCTAACATGATATTTACTCAGGTAAGTATTTATTTTTAATAAGATAGCTGTATTTGTTAGCGTAAAAAATTTCTTTGTTATTTCTATACAAACTTTTTCCCTTCAAGAACAAATTTAAGTCATGAAATTTGCCAGAGGGATTGTTTAATTTGAAATAATACAAGAAAAAATCTATTTTAATTAAATTCCTGCGATTAAACAATAATAATATATATAAAAAATGTATTCCTATAATATGAATTTCAAACTATTTCCACAAAAAATATTAACTTCATATTATTTCGTTTAACTGAATTTGAGTGAAACTCTAATACATCATTTATACAATACTTAATTACTTAAAATATGATAAGTGGAAGTCATAAAATCACACTCCACTGAATTTTTTACAAAAAATATTGTGCAAGAAATGTTGTCTATTGGCAATTTCATTTAGCATTTTTAAAATTTTGCCTAATTTATTTCTAACAATTCTAGAAAATCGTTGTTTTACGTATGGTCTATCTTTGAATTAATGTTTGATGAATAATTAATATTTGATGTAATTCCGTTTAGGAAGTACGTTTCTACATTAATCTGAGTTCAATACTTTATTATTTTATATTATATTAAATTTTATATTAGTATATACCAAATATAATTATAATATATATAATTTTTATATTAGTATATACCAAACAAATATTAATTGTCATACGTTGATTGATTATAACAGCCTAAAATTAAAATTCATCTGAAAACATTTGTTTTTAACTTTTACACTGTATTTAAGGCTCTATATCAAAAATTCTAATTACATAGCTAAAGTAGCCAAAAAAAAATATATAATTTTTGAAGTTTCACTTTGGGAAACTAATCTGAGGCCAAAACTTTATTATCTTATTTTCCATATACTAGTAAAAGATGTGAATAAATTTACTTTATTACGTTGATTGTGTAAGACAGCCTTAAGTTTAAATTATTCTGGAGACATTTGTTTTTAACTTGTAAATGATCTTTAAGGCTCTATATCAAAACGCCTAATTATATAACTTAAGTGGTCAAAATACAAACCTCATTTGTGAAGTTTCTTTTGGCTTCCTAATCTAAGACGAAAACTTTATTATCTTATTTTCCAATATGGTACCAAACAAATCTATATTTTTTTTTACATTGTTTGTCCTTAACAGCCTTAAATTTTAATTCTTCTGAAGTCATTTGTGTCTAACTTGTAAATGGTCTTGAAAGCTCGATATCAAAAACCCAAGTGCACAACTGATGCAGCTGAAAAACAATCCTTATTTTTTGAAGTTTCCTTTTGGTTCTAAAGAGCAATGTTTTGAGACAAAAAAATATTTAGTTTTAAAAATAAATTTGTTAAAGTATTTAGTTTTTATTCCAGGTTTTCATCGTTGTTGCTGCAGTCACTGCTGCATATGCAACAAGTATTGGTGGCATGGGAGGATACGGCATGAGTGGATACGGAGGTGGCATGGGAGGATACCGAGGAAGCATGGGATTTGGTGAGTAAATTAAGACTTGTTTGATTACTGTGACTTAAAAAGAGAAAAAAAATGAAATTTTCTTAAAAGAGAAAAATAAGAGACTTTTACCGAGTGCAAGTCACTCTTGGAAAAGATCTTTATGTATTTTAATACGAGTACTTTCATTTGATAACTCTAAGTTGGCACAGTTGGTCCTTGCTTGATATAATATTTTTTAATTGTATTTTCATATCATTACAGTGCGATAACTATGTCTGAGGATCCAAGCTATTTGCATTGAATGATTTCGAACAATTTTTATGCGTAATTACTTTTATTTAGTATTTTTATCAATAGTTTAAATTACCTTCATAGATCCAGATCCTACGGATATATTCATTATATAAGCATATATTTTATACAATTATATTTCTCGTTGTGGGGTCATTTGATGTACTTTTACAACTGTGTTGGCTATTTTTCCTTTACAGATAAATACCCTATCAGTAAAAAATAATGTTCTACTCAACATTTGTTCATTAAGATACTTGATCTTGAAAATGTTAATAGTTGAATTATTACTTTTGATGTTATAATTAACTTTCCATGTACAATTATTATTATTTGTAGACTTATGTTATTAATTTTTATTGCAGGTGGCTACGGAATGGGCGGTAGAATGGGTGGTGGCATCGGACATATGGGTGGCATGGGAGGAATGTATGGCATGAGAGGAATGGGAGGAATGGGTGGTATGGGAGGAATGTATGGTATGGGAGGAATGGGTGGCATGGGAGGAATGGGTGGCATGAAAGGAATGAGCGGTATGGGTAGAATGGGTGGTATGGGAGGAATGTATGGCATGGGAAGAATGAGTAGCATGGGAGGAATGTATGGAATGGGAAGAATGGGTGGCATGGGAGGAATGTATGGCATGGGAGGTGGTATGAAAGGAGGAATAGGTGGCATGGGAGGAATGTATGGTATGGGAGGTGGGATGAAGGGATGAATAGGTAGTATGGGGGGAATCGGTAGTAAAATGCATATATAAAGAATATAAAGAAACGAAATCGTGAAAAAAACTGCTCCATAAAACTATTGTGGAATATTTTAACATGCTTTCTGCCATTGCTATTAAAGTGTTAAAAAAATTCAGAAAATGTTAAACTTTTGTACTGTTTTTATTAAGGCAAAATATTGCTATAAATGTTTGATGTGTGAAACACTAACTCCAATATTTGTTGAATAAAAGCGAATTTTTCAATGTATTTTAAAAATAAACTATGCTGGCTTTTCATTTTATTATGTTAACATTGTTTAATACTTTTAAAAGTATTTCTATATTGCTTACGATTTTGGAAAATCAGTATTTATGGTCTATTTTTTGTCATATTTTGTATTTTTATAAACAATGCATTATACTTTGAATAAAACTATAAACTTTGCAGCAATTTGTTTCGCTATTTTGTTCCTCAGTTCTTTTAACATTGTTTGGTCTCACATGTTATAAATTACTTGAAATAAATATATAAAATTTACTCAATTTCCATTGATATGAATGAAAATTTTATAAAATTATTTTTAAAAAATAATCTTTTAAAATAAAAATTGGTTCAGCGGGTTAAAAAAAAAAAAGGTTGTTGCAGATGATGTAACTTTCCTGTTTTCATTTTTCCTCTCCTGAGATTTCATTGGTTGTTTGGATTTCACATTTAATATGAGCGTTTATTTCGTCTACTAAAATCTTTCTTAAAATTAGGCGAAATGGGAATGTTTCTTATGATGTCACATTCTCCAAACTGCGATTTCATTGGTTGTTTTGTATTCTTTCCGTACTACGTGAAACAAGCCCATTGTGGGACAGCAATTTAACTTGATTCCCCCCCCCCCCCCCCAAAAAAAAGCTTTTAGCTCTACTTAAAGAAAAGTTTGTACACAACATTCGTTTGAGTAAGGTAAGAAAAGAGTTTTATTTTTCAAAAACAAATGTAATTACTGAATGGCCAAAAATAAAAAATAAAATAAATGGACTTGTCAACTCTTGACGTGAAACACCAAGAAGAAATTGCAATTTCAGTCATATTTAACCGACCTCATAATTTTATCATTTTACCCTAACTTCAGTCATAGTGTATGTTCATCTGTCTCATACATAGAGATAGTAATACCGTGCGCTATCGCCCACTATCTAGAGGAGAAACGGTGGGCCCGTCTTCTCTGTGGCGATAGCGCACGGTTTTACTATCTCTATGGTGCTATTAATGGTGCTCTCATGTGCTATTAAATAAATTTTTTTTGTATAAATTGAATATCTCGTAACCAGACCTAAAAAAATAAGCATATTCCACGTCGTGAGTGGTCACAACTACAGCAGTAATATTATCATTTTTGGTCATTCTGGAATTACATTTGCCCTGCTCATTTGCTTATTACACGCTCATTTTGAGGTTTAAAAATGAAACAACCAATAAAACCAATATATGGTGGATACCAATATATGGTGGATAAGATCTAGTTGAGTTGAAAATCTAGTTGAGGAAATCTGATCCACCATAAAAAAATCAAAAGATTTAAAATTAACAAATAAAATAAAATACTGGTATTCAAATAACAATCCACAAAATTAAACCCACGTGCTCTTTTTTTCTTCTTAATTTTCGTTCACGCTGAACGCGCTGAAATTTCTTTAAATTGAAATAAAAAAATTATAAATTATAATCTTACAATGCTATTCCTATGGAGAAATCGGCTCACGTTTTGCACTCCTACACCCGTTTGGGATCGAATAAAAAGTATCCTTTAGCCTATTCCTGGTTCTAAGCTACTTCCCCACCAATTTTCAGCCAAATCAGTTCAGTCGTTCTTGAGTTATAAATAGTGTAACTAACACGACTTTCTTTTATATATATAGACAAAAAAGCTTACTTTTTTTAATATAGAGAGATTATAGGTATTTATGCTAGTCATTAATAAACAAATATAAATGTAAATTAAAACTAACCAGCTTTTTATGCAGAAAATTTAACACTGGGTGTCGCTTTCTCGCTTAACAAATGTTGAGCAATCAAATAATCACATTGTGCTTCTTTGATACATAAATTTGGTAAAAATTTTAAATCGACATATTTATAGTATAGTAATTTTATTCTTTAAAACCTATACTTTTTATTTTCTCTATACTTTTTAGAAGAAAGTATTTTCCTTAGCGATTCGAGGATTATTTTCATGATTAAGAGAACTGTGAAAAAGTCTGATAAATCTTATGAGTCACATACTTTGAATATACCAATGATAAAATATTTATAAACAAATAATTTTTCTGTTTCGATAAAGCAGCTGTGATAGGCTGCCTAAAAGTAGTAACCTTCTTTTCGCTAGAAATGGGATTCACATTTATTCCTTTTCCAACTTCTCGTTTATAAAATTAGATTTAACGGTGTTTCATGTTTATGTTGTTGTGGGAAATTTAGAGTTGCTGCTATTAAAATCACTATGAATAAAAATACAAGGCAAAATAAACCCAATTAAAATAAAAAAAAGTTAAATCAGTCGTTAAAAAGGAAATATAGACAGATTTATATTTCTAAGCTTGTCGTGAACAAAAAACTTTTAACTTATTCGCATTTTGAATAAATTGAAAATTTTTTAATGGGCTTGTTTCACGTAGTACGGAAAGAAAACAAAACAACCAATGCAATCGCAGTACGGAAAACGTGACGTCATAAGAAACCAATTGGCTTGTTTCATGTAGTAGGGAAAGAAAACAAAACAAATAATGAAATCGCAGTATGGGGAGCGTGACATCATAAGAAACATTCCCATTGAAAAGTTGAATTTCCTATTCTCAAGAGTACACTAGAAATTTGCAGAATTTTCATGAAATGAGAGTAAATTACAAATTATGTGAAACAAATAAAAAAAATTGTATAAATAGAAATGTATTTTTACTAAGTCTTTGAAATCCTAAAATTTAATGAACAGAAAATTATCGCACGGAACATTTCCTGTAAAAGTTGTTTTTCCGCGCATGCATCCTAAACGGTGGGAAACTTAAAAACAACAAAAGTATGAAGCTGTAGAACTGATTATATTATGGTTGTTGTTGTTGTTGTTATTATTATTATTATTATTATTATTATTATTATTATTATTATTATTATTATTATATTATTATTATTATTATTATTATTATTATTATTATTATTATTATTATTATTATTATTATTATTATTATTATTATTATTATTATTATTTATTATTATTATTATTATTATTATTATTATTATTATTATTATATTATTATTATTATTATTATTATTATTATTATTATTATTATTATTATTATTATTATTATTATATTATTATTATTATTATTATTATATTATTATTATTATTATTATTATTATTATTATTATTATTATTATTATTATTATTATTATTATTATTATTATTATTTTTATTATTTATTATTATTATTATTATTATTATTATTATTATATTAATTATTATTATTATTATTATTATTATTATTTATTTTTTATATATTATTATTATTATTATTATTATTATTATTATTATTATTATTATTATTATTATTTATTATTATTATTATTATTATTATTATTATATTATTATTATTATTATTATTATTATTATTATTATTATTATTATTATTATTATTATTATTATTATTATTATTATATTATTATTATTATTATTATTATATTATTATTATTATTATTATTATTATTATTATTATTATTATTATATTATTATTATTATTATTATTATTATTAATTATTATTATTATTATTATTATTATTATTATTATTATTATTATTATTATTATTATATTATTATTATTATTATTATTATTTTATTATTATTATTATTATTATTATTATTATTATTATTATTAATTATTAATAAATATGCTGATGTAGGACTATTATTAGTAGTAAATTAAGTTACTGAATTGTAAAAAAAATATTTGATTCGGATTCCAAGCTCGCCTAATTTTAAAAATATAATATTTTGTTAAGATTAAGAGTTAATAAACAACACTGTACACATAAGAAAAACTAATGGCTTTAAACCAAAGTAATAATATATTTACACTTAATTCCTTAAAATGGCTGGCTACGTAACCCTATTTTCTAATTCCCATCGACGAAAACTCTTGGACATTAATGAAACCCTTTAGCGTTCCATTTTTACTTCCGCCCACTTTTTTCCCTGTAGCACATTCTTTTTTGGTTCGAATCTCCCCTTATTAGAACGTTCTCCCCCTCCCCCCTGATCTTAATTAGAGGAGCCATGGCGAAGTAAGTTTAAAAGTGTAAGTTAAACAAAACTTGGATTGGCACTTAAGATATTTTTAATTTCCTTATTGGTCGCTAAAAGGGGGTACTTGCTTTTCGAAGAAGGAGGTTTTAGGACTCTGCAGCCGCGGGGAGAGATTTTTAACCTTTTAGTCGGTAGTTTTCGGTCACACGAAAATGAAGCACTTAAAGAATTAAATAATCATCGCTTTGGATAGTAATTTGGCTAATGAGGAGACGCCCTTTTGAAATTTTTCTTTTGGAAAAAAGTGTGAAAAAAGTTCCCTTATTCTATTACGCATTGGAAATAAATTTTCTTATATAGTTAAAAAGGTAAACTGAAGTATATAGTAATTACAGTCGGAACCTGATTTCAATAATTATCATATGAGGACAAATTTATGAAATACAAAACTTAGCGATACTAAAACGAGGAAAGAGGAAAAATCATAAATTTTGGAAATTATTTATTTTTTATACGTAAAAATTTTTTAATGCTTAAGTTAGTTGAAAATTTCTGTATGAAAAGTTAACAACGTTTAAACTTATTAGTTTTCCTTAAAAATATAATTTTTTATCCTATTTTTTTATTATTTAAAAACTTATACATGTACCTGCATTTATAGGAAAGAAAAATCGAAAAGTTAAAGGTCGTCATTAAAAAATATTTTTTAAGAGTAGCCATTATTTATTCCACTTTTAGTGGCGTAACTACACTTTATTATGTTCCTCTGAAGAAAACCTCATTTTAGCTTCCACACTACGTTTATAGCGTAAAAAGTGGAAGTTATTATAATCGTTCAGTCCGTCCGTCTGTCACCCACTTTCACAAAACGAACCGCAAGTCGCACAAACAAGTGGGATACATCATTTTGAAGCAAAAAATCAGGCTAGGTTACATCCCGAATTTCATTAAAATTTTTTAATTAGAAGTATATTTAAAATTTAAATAACTAAAAATTTAATCTACATTGAAATAACATGCAAATTCCATTTTCATTCAATATTTTCACTGTTGCCATTTCGTTAAACGTACGAGAAACTTTGTTTAAAATAAAAATAAAACTTTTGAAAGAATATTTTCGTATGTGATATAATTCAGTTTGGATTGTTGTAATATCACAATAGAGTTCTGTTGACGATTCATTATATATGTATGAAGAAAGATACATAGACAATTCTAACTTTGCCTAAAAAATATGCATGTTTCGCTTTTATTTATAAAGCATCAATTTTACTATTTACATATTTTTCGAACTGTAAATTAATTTAACAAACGATAGTAATAACTGAGTTTTCGAAAGAAATGTAAATGAGAAATTTTGGCCACTCAAAGATATTTATTTTTAAAAAAATTACATCATTATTCTTCGAACTTCAAACAAATTTAGCAAACGATAAAGTCTAATTATTAAATCTGAGAAAGAAGATTAATGAAAGTAGTTAATTTTGGCATTTAAAAGTTTAAATTACAACAAGCTAAAGGTCCTGTTTGTCGAATTTCTTTCTGTGGTGTTTAAATAGCTTGTTTCCTGTTGAGCACAAATGTTGTGTGGAAGCGGTTTAAGTGACAGATTCTGTAACAAACCTACTTGTTTAAACTTTATTATGCTTTTTTTTGTAGAAAACCTCAACATATTTAATTTTAAGCTGAAATAAAAGAACTTCTAAGAGCTTTTAATAATTTTAC
Organism: Oedothorax gibbosus; assembly: GCA_019343175.1. Taxonomy (NCBI): domain Eukaryota; kingdom Metazoa; phylum Arthropoda; class Arachnida; order Araneae; family Linyphiidae; genus Oedothorax; species Oedothorax gibbosus. The sequence goes on from CM033279.1 coordinate 20,467,756, forward strand.
ATACAGGATGCTAAAAAATCATATTTTAAAGACAAAAGTATATCAATATTTTCAAAATGCATATCATACCATTATGGGAAAATGTCATTAATCAAAAGTATTTGGTTTGAACGTATCCTGCAGTCTATTTCTGTAGCCATCAGGAGGTCTCTTAACACATCAATTTTTGCCTCGTAATTTAGAACCAAGTCACGTCGAGAGTCAAGTGACGAGGTGAAGTATGAGCTAGCACCCAAGGAACTTCGAGTGACTTCCCTCGCTAACGGAACTTTGAACTAAATAGGTTTAACGAGCCGTCTATACCCCATTGAAATCTGGGAATCGTGATTATTAGTCGTTTTAGCTTCCACACTACGTTTATAACGTAAAAAGTGGAAGGTTTTATAATCGTTCAGTCCGTCTGTCTGTCCGTCTGTCCGTCTGTCTGTCTGTCACCCACTTTCACAGAAAGAACCACAAGTCCCACAGACAAGTGGGATACGTCATTTTAAAGCAAAAATCAGATTAGGCTACATTCCAAATTTCATTAAAAAATTTAAATTAGAAGTTTATTTAAAATTTAAATAACTAAATTTTTTTTATCTACATTGAAATAACATGCAAATTCTATTTTTATTCATATTTTCACTGTTGTCATCCACAAGTCCCACAGACAAGTGGGATACGTCATTTTGAAGCAAAAAATCAGATTAGGCTACATGCCAAATTTCATTAAAAAATTTAAACTAGAAGCTTATTTAAAATTGAAATAACTAAAAATTTAATCTACATTGAAATAACATGCAAATTCCATTTTTATTCAATATTTTCACTGTTGCCATTTCGTTAAACGTACGAGAAACTTTTGTTAAAATAAAAATAAATACACTTGAAAAAATATTTATTTATGTGATATAATTCGGTTTGGATTGTTGTATTATCACAATAGAGTTCTTTTAATGGTTCTATATATATGTATGAAGAAAGATGCATAGAGAATTCTAACTTGGCATAAAAAAAATATGCTAAGTTTCGCTTTTATTTTTAAAGCATCAATTGTACAAATTATATATTTTTTTAACTGTAAATTAATTTAACAAACTATAAATAAGTGAATTTTCGAAAGAAATGTAAATGGGAAATTCTGGCGACAAAAATATTTATTAAAAAGATTACATAATTATTCTTCGAACTTTAAACAAATTTAGCAAACGATAAAGTCTAATTATTAAATCTGAGAAAGAAGATTAATGAAAATAGTTAATTTTGGCGTTTAAAAGTTTGAATTACAAATAGCTAAAGGCCCTGTTTTTATTAGAATTAAATCACATTTGCCATTCGCAACAATCGCTCGAGAAACTTTAATTCTTTTAGACAATAAATTAAAATGAATTTATTTTTGCAACATCGATCAGTTTGAAATGACGTCAAATATATTTCACTACGGAATCCTTGTATGGTGATATGAAATGTTTTCATTCTATTTAAAAGCGAGGATTATGACATATTTATTCTTTAAAATATAAATTAATTTTTGCAAACGATAAGTAATAATTATTGAATTTTCGAAATAAAATAAATGAAACTAGCCAAATTTAGCTTGTAAATGTTAAATATAGAATTAATGTTGTGTTTGGCGCGTTTTTTCCTGTTAAGCACAAATATGTGGAAGCGAGTTAAGTGACAGATTCTGTTACAAACCTACTTGTTTTTACAGCACATACTTGTCTATAAGTTCGATAGAATTATTAGATCCCAGAACCTTCTCTATGAGAAGCTAATGTTCTGAAGACTGGGATCCTGAGCCTCCCAAAAGTATGTAGTAATACAAATTATTAAAGTTATACTTGTATACATTTTCAGTCATTTGGAAGAAAATGTAAGCAATTTATCGTTTACCTATATCATAGACTTTATGTTTAGGCAATGGCTTATGTTGAAATAAAGCTTAATTGTTCCTGATACAGTAAATTTTATGTTTTGGATAATGGTTGAAAAACTCAAAATTTCGTTATACACACAATAACGAATAACCAAAATATTAAATTTGTTCAATAAAATACGAAAAAAATATTATAAAAAATCCATCTTAAAATATATTAAAATATTGTATTTTTTTTGTTCTTCAATAAAATGTATCTTCTACGGAACCATTACATTGCCGCATAAACACTTTAAAATTATCCTTCCTACCATTTATTTTCAGAACATTCACTGTCAGTCAATCTGCAGGGTTCCAAAGAAACAGCGCTGCCGAACACAGCCAAATGAAATTCTCAGCATCCCCGAAGAGCCCAGTGTGCGAGTCCCCACACTTAAACTCTCCCTCACTAAATTAAGATTTATCGTCACCGCACGCTTTCCACTCACTAAAAAAATCACAGGGTTCCACCAAGTCCCATGATTGCGGCGGTTAAAATCACCGCGGAAAAGCGAATTTTTGTACTGTAATGGATAGTAGACAGTTTGGCGAAGATTTTCTTGTGTGCCTCTCGGGAGAACTTTTAAGTTACACGCGTTAAAGTGAAACCTGCAGCCCGGTGTAATTCGAACTTCCCCTTTGAGGCTCCTAAAGAAGAAGATAGAAAACAACAGCAGCAACTTTCTAAAGAGTGTCGTTTAGCGGCGTTTGAAAAGTTCTTTTCCCTTAAAACAAGGGACTGTTGTTTTGGTCGTTAACCTGTTTTAGCGCCAAATTGATGGTAGGATCTTTTTTCCGTGGAAGAAGTTAGCCGAGAATCACTTCCCGGGTCATCTATAAGAGTTGTCTAAATCGATGGGAAGGTCTGCTTTTTTTGCCGAGGAAGGCTTTTATCGCGCCAAACACTCAAGATGGCGATAAGAATTAGAGTCCTCGGCGTGTGTTTCGGTTCTCCACACGTCATTTAGAGGTAATGTTAGTTCGGAGGAGGAATTACGGAATGCCCAAAGAAATGAAACAACACATTTGGTGAGAATCAGTGGAAAATAAAAAGGACTTGAAATAAGTACTTAGAGTACAAATAGTCTTTAAATCATGTCAATCTACCGCTACCCGACTGATGATATTAATGATCTGCCATTCCAAAAGCTTTATTTATGTGTTTTCAATTAAAATGTAAATTGGTTTTGTTAAGTTTTTCATATTAGGAATTAAAGCGCGTCCGCGATAAGAATAAGACAACTTGATTCTCTTTTAAATCCAACAAAATACTATTTACATGAATACTACTTGCATTAAATTGACAAACAAACATTTTTAAATATTTTTGATACTCTTTGAATCGTTGGGTTCCTTTTTCTCTCAGGAATATTTACATTTCAGAACTAACCAGAAATTTTCTATCCCTCTTGCTTGTCAGACGTTGGCGCATTGTCCTTTTTGGGTATGAAATCAATATTCTGGTTCCTCAGATACTCAGTCACTTCTTTCGTGTAACGACTGATGTCATATCTGATCAAAACAAAAGATCTTCCTTCCGATGATGTTAGAGGATGAAGGGTGTTGGTACTCTCTTTATACATTGTTGCAAGTAAATTTTACTATTCACAGTTCCCTTAAAGACCACGGTTTAGACACATTCTAATCCTCATCCCTGGCGTGTCACACCATCAGACATCACCTTTCTGGCCAATTTCTCTTTTAAGTTTGATTGTATATTCTACTAGAACAGGATCAGATGAAGCAGAATGGTAGTACTTACTACCACCAGCAACATTGGGATCATACATGAAATAAGACTCGTCATCAATGACGAGTTACAGTCCTGATCCAGATGGAATCAATTTCCGATAAACGTTTAAACAGTTCTTCTTTGTTCGTTGTTTTTTATCTTTTATGTATTTCGGAACCGTTTTTTTTCCCTTAAAAGCTCTTAAATTCAAATATTCTTTAATGATTTTGGGCTTATTAGATTTAGATAACTTAAATTTACGGACGATTTGGAGCACTGAAATATCAGGTTTCTTTTCCACATCTTTCTTAACATTCGTTACAAAAGTTGGGTTCTTTTCCAGATTCCTTTTCGAAATTTCAAGAAATTTTTATGTTCCCTTGTTCATCGTACTGTATTAAAAGACGACATATAGTTTTTTTTTTTTAATTTTTTTGCTTTTTAAAATGTTTAAAATTTATTTTTGAATCTTCAGGCATCGAAATTACAGAATTGTACAATTTATTTTCGAATAGCATTCGATAAATGAGCTGGCATGGCCAACCTTGAAGCAGAAACAATCCAAATTGTATCTGATTTTAAAGTGTGCGTGATCTACTTTCTGCTGGTAATGTAAATATTTGCATGTTACAATTTTCTCGCATTAGCTTAGCCAATCGAATTGTCTCATTCTTATCGCGGACGCGCTTTAAGTCATATAAATTGGTTTAAAATGAATTAAAATATTATGTTAAGAGTCTTTACATTAATATTTTCGCTTATTTTAAATAGATGTGCTAATATAATAAAAAAAATTAAACATATTTAATAATTACATATTTTATTGGGGTAGCAGAAAAATTCTTCTCCCTTACATTTTGCCAGAACATCACTTAGTAAAGTAAAAAGCCTAACGTTATGTATCCGTAACTTTCGTAACTAAACTTTTATATTCGAAGCTAAATGTTCGTTCACTTTCATTTAATGCATTTAGTTTTCCCTTACATATTCTAAAAGCAACAAAATCACCCCCACTACTTTCTGCTCCCATATTACCCCCAAATAATAAAGCATTTGTGCTGCACAAACTGATGAAAACAATCATCCAAATTGATGTGAATGTATAATTTAACTAGATTTCTCAATTTATTGTAAAAACCAGTCTTAAACTTCAATAAATGCGCAATGCACACTAATTTGTTCCCAATTAACAATTTGGAGCACTCTTTTATTCCCTACATTAATATCCCCACTCCCATAGGATGCCATCAATAATTCTCCCCCTATTAACTCCGTCTTAAATCTCTTTGTTTAACAATTCATAAATTAAATGACTTCTAATAGCAAAGCAATCTTTACCCCCACCCCCCCCCCCCCCCCACTCCATTTAAAAATCCCTTTCCGATTACATTTTCCAAAATTACAGATAATGCTATGATACAAATAGAAATATTACGACTCTCTTCCCATTCGTTTATTAACAATACAGAAGATTTAGCGCTCCAGTGTAAAAGTTACCAACAAATGATCATTAAAAATCAAAAAGTCGCTGCATTAGCTTGACAAAATCGCATCTGATAGATTTTGCGTGAAGTGGATTTGAAACTCTAAATATAATAAAGGTTTGTGAATGACCAAAATTTTGTTCTTTATGGATTAAATTTGTATGCTCTTATATAAAACTACTATCTGCCTTAATTTTTAATGACTACGGTTCAATGAAAACAATGCAAAAATCTGTACCAAAATCGAAACGTATATCAATGCAAGCATGTCATTAGGATATTTCTCCTCTAAATGTCTAATTTCTAATATTTACGTACTATAAGGATATTTTACACATCTAATATTCCTAGGTAAAAATAGATATTGTTACATATGCAGATATTATAGATAGAATTGTTTATAAAAAAATTAAGGCCTTATACACTTAAAATGCTAGCACTGTTCATATGGGGTTTGTAGGTTCCTGAACATCCAAAATCGAAAATAAAAATATATTCTAAAAGTGCGGTTCCAAGGTGATACATTGATCAAAAACAATTTCTTTAAAGTGAAATCTTGTGTGTAAATTAGATTCGTTGTTATTTGATTAAGACTACGAATGGCGAAAATAATTATTTACTAATATTTCAAGGAGCTCTAACTCATAAGACAGTAACTATTAATTCTAACAATTTCTATACGAATAAATACCATTATTAGTTAATATATTTTTATTTAATTAAAAAATATATATTTAAAAGTGTTTATAAACAACTTATTTACCCAAAAAACACGACTTAAACCCTTGTCATCCCAGGTTGCCCCACCGTAACAAGGGGCTTTAAAGCATGGCCCTCTTTTGAGATAATGGTGCGTCCCCCGGAGAGCGTTGTTTAGAGACTAGTGGTAAAAGGAGCGGAGCTATCTGTAGCGTTGCAGACCTCGCCTCTCTTAATGCGTTCCGTTTAGGTCTTTAAGTGACTGCCCTACCATTAAATGGTGCCCTCGATTGCTGTCGAATTAGTTGCTCCGAACTCAGGTGGGAATAGGAGATCATTAAGATACGTTTCTGATTTAGGGTTTTCTCAATTTGGCGATAGAGGTTTTGTACGAAGACGTGTTTGGCTGGTTTTGTGAATGGTATAGCAACCATGTTCTTTACAAATAGTCACAATGTAAAACGAAACTAAATGTCAAAAATACCAAGGTTTTAAGAAGAAATTCTTTGTTCTGAATGTGGGCAATGTTTACAGGGTGTATTAATTGAACATCCTTTCATTGCATTATAACTTTAAGTTACTAGCAAATTAGAACTCTGCCAGCAGACCAAATTAATCCAAATGAAAATTCATTGAACTTTGCTTGTAAATAAAATGCTGGGAAAATTATTTATGAAAATATTCAAAATAAAATTATAAATTACATAAATAAACGCAAAAGCCACGTCAACCACTTTTTCCGTCTCACAACATTACCTTCAAATGACAGAGCCAAGTGTAATATATCAATTACAAAGTGCCAGAATAATGTAATTAAAAAATTCAGACTTTTAAGTATATTTAAATATTAAAATTAAATTCAACTTTAATTTGAAAAGCAATGACAATACAAAAAAAATATTTTTTTTTTAAATTTTGCAACAAAAATTTTATTATCTTCAATTTATATTTTATAAAACATTTTCAATTTTAATTAAATTTTCGGCAGAGATGATTGCGTGTACCAAGGCCCAAGGGTAGGATTTTTTCAAATCTTTATAAGTCTACAACTGAGCCGCTTATTTAAAATTTGATAAATTTTAGGCAGGTGTCTGTAAACCAATCACTCTCTTTTAAAACTGTATTATAAACTAAACCTAACAAATTTGGGAAAATAGAAGACTTTAAAAATATTTAAAATTTGATCCTAGATACAGTAACTGGAATGGTACCTAGATCCAGCAGCTTTTGCCTTAGGGCATTTCTCTACAATTTACTTTTCACTCTGTAGTGAGTGAGTTTTAAACGTAAAAATGTATTTTTCATCATTGAGGATGAATTTATTTACCCATTAGCAACGAAATATTGAAGAATTGTAAGTATTTTTTTATAAATTATAAAAAAAATCAAGTTTTGATATACTAAACTGATGCCTAATGAGATTTATGCATTATCTTTCAAAATAAACAAAAATATTAGCTTAGTCAAGATAAATACAATTTTCTTTATCATTTATTTAACTAATTCACTGGTCAACAGTGAAAATGTGACTGAGATGAAAGTACCCAAATCTGAATGATTTCAACGTGCTAAACACGAATATCCCCTTAAAAATGTTAGTTAGCTCTAGTTTTTGAGTTACGGTCGGTTTTTTTTTCATTACATAGGATGCGGCGAAATGAATGGGCGCATTAAACGCAAAATAAATTACAGTCAAATTTGTTTATAGAAACACCCCAAATTTTTGTTCATGCAGTTTTTATTTGATATTATCAACATAAAGGTGGGAGTATATGATAAGTTTTAAGGTTTTTACGTCCATATTAGCAGCTTAATATCCCTTCGTTAAGTAGAATCCTTCTTACGTCAAGAGTAGCAGAAAAAAAGAGCAATGAATTCCTTGTATTTCGGCCTTGGTTGTTTTAGAAGCTGTAGAATATCAAAAATTAGTGTTAAAGATAAATCTTTAACTGTAATGCCTTGTAAATGCATTACTAGAGCTAATAACTTCTGTTATATTTGCGGCAAAGTACAATTTTCTGCACACACAAAAAAGGAGCATCACTGCAAGTTAAGAAAGCGTTTCATTTGTATTTTAGTTACTAGATGGGACCAGGGAAAATGCTGGGCCCCTCAAGTATGTTGTTAGACTTCTGTAGCAAATTTGTCACTTCGGCTTCATGGGGGAAAAGGTAATGGCCTTTTCTGGGAAGAAAAAATAATGGCGTTTTAGGGAAGGAAAGGGAATACCATTTTATGATTAGGAGGGAACCAACAAATCATGTTAATAACTGTTATTTCTGCATCCTCTCTTCAGTTAAATGAGGTGTTATTTAGAAAAAGATTAAAAGTTAAATAGCCTAACATTCCTTTTACTCTGCGTCCGGTCCAACATGACAAAGGACTCTCTGCTCCAAAGTCTCCAATATATATTTTTTAAGTTTTAATGTGGATAATAGCCATGCGTCTGCTAAACATGCTACAGCTTCTAAAAACAACCAGGGACGAAATACAAGGAATTTATTGCTATTTTTTTCGGCACCTATTGACGTGAGAAGGATTCTATTTAACGAAGGGGTATTAAGCTGCTGATATGGGTGCAAAAATCTTGAAACTTATCATCTCCTTCCACCCTTATGTTGATAATATCAAATATAGCCTGTATGAGCAAAAATCAGGAGGGTTTCTGTAAACAAAATTGACTGTAATTTATTTTGAGTATGGTGCGCCCATTCATTTCCCTGTATCCTATGTAATGAAATAAACGACCTTAACTCAAAACCTAGAGCTAACTAACATTTTTTAAGGTGATATTCGTGTTTAGCACGATGAAATCATTCATAATTGGGTACTTTCGATGAAATCATTCATAATTGGGTACTTTCATCTCAGTCGCAGAAATTTTTTGAAATTTTGTTGTCCAATGTTACCATTTTGGATATATTTGTTTGGAAATAAACGTTTTTAGTACATGAATATTGGTCCCCGGAGACTATTTCCCTCCCCTTCAGGGACATGTCTAAATTGTGGAGGTGGCGATAGATGGCAGCATCTGTCTTGTATGTGTGTGAATGTCGTGTCCGTCCTTCTTGACGAAGGTTTATAAGCGGGTCTCTGTGACCAAGCACACAAGCCTGAAAATATATGTCTACCAACCAACACCTACCGACCATGAATATTGTGTAGTACTTGTGGGGGACCTAGGTATATGAGCATCACCCCTACGCTGTAAAAATTTCGAGTAATGTTACTTCATAAAACATGTGGCACCCAAGCTGCCTAGCGTTTCACCAACTTTTTGGAGTCAAGTTACACAGAAAAGAGTAAGCTGAGAACCTTAATCCTAATTTGTCACGAAATGTCTCCATATACTGAAGGCAGCTAAACTGCACCAGTTTTAAGGAGTAACGTTACACCAAATTTGTACAGTATATGGCGTCCAGCAGGAACATAAAAATTTTGTAATAAAACTAACAATACTCCTGTTAATATGCTATGTTTATAAATTTGATTTTTGATTATTTTAAGTTTGGAATCATGACACACCCATAAAAATTTGTGTTAACTTTAAATAAAAAATATTGTGTTTTTTCCAAGTTGTGCCGAAACAATACAAAAATTGTATTTTTCAATCAATAATAATGCATGGAAAAAGTATAAAATCAAATAAAAATACATTGTTAGCACACAAACTATGTTAAAAGCCCAGAATTCTTGTATTCTTCCAAAATGAAGGTCAGAATTTTCTCTTTAATGTTTCGGATAAAAAGCTATACTAAAGCTTAAAAAATATATGGTACTTTAAAATGAATTATATTATTTTGTTATAGATATTTTAGAAAATAATATAGTTTACAGCTTTTTGTCATTCGGGCTTGAATAAAATAATCGCCTCCTCTTGCGATCGTCATTTGTGTTGGAACAGCACAAATATGTGTTCGTATGTCATCAACACAATTCTTGTACTGAAACAACACTATTTTATAGCGTTGCCATTTTTACACAACTGTGCAGTGTTCCATTTGTGCTGTTTGAACTTAAGTTATTTTTTGAGTGTAGGGTTCGACGGCAACTTAATTTTCATTCTCTCTAGCATGTCATCAATAGCCTCTTTAATAAATAACTATTAGCTCATTAGTTTGTTCTACAGAATATCCTATGTACCGTCGGTTTCTTATGGACACCCCATTTCAAACTCCGAAAATTTAAAATATGTATATCATGGGAATGTATGCGTATATTTAATTTGTAGATGCCTTAAACCGCTAAAAACTTATGTTTAAAAAATAGTGAAAAACAGTTTTAAACTATCAGGCCATATAAAAAACTTTTTACAGCCTAAGTGCATAAACTTCAGGTCTGTTCAATTAAGTATCACTTCCTGAAATCAAGCATAAATTACATTGTGCAATACACTGTACAAAATGAATTTTACATCACACACATGAACCATCCCTTCACTGTATCCTCAGTTTCATCCTGATTACGGTTCCCGTGCCGAAAGTCCCCTCCCCAATTCCACTCGACACTTCATCAAAAAAGACAAACGCGATTTCAATGGCCGTCGCCACCCCGGACACAAAAATCAGCGATAAATTTTCCAACGCAGAAGTAATTACGCCAAAATCCAATCCAGGACGGAGATACACTCGCTGAAAATACATACAACAATAATAACAATAAACAAGAGGACACAAAAAAAAGCGCGTACTAATGACTCAACAGGACAGGAAAGGGCTGTTAATACGTTTAACTCGTCTATGCTCTGGGTGCATCATTAGAGGACCTAATCTGAATATTATGAGTCTCAGCTGGTCGCCTCTTGCTCTGACGCCGGTCGCAAATGTTTTTAAAAACGGTTTTCGCTTCTAATGATGTTGTTCGCTGTGAGAGTTTGTAGAAAAAATGCATATTATTTCCGAGTGAGTGCGGAGGATTGTGTGCAGACACTGTTTTGGTGTCCTCCATCATCGTCCATTTAGTGGATGAGGGCTAAATGCTTCGTGATGATGTGTTGGTACAGAGCAGATTTAGGCCTGTTTAGTTCTGATGGATGTTGTTTAAGTGGTAATTTAAATATTTAGTAATGTTAGCCTCGCAGTAATATAAATTAATGAAATTGTTTTATCGTTTTCTACTTTTTCTACTTTGTATCTTTCTTTTGAATTTGAAGTATACTAAAATCAAAAATTGAAGAAATTTACTGCAAATTTTGTGATGCGACAATTTTAATTTTAAAGAGAAGTAGTTTTAAGAGAGTAAAGAAATTAGTGCCTCTCTAATATAGGTGTGATTTTTCACCTATAAGCAAGGAGTAAAATAATTAAAAAAGTAATCTAATCAATTTCATTTTAAATTTATAGTCTATTCTTTGATTAAATTATTTAATTCTGAGTTTTCTTTATGACCTGGGAAATTTGCATAACAGCAAGACAGAAATATTGCACACAATGGGGCAAATTTTATTAACACACAAAGAAGAGAGAGATTGACGCATAAACATAGTACTACATAAGCTACAGCTTTGTCTGTGAGTGTTATTGTGAATTGGAGTTTTATTTAAAATCGCTTATTGAGAGAGAAATGTGCTTGTAATAAAATTACCAAAAAACTAGTACTCATCAAATAAAAGGATAAGCATATCTTAATTTGTAATAAACAAATCACTTTCCTCATTCCCACTAGATGTCACTAGCAAACCAATCGAGGAAAGCACACATAACCGAGATAGGAAAACACGGGAAAAAACAATTGCTGCCATTCCAGTTTCACAAAACTCCTTTCATCCACGATCCCGAAACAAAACTCCCCATCTCACTCAGTGACAACTTTATTGACGTTATTTTTCACACTCGGGTGGCAACGACGGCCCAGGCGTCTAATTAAGCCCTTTATCAAAATATCGTGGATTGGAACAGTTTGCGAGGGGCAAAAGAATATATCTTTCCTCGATCATGGTGCCTCTTTTCCCTTTCACTTGGCTGGATCGCTTCTGTAGTTTTATATCGGAGTGTCACCCTCTGACAACGTCTTTATTATGTCTGGTAGAGTAGCTGACAAATGCTTGCCCGTGTCCTTTTGTAATGGGCCCTTTGTAAAAGGCTTAGGGAAGCGTTTTTTCGGCAGCCAGGTTTATTCGAAGCGATTATTTTCGTTAAATGGTCTTCCAGCCCGAAACAAATAAGTGAGCGTAAATGGTTGGTGATTATGAAGAATTTCGTGTCATGGTGTTGTTTTAATTGAGTAGGGAGATATTTGTTGTGAGGTTCTCTGTCTTGTTGAAAAATTGTCGGAACCATGAATATTGATTTAGAAGAAAGATTGTCTTGAGATTAAGTTAATAACTGGGGTTTTCTGGTGCGTTCTCAAATGTATTTATAATATTGAACTTCAAAATGAATTCTTAATATAAACTTCAAAATGCATATTTCGTAAATAGACGGAATTATTAGATGTATAGGTTTATATTTTGTTTTAGTTATTATAATGAATTTATCCTTTTTATACAACTTCTCATTTAATTTTTAAGTTATCTTCTATTTCAAAATTTATTGTAGAACAAACGACCTTCTTTTAGAAACAAATAACTGTATTGATTAAAAAAAAGATAAAATTTCCGTACACCGTAAAGCTATTTTAAGAGATATAACTAAAAGACTTGAAATATGTATCAAAGCTAGTCATTGGGCTTTCATAGAACAACCCCTAACAAACTCCATGTCCGAAAAAACTTCTTATTACCACTTGACCAAAGCGATACCAATTTAATTGACGACCTGAACCTTTTTCAGCCATCGCTCCCGGCACTCTCCATCAAAGATGAAGAAGAGCAAGAGCAAAGATGCTCATCCCAGAGCCGAGGATCGTCATAAAAACCGCCGTCACAAAAGCGGCGACGTCCAATATGGGCGCATTCCCTCAGAGCGGCATCACGAAAATAATTAAAAGGAAGCCGAGGATCGGGTTCCTCCCTTCAATATAAGCCAATCTTGATTGCCTCTCGGCTACTAACAGGGGAGGGATCGCGACGTTAAAGGGATCGGGGAGATGCAAGGTGGCGGAAGGAGACATTTTTGGTCACTGTGTTGGTATGTGTTTGGACCTATTTGTATCAATGACCTAAACGGGACAGATTGAACGTTAAAAAGAAAGGAAATTAGGTAGAAGTAGTAAAAAACCCAGGTTGAGTTGAAAATATTAAACACTAAATTGGAAATAGATGGTCATGTCTTTAAGTGATTTATCGCTGTTTTGAGCCTAAACAGTATCTACGCTGTAAAAAAACTGTTAATTTCACAGAAAAAACTATATTATAGAAATATATTGTTATAATTGAATTTGTGAATACAATTATGATAAAATAAAATACTTACATAAATAAACTGAAAATATCCCATTATTTTCAGCGCCTGGTCTGGAAAACACGTCAAAAGTCGTTGTGCTGATCTAATGAAACTGATGCAATTATCATCCCTCCGTTGTTTTAGTTATTTTGGGCTGATTTATGTTTGCCTATGCTCATTCCACCCTTATAAGCAACTGTTGATTGGCATGATCCAATGCATACAATTAACTCCAGTAAATGATCAAAAATTGTTTTTTTGTTTAAAGACTACTAGCATCAAAAACAATCTGAAAGTGTGTCAAAGTTTAGATATCGAGAAAGTTTAAAGTGCATATAAATTGTCTCAGGCCAATACACTTGTCGTAATTATTATGTGTTATTTAATGATGCATGGAATTCCCCGGATTGGAACCATTAGCAGATTTAAAGTGCATCATCCCCAATATTATTTGCCCATTAGGTAATTTTCTAAATTATCTCAACTGAAATCCCCTAGAAAGTACAACGACTTAAATTCGAAGCTAAGAACAATTCTGGACCGTTTATTACATAAAGTTAAATCTATAACTTGACGTTCGAATGTTTATTAATACGTGATAAATTAAATTTGAGGCATTTAAATTATAAAATTATGTTTCTGAAAGTGTGGATAATGAAAAATTTAAACCGTATCCATTTGAACAACAACTGGACATTTAGGTAACTCTATTGCGACATTTATCCGACCACCGGTGACCGTAAATGTCTGCCACGATTGCTTACTGCGACACTAGTTGATGGATCAGCCAGGAAGAGTGAGACAGAACCCAGCACTAAAAGGCGTGGATTTGACGACAACCGAAGCGGCGAAACTTAATTTTCGCCATTTGCGCCACTTTATCGGTCCACAGACTGCGAATTGCTTTTAGGGTATTTACCGCCCACTACTAACTGACACACGCGCGTGGCAAAAGTTACCTCCAACACTTTCGAGACTTCTTTCCTATCCTTTTTTTCATTCCACCGAAGTCTGGGTCCCGCCCCCCACAACACACTTTATTTGCGGGCGGAATAAATTGTTTCGGGAGAAAAGTTTGTCCCGGAGAAAACATTTTCTCGCTAGGAATGCGTGATATTAAAAACAGATTTCGCAATTTCGTTTCGTTTTAGGGGGAGTGTAGCTTCCCTTTACAATTGGAGATTCCTATCTGTTTGAGACTTTTGGTTATTGAATGCACCCGATCTCTCTCAACTTTGATTCGATTAGTGTGTAGCGTGGAGGGATTTTAGCTAATTTGAAAATACTAAATAAGAGTTCGAGTTTCTCAGATAGTTTCATTAGGGAAGGATTGACGGTGAAAGGCAAGATGAATCAAATGCTTTCAATGAGCTTATTTTATCCACGTTTATTTTCGAAAACATTTTATCGCTATTTCAGTTTATTTATACTAAAAACTGTTTCTCTGAAATAGATTTCTATAGGTCACAAGAAGGAGGAAAGAGTAATAACATCCTACAGTTGTGAAATACTCGATCAGAAATCAGACACCTAAAAGCAAAATTTAAAAGTTACAAATTAACTGTACATCAAAACTAGTAAAGATTTGATTATTTTTTAGTAATACACATTTGCATTTGTGACAAATAATAAATCTTCTAGCTTTTATAAAGCCGCTGTTTAATTGTTGAAAAAAAATCGTTCATAATATAACAGATATTGTTAAATTTTAAATAGAAATAAAAAATTTACTAAAACCTTAATCAAGGACTTTAAAAAACTAATATTTACTTATGAAGATACATAGATTTTGTCAAAGTTGCTAGTTTTGTTGTTAAATTAATAAAAGAAATATTTATTAGAAAAATAAGAATTTTTTTCTTGATAATCTAAAATTCTAAAGAATAACTTATTGCAAAAGAACAAATTGATATGTCCTGAACATCATTACTAAAATTACTACAAACTGCAAAGATGAAGCAAATGCCTTCGATGAATTTGATTGCTTGGCAAAGTTTAGAGTTACTTCCCTAAAACTTAATATGTTAGGAATGAAGACGCGAATAGAAATCCTTTTAAATTACAAAAATTGAAATTTTAAAGGAATGCAGCTTATATAATGCACCTTAAGCCCCTTAAAATTTCGACAAAACTAGTTGGTTTAATATAGGGTTGTTTGTGTCTGCTGGAGAATTCATCAAGTAAGTAAAATAGCAAATTTTATCGGGAAAAAAAATAAGAAAGGTAAGGAGGTTTTTCTATCAATAAAGCTTGAAATAAAACTGGTATTTTATAATTTTAAATGCTAAATAATTTTTCAATATTTATTAACAATGAGTCAACGCGAATACACTGCTGATTATTACCTGAGCTCCCACTTTATTTTCAATGAATTTCAATTTTTCTTGACTAGGTTTTGTTTTACGGTTTTCACGTTTAACTTTTAACATATATAATTACTCTTCTCCATAAGCTTTATCAGTAGTACCTAATTTACATATTTCTATTGTAATTTAAATGAAAACTACTATAAACGAAATATATATTTTAATCATGCTTAATAGTCCTCCATTTACTCTTATATATTATAAAATTGCTCTGCACTGTGGAAAAGACCGAAACTTTTCTATTACGAAAGAAATGTGTAGTTTAAGCAATTTCCTTACTACACTCTGGTCTGAGTTGTGACTGGCTCAGGTCTTAGTTAATGTTTCTTCTATGGGTTCAAAAGATTTGTAATTTGAAATAAATTATTGTTTCTGCCAAATTGCATTGCTTTATTATGAAACTAGATTTTTCTACACAATTTCAAAAGTTATTTCAATTTTTCGAAACCGTTTTCACATCAACGGAATAGGGCTGTGATATTTAATTTCTTTAAGTTAGTTTTTAACAACAGACTGCAACTTCAGAGAAACTACAAAACTCAAATAGATAAATGTTTATTCGCTCATTCTAAAGACTTCTTTGAAATAAACAAAAAAGTTTATTAAAAACGGTGAAGATATTTAAAACATGAAACTGAAGATTCGTGAATATCTCCATTTCCATCTAAGATATTCAAACTATATAAACATTTCCAAAACCATAACTTTACAATCAATGCATTAAAATTAGTGTACAAATTATAATAGTTATTTACAAAACTTTGAAAATTATAGTCAAAGTATTTCTTTACTTAATAATTTTGCATATTTCAGAGTTCTGGTAATGCAGGTTTACGTTTTTCAACTTTTCTCACAAAATTCAAAAAATGCTTTCAAACTTTGGACTTGAACTGTAAAAGTTGAAAAACACAGAATGTTTTTGTTATTTTTCTACAGAAAGTTTCCGTTATCTTAAACTACTGCATCTTTCTGTAAAATTATATCACAGTTGGTCAAAATACATATTTTCCCTAAACAGATAAAATCTGCAACCACCGATGCAGATTGCACCTGTTGGGAGCAGACATTTTCTGTTTGATTACGAAAAGAAAATTTGAAATAAAAAAGTTCTTCCGTATCCGCGATGTTGTAGGGATCAGTGTGTTTGGGTCCTACGCCGTCAACAAGGGTTAGTACACTGGTTAGGGTTTGATGAGGTTTTTTTTAAGTACTCAGCAATACACACAGAAAATATCTGTTAGGCAAGAAAATTATCTGTATTGCTTGGCAACGGTAAAATTATGTCAACAATTTTTTCCGTAGCATTACAGATATTTTCTAGCAGCTCTGCTGCCAGAAAATTTTCTGCGATATAACACGATTTTTTTTTACATTGTAGTCATTATTCAAAAAGGCAAAATAAATGGGTAAATAAACTATTTACGTACGAAACATCTCTCACATACCGGTTAACTCAATAAATGTATTTATTCAGCGTTATACTTTTCTCAAATCATACTTGCGAAAATACCTATACAAGCCATTTTATATTTTAAAACAATACTGCCAATTTTACGTGTATAAATACTCACATCTAACCATGTAAATACCTTTTATTATAAATATCCCTGAGTGATTACTTTTAATAACACCTTTGTATATAAATACTTTCAAGTACCATATCCAATTTTCTAATACTTACAAAAAGTAGCAATAAACACCCCAACCTGGAAGTAAAGTATTTCTGTACATACATCCACCCCCTCCCATCACGATTAACTCGATCAATGTATCGACTGATGCCATCATTTTCTCAAACCACCCTTGTACTTTTTCATAGAGGCCTCCTGCTAAAGCCTGCGAGCGGGAAGAGGGAGGGGGATGAAGAGAAGTTGTCAGCAAAGAACGGCGTAAATTGCTACCCCATTTCCAAGCCCCTGTTCTAAGCTGCCCCTTCCACCCACCCCCACTTTACCCTTTTTCTTTATTATAATTACTCCGGCCTTCTTTTAGCTCAAAAACTTCTTTTTCATCGCGAAGAAGGGGGGAAACTTTGTCTTTAAACCCATGGTTGACTGACAAATTGGACATTAAGGAAATGCATCTAAACTTTGTCTTTATGAGGAGGCTTGAGCTGTATTGGATAAGACCTGTTTTTTTTAACTTCTTTCAGTCCCCCCTTTCTCTCCATACAAACACGGTGAGTTTGGTTGACAAGATTGTAACTGAAAATGGTTAGTAAAAAAACTTGATGCTTGTTGTCTTGTGAATATATATTTATTTGAAACTTTAATAAAAGTAAATAGATTTTTTTCTGGACAGTTTAACTTGTTTAAAGTTTCATATTTCTTTATTAATTTTTTTTTATGTTTCAGAGTTTTGTTTTAACAATAAAATATGCTTTCATGTTTGCAGCGTTTTAATGGAGTTTTAATGAAGAAGGGAATATACTTCATATTGTCAATTAAAATTTAGAATTAATCTTACTCTGTTGTCTAGATACATATTATTAGCTATTTGCTGTCATACTTGTCCGTACATTTCTAGCAAATACTATGAAAATGTATAAAAAATAGAAAATCCCGAATCCAAAAATGTAAGAGGATTTCTTCATTTCATTGCACCTGTATTATTTTAAAAGCTCATTCTATTCAAAATTTGCCCAGTATCAGTTAAAAGCTTTTCACACTAATTCGGCAACTAAGAAGAACCCCTTTTAAGGTTTTATCTGTTAAACTTTCCTGGGGCAACAAAGGGTTGTGAATTTTTGAGGCGCCTGTTATTTTGTGAAGAAAGTTTGAGATTTTTTCTACCTTTTGATGAGTGTAAAAGGAAAGTTGATCTATTGTTTTAATCTTAGGGTTTGGCGCTCGGAGACAAGTTGGCGCACTTTTGTCAAAAGACTTTGTCCGTGGACAGGTTTTTCGGAGATAATGGTTAGGAAGCCTGCATAAGCTGTTAATCTTTCTAGATCAGTTACGGTGATAGTAGAGTATTGATTATCAGTAGATGAGATCTTTTTAATTTTCTTTAGCTAGGCTCGATATCAGGTTGAGAAAATTAGAGAGCATTTAAGGATCTTGATATTTCACCACTTTCTTAAAATTAGTCACAAAAAAATATGATTTATTATCTAACGAGAAATTGTCAGGTTTAGCATCTTGTGTAGGGATGAAAGTATGTAATAAAATACGTTTTATCTCAAATAGTGGCATAAAATTTTGAAGTCATATTTTCTTATGAAAATCGATTACTTGTATTGAAAACAGGAGATAATTTTTTGCCTCATAACTTGTAATATATATTGAGGCATGCACGTAAATATTTATTAAAAAATATTGTTGTCCTTTTAACAACAGAATAAGCCATAAAATTACCCTTTTATTTTATTTTATTTATCCCTTAAGAATCTTTACAAATAATGTGACTTACTGAATTCCTAATATTCACGGCAAAATGAAATTAATAATTTGTTATGAAATAATTTATTTTTATTAAATTAGAATTCTTGGCTAAGTAATACATGACACACGTTTTAAAATCCAACAGTAAAAACTTCCAAGTTAAGTTATAAAACTAGTCTAAGTATTGAAATTTTAAGAATGAAAAAATGATAATTGATATAAATTTTTTTTATCTTCTATAAATTGCTGAAATATAAGTTGTCACTAATAGTACTATTTAATATCTTCCAAGTTAATTATTAGCTTACTTGCACTTATTTCGAAATAAGTGCAAGTAGGCTTTATTTGGTATAGGGGAGAGTGGGGGCTAATGGGACAATTTTTTTAACCTCTTTATTTCAGCAAAAATACAAGAATTTTAATTTTTTTACAAGCTCATAAATTAAACATTTGTTTAATTAAAAAGTCATTCGACAGATGTTAAAACATTACCATTTTTTTGTTTCTAAGCATTTTAAACAAAAATGTAAATGTCCCATTAGCCCCCCATATGTGCGGTCTAATGGGACAGGGTGCAGGGCTAATGGGACACTGTAAAAGTTGTCTTAATTAAAATTTAAAAAACAATGGAAATGGAATCAGAAAATGACCTAAAAATAAACTTTTAAAGCAAACACTATTTACATAATAATGAAAATTTATTTTTTTAACAATTTTTTCTCATTGAAAGGGGAAATATTAAAGTTAAAACTCAAAAATCGGAGATGCTGCCATAACTTTTGTTCAATCACTAGAAAGGATAGTTTTGTAACTAAATCTTATCAAATTTATCCCGAACTTGTTCTCTTTTTCAGGGTACGTGATTTTAAAAAGCCCGTCTTTATCTTCAAATAGCTTACCTGGAGTTCCTCGCTTTCTATTTCAGAAATCAGTCCAAAGTAGTAAAGAATAGTTTGCTTTCTAGCAAATTTTACCAACAACAAATCATTTATCTTGAAAAATCTCTGTTCAGATGTAATTAATGAAATTGTAGGTGGAAAAATATGTCATCTCAATAAAGCTACTTGGACTTTTACTTATTATACGACGAAAAAAGTTCAAAAAGTTTTAAAAGTTTTTGGAAACTTGACTGAATAATATATTAGAGAATATTCTTAAAGAGAAGCGTACAAATCTAGGTTTATTCGTGTCCCATTTGACCTCACAGCTTTTGTCCCATTAGACCCCACAGAGTTATAATTTATAAATGATCCTACCCAGAACCACGTGTATTTGAACACAGTATTTGACATATAATATCTTAATCTATGGTATGTCTTCTACCTTAAACTATAGTTTAATTCATGAAAAGTTTTTGTTTTACCCTTTAAAAGTGTACAAAAAGATACACTTTTAACTTACTTTGGATTCTCCGAAACAACAATTCGTCTCTCTACTTCAACACATGCTTTTAATGGCTAACCTTTAATGGACAATTACAGCGTTTTCCACAAACATATTTATTCGATTAAGCATATTAAAAAACCTCTAAAATTCAAGTATTTCTGGTTTTAAAGATGTATTTATTTTTAAATTCATTTTTAAAGTTAATGATACGTCACTCCTGTTAAACCTCTGTTAGCATAACAGATGACGTCACGGTTGGCTTTTTTTTTGTTCTTGGCGTGTTATTTCGTATCACGTTTCACTGTATCGCTTGTGAAACGTGCTTTCATCCTTATCAAACTCTTAAAAAAGTTATGCTATTTTACAGAAACATGTCATGTTCATTCCAGTTAATTTATTCAAACGTTGAACGATTTCACACGACTATTCCGATCAGATCCAACAGTCAATAGTTCTGCAATAGCTCATACGCGCTCTGGTGTGTATATTTTAACTAACAACCAAACTTGGAATAAGCTGTTTAACTTCCTTGATATGAACTGGTTACAAATAATATTGTCTTCTTCTTTTAATGAGGTTTTGCAGAAATTGTAAGGTTTACTATTTTATAAAGTGTATTACAGCATAGATAGAAACATCGCCAAAAACATAACAGTTGACGTCAGAGCTGTTTTCAGTGACGTACATTTTCGGCAAATTTCAAATGCATTTTTTGTTGAAATTAAACATATTTGTGAATATTTAACCTTACATTCGGAATCTGCAGCTTCTAATGTCCCAGAAAAACACATATATTATGAATTTCGCGTTTCATGCAACTTGTCCATTGTTAAAATGTGAAGTCTAACTGTTACGATGTTGTAGTGTAGAAATTTTCGTAAAAAAGTATGTTTTTCTCCGCTTTTTGCCCCTTGTCCCATTAGACCCCACTCTCCCCTAAATAAAATTTAAAATTTTACAAATTTATCTTGTTAACTAAAAACAATATTTGTTTAGAATTTCCAATTTATTATAACAGTATATTATTTTATATTTGAAATTTCAGTTCTTTGTATAGTCTTAAAAGTTAGGTTTTCAGTCATAAAAATATATTTCAATGAAATTAATTATAGTTATTTTTTGTTTATAAAATATTAGTCATCAAACGGTGTCTTTCGGCTGAAAAAAATGAAGCTTTATTTCCTAAAATAATTAATTTTGATACAGATAATTCAAAAGTTAAGTAAAAAAAGTTACAAAAACTTTTCTTTGATGTTAAATTCCAATGAATTATTAACTTCCTATTTCTCAACTTATTTACAGCATGAAAACTGGATTAAACTAATTCCTGAATGAGTCGCCTATTTCTTAAATATTCTGCACACTCATCTTAAATAGCTTCATATGAACGAACAAAAACAAAGATAAACGTTCCATTTTTTAATGATCATTCCGTCCTTTTTATGCACCAAGCTTTTATATCGTCGGATGATTACATTTGCCAAAATGTTTTTTTCTATGCTTTACGTTGTGTCCCCTATGAATATTCATACGAAGACTAGGCTTGCGCAAGTAATTAGTTGATATTCATAGACTTTTTACTTCCATCGTCTTTTAGTTGCCTTTGATCCAAGTCATTAATAAATTAAAGACCTGTTTCTCCAAGAGGTTTTTACGAGAAGTATTAAACTTTCAAAAGATAGGTGGGGGAGCTAATAGGTGCTGTACATAAATAACCTTTTTTTTATCTTTTTCGTCTTGAAAAATCATTATTTTATGATCAAACGGTGGCACTAAATTTACCGTTGCTTTTATAAAATATGGCAGATGATGAAGTTGCTTTTAGCGATTTAGGTCTATTACTGAGATCGTAATTTTCCGTGGGTCTTTTTTAACACTTTTTTGTTAATACTACTACTTGAGTCTGGTTTACATGCATATTGAATTATTGCGTGCATAAAAGATTCTAGGTTGGACTATTTGTTAACCTAAAGTTTATAATTTTTGATCGTTACTAAAAGATTAAATAGCGACCACCCAGTGGGTTGGTAATTTGCATTAAAAAAATACGCATTCGTGAAAACAGGTATGTTAAACTGAAACTTGAGCCTGATATTTATAATGAATTACGAGTATTCGAAGGTAAGACATAATGAACTAGAAATTGTGTGGTTTTATGAGATATAAAGATTTTTTGAAAGTGTTCTAAATACTATGTGATCATTAAAAACAAGTTAAAACTTCGAAATCTGTTTTGTTACTTGAATTTGTTATGATTTAAAGTATGGCATTAAAAATAATGCTATCATTTACTTTTTTTATCAACCACGAAGTAATGAATTCATGTAAAGTAATGAATTTATGTTTTAAAGTAAATAGTGGTTTTCGAAACTTATCTCCTCATAAAATAAATTTGTTTATAAGAAGTTAAAATAATTTGAAAAAGTAAGTCTAATACTTTAGGTCAATTATATATAAGTTGGTAAAACGTCCTAAACATTTATGAGCTGGTAAAAAAAGTTTATTCATCATTTTCTCTAAAAAAAAGTTAAAATATCTACACTACTCAAAAGAATTAGGGGAATGCATGATTTAAACCCTTTCACCCTCAATGATTGCATTTGGAATCATCAGCTTGCGATTTTTTTTCTCACTCAGTTGAGCTTGCACTTATTTATCGTTAGATGGAAGAATCGTGTCTTTTGAAGAACAAAATAATGTTTGTTTTAATTAAATGAAAATATGAAAAACGTGGTAAAATAAAATTCATCCCCAAAAAATTGTATGAAATAAATTGACCCTAAATTCTTCACGCTTGCATTCTTAGATGTTTAAAAATTGATTGTAACTCTTTTTAACAAATAAAGTTTTGTAAACTTTATTGTTCTAATTTATTCAAAACTTATAATTCCAAATTTTTCCTCTTAAATTTTAGATAAAATATCAAGATTTTTTAACCTGTTTTTTACCATTTGATTCTAGATGCATAATGAATATGTTTCACAAATTTTAGATTTTTAAAATAAAAAATGAAGAGTGGGAACTGAAAGGGTTAACAAAAGTGAGGAAAGTGCTCCCCTAATTGTTTTGAGCCTAATTGTTTTGTAATAAAAGTAATTTTTAAGTTAAAAAGCTAAACAAAAATTGGATAACAGTTAATTTGATGTAGTTTTGATAACAGTTTTCTATACATTTACTTCCAAAATACAATTATTTCGCATTTAAAAAAAGTTAAAAATTGAGGGCTGTTTACAAACGAATTGACGTGTTAATGAAGTTCATGTATACTATTAAATATGCCACTCTGTTTACGTCACTAATGCAGTTACAGGCCCTCTAAAATTCTTGAGTCCCAAGAAAAAAAAATTGAACAATTTCGAATGAGGAAACCCATAAAATGATTTGAGACATTCAAGAAATATTTATTTTGTTTCAATTACTGTACTTTTAGAAAACACTAAAATAGTTTTTCAACTAAAATTTCATTAATGTAGGCATAAAACCGTGAATTAAGCTCTTGTCGTTTAGCAAACAAATCTTAATTCTTTATACTAGCAATAATTGTAAATTATTTCTGTATTATTATGTTGTTGTTGTTGTTGTTTCGTACCTCTGACATAGTATTAAGTCAAACCAGGTAAGGGAATCTATTGAAAAATTGGGATGTTATTCTGTATGTAACTAATGATAAAAATAAAAACAATGACGATACAATTGATAATTTCATTTGTTTTGTTCATTAGTTAATTATAAGAAAATATTTAGATTGTGAAAAATTCATACGACAACTAGAATAAATTGTTCTAACTAATTACAACTTCTAAATTGTTTAAATCTAACAAAATTATCCAAAAAAAGTGTGATTATAGTGAATTCTTGTATATTTTCATCCAATGTCTTGACTGTAATCTTTTTAAAGAATCCATCTTCAAGTATTTCTTTATAACTTTCATCTTTACAGTCAACTTGTGTCAGAATACCTTGATAGGTGTATCTGAAACCATGATTTGATTATCTAATATCATTAAAATGAATCACCTGTACAATTACATGTATATCACTGTATAATATTTTTTTAAAAAGAAAAATATTTATGGTATTAACATGTCACGTTATCAAAATCACAACTAATTATTTAACATTTCTGTTTGTAATTAAAAATGTTGCGTATCGAAATTTTTTAATTATAAATCCTGAGGTTAAATATTTCTAATAAATAAATATTCTAAAACTATTTTCTTTGGTATAGTCTCTCTATTGGCCCGTTGAAAAAAAAAATTGAGGCCCTTGGGAAAAAATCATAATTTTTTTTAATTTGTAGTTTAAAAGGAAATAAAAATATAATATAGCTCTTCAAAACACGTTTTAAAAGTAAATATTTTAAATTATAATTTGTATTTAGTTAGATGAATGATTACCATAAATTATTACAAAATCATTTGTACGATTTCATATACGTAAGTTAGGTGACTTTTTAGTGCAATATTATACTTTTATCGATTTTCGTAAGTTGTGCTATAAAATCTCTCGTTTCCACCACATTTTTATGACAAATATATTCATAAGAATAAGCAACTTTGTTAAAATAAGGAGTTTATATTGCACACGTATCTTGTAAAAATATATTTGTGAAAATCACTTTTAAACACCTAACCGTCACATACCTCTTCGCCCCTAATTTTATGAATGGGGATTAATTGGGAAATCAATTGTAACCAAATATAAGCATCCCATCATATCGATATATTACAATCATTATCAAGCATGCATACGACAAACGCCATATCTTTAAAAGCATTTCTAACTTTCATATACTTTTATTATAGATTTAAAATGCTCAAAGATTGATCCTGATGGTTAATCGTCCAAAATATTCTCCCACCCATTATCTTTCCTTTTAGAAACACTTAAACTCCATCTCAAAAGAATCACTTTTTATAATTTACGTCGCCGCATCCCTCACGGTTCCTAATCTCCCTAAATGTGGATCTGTAATAATTAGGGAATCAATTATTAGCCCTCAAAAGACGCTTCTGACATTTCATCACTCATGTCCCAGCCACAACAATATCCTTTAAAACCGAAGACATCATGAGAATTGATGGCCGAATCGAGCCGCGGTCTCGCTTTTTACGTTAATTAACTCGCTCCCGAAAATATGGAGGGACTCCCGTTACTTCAGTAATTAATCACGGCGGCATTTTCACCGGGTTTTGAAAAGTAGGGGGCCGCCGAAATTACTTCTCTAATTGTATCGGATGCGCCGCGCCGGATATATCCTTGCCACCGCGGCTGATAAACTTGTAAAAGCATTTAAAAGAGGCCTCTGCATTTAAAGGCTTTTAAAACGGATCCCCACCTTTTCTGTGTTTTAGTGTGCCACGGCGGCTTTCGCCACCTCGGTGTCGGACTCTAACATAATTACCGCTCTATTCCTCCAAACATTAATCGTTGATGGATGACGCATTGTTGAGCGCTTCATAATCTTCTGAAGGGGGGTGGGCTACACTCGAAAACGGGGCCTGTAATGAACCCGTCAGGTTCCAGCCACTGTCAAAGTAAGTGTTTAACTTTTAATTAAAGCTTGTCTGGTGTGGGGCACTCTGTTGAACTTTTAAAAGCGAGAGAAAGAACAATGGGGTGGGCAGAGGGTGGGCAATTAACGACGGCGCCTGGGTCTTTGTTCTACTTGGAAGACCCCCCGTGTCAGAAGAGTCTTTTGTTTTAAGCGTCGGGATCTCTTTAACCACCCCGCGGTGTGAGGAATGGACCCGGGACATCCGTTTCAGGAGGGAAAAGTAATAATAAAAACCGTCACGGAGTTATGACGGGGAGTGCGTGATGTGGCATCGGTACCTGCCTGTCGGTGGCGCGATCGCATTTCACGGATCGCGTCAGGTGGGAGGTCTCGATTTGACTGCCCATAAATAGAGGGTGATTAACCGGCGCCGCTTTATTTGGAGCAGCGTTCGAATAGAATTTTTATTACCTGGTTTGTTTTTATTGGCATAGTTCCCCACTAGAGCTACACTGTTAGGTCTACGATTTCACCGGAATCCTGGAACTTTCTAGCTGCCACCACAATTTGGAGCGTGGGTGTCCACTTTTACCACTCCGTAGTACCACACGTAGTACCACATTTTTGGTAAAACCATAACCTTGATACACAGCAAAAGTAGTAAATCAACACTCCAAATAATGGTGGCAGCTAAAAAGTTTCAGGATTCCGGTGCAATTATGCTCCAAAATTTTTAACTGTGTATGCTTAAGGTATTTGCGACGACGGACAATTACAACAGCAGTTAATTCGACTCTTAAAATTGTACAAAAACAATTAGTAGTGGCATAGGATAAAAGACCATGGTCCAAATTTAACGTTATTCAAGTCCCAAAACATAGAATATTTTTAGTGACATTTTGTGTACTAAAATCCGTTTATAGGAGGGTAGTGTTGAAGACCGTATTTGAACCCAGATATTCTAGGAACTCAAGGTTGCAGAGTTTTCAAGCAACGTTAACGAAATGCAAACTTATCAAAAATTAATTATTTTGTACAAGGCAAAATCTAATGTTAAGCTTATATTTTTTAAAGAATTACCATTCGAATAACGTTAAGTATTCATTGTAAATTAAACCATCAGTTTTCTTTCATAAAACTTAAATTGAAAAGATACAAAATAACACTTTCA
Source organism: Oedothorax gibbosus (assembly GCA_019343175.1). Classification (NCBI taxonomy): domain Eukaryota; kingdom Metazoa; phylum Arthropoda; class Arachnida; order Araneae; family Linyphiidae; genus Oedothorax; species Oedothorax gibbosus. Next base: position 20,494,696 of record CM033279.1, read on the forward strand.
AAGTACTTTTAGAACTGTTCTACATATTCTTATGCATCTTTAATGTTTTAAACAATGCTGTTAGATTACATGTGTGTTTAATTTAAATCTAATAAAACACTTTCTCAGTGACGTAAATTAAAAAGTTTAACCCAAACAAAAACTTGATTACCATGTGCGGCTACACTAAATGAAGGAGATAGATTTTGTAATACGCGATTACGCGATTAAAGCCCAAATGAATTTCCCGAAACCTGTTTACTTTACAGCAAAAGAAAAATTAACCTCGAATTAAATTCCCAACCCCATTTTTCAACGTCGGCTTTTTCACAACAACCCCGGTTTTCGCTCTTAATTGAGCTTTATTACGTCTCCTTAATTCAGTCATTGTAGCATGGGCCCTGCTGTTTACTTTTAACAAAGATAATATAATAATCGCCACAACACTCCTCCCCCAGCAACAAACACAAAACCCTTATAAAAAGAGTAGAAATCCTCTTCAAACTTTAAGTCCGCAAAAATAAAGGCTTTTGGCACAATGCGCGAAGACGGGATTATACCCGGCGCTTAAATATTAAAACTTTTTTCCAGACACATTTCGTTTGCTTGACAAGGTTACAACTGACATTTTAGTCAAAACATACATATAAATTTCTATCATCACAATTAAATATATTGCTTTAGTGAAATTTTTGAATGTTTATTTGTATAAATAGAACGTGAGGCATGAGAAATTTCATTTTTGAACCACAATTTGCCTACTTTATAAATATCACATTCAAACCAATTTCACACATATTAACCCAACATAATTTACATTTTTATCAAACTACATTTCAACTTTCTCAGTTCACTTCTCTTCACCACACCCCTCCTTTTAATCTCGCGATCTAATATATTTAATTAAGCCCCTTTTAAAGGCTGCAAGAAGAAGAAGAGTAATAATAAGAAGAAATATCCGTTACCTCGTTTTAGGGGAGAGTGCTTTTGCCCCACCATTGTGCCCGGGCAGAGTTTTGTCCCTTCTACCCCAAACAAAAGGTGTTCTTTCGCTTAAGCCAATTAATCTGTGTCATTAGGCTGGAGAGTAATAAGGAGTCTTCCACGGTTTAGCAGAAAAATACCACCAGCTGCACTATTAAGAAAATGTTAACAAGAAAAGTTGGAGCACTTTCTACGGTGCAGGAGATGCTTGAGATAATCAAGTGCTAAGCGGGAAAAATTATTAATAAGTATTTTTTTGTGGGTGTAGCATTATAGTATCGTTGCATAGCAGCAAATTTTAGCCGAAAGTGGTTACAAACCATGTGCAGTTGTATCTTTTATCTTTTGAGTGACAACCTTGACAATCTTTCTCGTACTTTAATTTTTGTTATAAAACACCTATTAGATTATTTTTAGTAGTTATAGTTGTATACGATACTTTATATTCTTTCTTATACAAAACCTTTGAGTGTTATAAAAAAGTACAATAGCTGGAAGAATTCGAAACGTTTAAAACATGAACTTATCAAACAATGTCAAGTAAAGTTATTTAACAATACACATTTGTTTTGAAACGGTAAGAAATTCTACAAATTGACTCCATATAGGAGAATTCACATCGACTATGCGTTTAACACTATGTTTTCCGAGACATATATCTACAGAACCTAATAGTTATTTTTATCTCACATTTCCACAAATTAATGCCATTGATTTGAATGGTTTTGTAATTAAAAAAGAAACTAACTTTTTTGTAAAGTCCCTCTAAAATGAAAAGATACAAACAGAAATATGTTTATTAAGTAAACTACAACAGCAAAACAGAAAAATCTAATTATTTTACTTAAAATATTTTATACAAAACACAATTTAAGGTATTCTAATAAAAGTATCGAACCAAGTTGTTGTTCAGATTTAGAACATCTTTATTTGCTTGTTTGAATTTATTAACTGAATGTAGTTTGAACCATTTGGTGTAATAAACAATATACCCCAACCATTTTTTGCCTTTTCGATTACGACCGTGACCAAATCAAAGTTCGTAAATTGAAACAATAAGCCTTGTTTTTCGACTTTAATTCGTTCTAAGTATTATAAAACATTTAAATTTCATTACGATTTATTTTTTAATGAATTAATGTTCTGTTAAAGAACCATTTGAACTCCTGAATTGAGGCAATACATGTAATATACAGAATATTAGTCAAGACAAAGTTATTTAACACACGTTGGTCTCCCTATCTGGAAAAGTGATGACATAACTCATGTTTCTACACGGAAAAGATATTAGTTTGTAAAAAATGAGTTTTTTTACCGTATATGACAAAAAACTGACAACAAAGTTGTAAAATGTGTCGATAGTAACATAAGTCTGATGAAATTTATTGTAATACAGTTTTTATAATACAATTACGGAATAATATTTAAGTAGTTTTAACTCTTTTAAAAAAAAAACAAGTTTTAAAACATTTTCATTTTTTCTAACACAACAGATTCATTTTAATAAAATATGTCATGTTACAGTTTTACTTTTCATTTCAATTCTAAAATACATAGGAAATAGTTAACGAATTAGCAAAAAATAATTTTCTTCCAGCAATTATAATTAATTTAAAGTTTTCGGTCCAGAACTGACAAAAGACGTTCCAGATTGGTCCCTTTTTCCCTGACCAGTGATCATTTTCGAATCTTGAAGATCTGCACTAAATAATTGTGCTCCGAATGAAAAGCTCTTAGCAAATTGTTCCGAATTTACCACATTTTTTATGTCTTCTTCCAGTCTATTCAGTCTCTTCTTTACTCGTTTATTTGTTTACACTCTTTCCGTCATTAGCTTTGGTAAAGAAACCCGAAACGGATTTCAGAAAAGGCTTTCTCGCTTTAAATTAAAGCCCCGAGTTTTCCAAATCCCCCAATACTCTCTAAGGGTAATGAAGCTTTTATATCGATGAATGAGAAGCTACAAAAAACACGGGCGTATTTTTGTACCCATATCGAAAAGGGTTGCGTAAGAAAATACCATACTGTGGTTTTTCTCCGTTCTAAGCCAAAACGACTCGTTTCATTTCATATACATCTATATTAGTGAGGGGTAGGCGACCAAATCATGAAAGGCCAAGTTTAACTAAATCACTTTTAGTAAGATTAACAAAATCACTTTTAGTTAGTAGCTTTAACTAAATCCGCTTGAAACACGTTAGTACATAAGTAATTAAATAAAAACACTTCCCTATCAGATTTTCTTTTATTTTTTTAAGTATCTATTATATGGTTATGTAGGTTTTCAGTTGGAATCTACGTTGCTTAAGTCTGCTTTACTGTTTGAATTTGTATTTCTTCAATTCTTATGCCTGAATACAGGAAATTATATTGGGAATATATTATATCTGTATAGTCTCTTATTGAACATTTTTAGGAAATGACATATTTCTCGTTTTTTTTATAAAAAAAAAACCTTATATGACGTTTAACAAGTATTGGGAACTCGTATACCAAATTTGAAGTTCTTGACGCTTTTAGTTAGAGCTGTAGAAACAATTCAGACAGGCGTACCAATGTTCTAAAAACACTCTCTTTAGAATCAACACCTTCCAAAACACGTAGAAAACTCAAAAACCTTCCTCCAAGATTTTCCTATCAGTCTCAATCGCAATACTACTTTCCTTACCTTATATTTCATGTTATGTAATTAAAAGTAAGAATCGGTGGGGTATTTTCTATTCTTTGGACTTCAAGCAAAAAATAACATTTGTAATATATGTTATCTTGAGCCAAGATAAATATTTAAAGTTTCAAAAACTATTCTCTATAAATAACGAGTATCTCAAATGTGTATCGAAGTAGACTCCTTTTCACTGTTTCCAAAGAAAAATAAAACCAAAGGAATATATAGATTTCAATTGGTTTGCGGCATTTCTGTGTGTTCCCCACAAAAGTTGATTGCGTGAATTTCTGCATAGAAAGTTCTATTCAAACGCAAAACTATTCAAAAGAAAGAAAACATTAATTGCTTTTTCAGAGTATCCCGAATGTTAATTATCCCTGCCCGCCTCTTTCAGTGAACAAAAGACCTAGGAATTGAATGACAGGCTTATTCCAACTGTGTACTAAAGTCATAATTATTCGGAATATTAATAAATCTTACACTTACCTTGGTTTTGTTTATCGGCAAAAAAGAAACTCTGTACATATTTTTCCTTAAAGATAAATAGGAAATAATAAACTTATAGAGGCATAAATGTATGAATGCGATTCACCGTGAATGCAAAACGTTAGTTTTATGCTGATAAAATTTGTTTTTTTATTGTTATTCAAAATTTAAATTAATCGCATTGATCTGCAGTTTTGGTCTTGGTACATATTTTAATTTTTTAAGATGAATAATTTAAAAATTCAAATAAAAATTAATATCGAGCAAATAAATGAAATAGAAATTTTAATACATAAACTGATGAAATTGCTAAGTGATAGCCTCAAAAGAGTATTATTTTTTTTATTTTAGCGTATAAAATGTGTTTAACAAATAATTTACCCATTTCTAAATTAAATGTCTCAAAACCAAATATAGAGAGAGGGATAAGACAGACAACATGTTTCTTGGGAAGCCATGGAATTTTTTTCAGTAAGTAAAAAAATTATTACAAAAAGTCACCGATGGATAGCGCTGTATTACTTAAAGGAAACAACACTTGCTCAGTGATGCAGACTGTTCAAAATGCTTATATTTTCAATATAAGGGCATTTCCACGCGTGACTTACACTACATCGGACGATTTAACAAATTCCGTTTGCATAGCTCATAATTATTTTCTATTTATTCAAAAAAAAATGTTGTATGTCAGTTTACCCCTGAACATATAGTATTTTAAGCAATCAGTAAAAACTTTTTTAATTTAATATTTTACTAAAAAAATAATAAAAATGTCCTGATGTGACTTACACTACATGAAAGGAAGTCGTTTTTTGGTTATCATTATAAACTCTAATTTCTTCTTCATAGGGCAGTAAATCAACATTCTACCAGTGCTTATTTTAAGTATAAGGTTTAAAGCTAAATAATTTAATTGCAAAAAAGTGTTGAAATATCATAGGAAATAATTTATTAACATTTTTGTGCGTGACTTACACTACATTCAATTTGTGACTTACACTACATCATGTGAATTGTATCACAGATATGGAAATTTAGGCAATAATAACATAACATTTAAAAAAAATCATAGCTAGAAAAAGTTACACAACGTCCCCTAAAGTTGGTTTCTGGTAATTTCTTAATTCTTTCTTCAATAGCATTGTTTGAAAAATCTTCCTTCTCAAGCCATGCAAAAAGACTTCCTGACCATTGCATATGTTTCAGTTTTATTGAATAAGCATCTTTACTTAACATTTGCCCCACAAAATATTTAACTAATTTTCCTACAAAAGGAACTAAAGCTCTTTTTCCAGCATCAAATTCATTTTCAGAATTTTGTTGAGAGGTATTTCCTTTTGTTTAATCAGCCGTGTAGTATTTTGGGGATTTAATGAAACATTGGCAGTTTTAAGTAGGTATTTGTTTAATTTTAAAAAGCAGAGCAATTTTTGAGTGTCAGGAATCGGAAATATTTATTTTCCTTTGATGAGTGAATATCATTTAATCAACCTATTTCGCCCTTTATACAGTTGTCAGAAATGTATAATAGAGATATGTTTGAGCAGATTTCTTATGCAAAGGGAAAAAAATCTTTAGCAGAATGTGGGTCAATTTTCCTGAAATGTATGGCTGCTTTTATCCCCTCCTCACTGTATAACCAAGTCCATCAATTGGTCCTTTTTCATGACTAAAGGTAAAGGACCAACATTGGTGGCAGAGAAATGCCATTCAATATTGTCTAGCGGTTGGAACATTGCAATAGAGATGCGGTTTATTTTTAGTTAAAGTGTTGTCCGTAAAGTGAGTTTTGCTTTCTCTTTCTTGAAAGGTTTGAAATTTACCACATGCTTAAAGTCTTTCCCTTTGCTCCCTTTTTTCTTTTAGCTGTAAATTTAGCCATCTTAAATCAAAATTATCAAAATATAAGAAATCCACAAATATTATAGGTAATCTACAATAGATAAATCAAACAGAAGCTGTGACTAACCTTCGTTGTGACTTACACTACAGAGTTAAAATGTTTTATAAATAGAGAAATTGCTTTTTATTTAAAAATTTAAAGGTGTGGAATTACACAGAGGTTAATATAGAAAGAAAATATCTTAAAATTTTTTAAGCAAAGCCTTATTTTAAAAAGTTATAGAAACTTTTATATCTTTTCGTGACTTACACTACAGCCAAAAAGGGGATTTTTATCTTTCTAATTAAATATCTTTTAGTTATAAATGCCGTTTAATAATATGCTTTTAAGATAGTTGTTATAGTGTATTTTAATAATTTTACCAAAAAATATGATAGAAAATAATACTTTACTTAAAATTCAAGAATTCAAAATGATGAAAAACCATAACCCATGCTTTCAAAAAAAGCAGCCACTTTGAAACTTCAGTGTTGCCACAGATAAAAACAATGATAGTTTTTTATGTAACATTTTTACAGTTCAAACTTTTCTGAATCCCATATAAAAGTTTCAACTGGAATAAAAAATATTTTTAAAATTCACTTGTGGTATGTATTTACGTGGAATTAACCATAACTATGTTGCAAACGGTCAACATTTTTATTACACACACCGTGTTTTGGTACAACGGAAATGGACCTTCTTCCTGAACCATGTACACTTGAACCATACTATATGTTTGTCAATTCTATTGAGACGTTCTAGGATGAAATGATTTTTTTTTTAATTAAAGTTTGACATTCCAACAGATTTTAACTAAGTTTTCTAAGGCTTCCAAATATCCGACATTGATATATCCTATTTTAGAGCTACATTTTAATACTTCGACATTTTTGTGCATGTAACCAATTTATTTAGGCACAATTTCTTTCACTAAAGTCGTTTTATTTACCTATGAACCTTGAAATCACACCACGCTTACACCAACTAAATCTAAAAAGATACTCATATACATCTAGTAACAAAATAATCTAATAGATGGCGCGAAAACTTTTCTCAATCTTAAAATTTCTTCATGTTCCGAAAAAAATTTAATTAGCGTAAAACTTACTGTGATATTTAAGAGTTACATACCTTTAATTCATATAACAACTTAAGATGAATGAACAGAGGAAATTAATTTTATGATTAAACTAATTTTTCTATCTTGATCTTAACTCTTTTTAATACATAATTGCAATGCGGACGTTATGAAGTTGAAACAATGTAGTTTTTATATATTCCTAGGCAATTTTATTAAAGCTAAAATTTAAGAAAAAGATACAAAACATTTCGTGTAAGACCATTGAAAGAATAAAAAACAATTAAGGACACTTCTTAGTTGCTTTGCTTTTAACTTTGTTTATATAAAATTAATTTTTTGCCACAAAGTATTTAATGTTTATAAAATATTAATAATTTATACTTTTTAAGACTGTAAATGTGTCTTTGAATACCCGCCATATTTTAAAGATATTGTAGCAAAATTATGGGTGATTGAGATTTCAAAAATGCAACTTATACAGAAAAACAATAAATGTGAACTGTATAACTTTATTATTCATTTTTTATGTAACTAATGATCGCAACTTCTTGATCTCTCATGAATTATTTATAATTTCCATTAATTTCATTTGCAAGAAGTTTTTCAAAAATAAAACTTTGAGTTTTAAATATTTTTTACTTATTTGGATAAAATAAGTAAACTATATATGAACAAAATAATATAAATTTTAAATTGAAATTAATGAAACTATTTTTTAATAATTAAAATATCATGCATATTGCAGAAAAAGACATGCAATTTTCCGTTTGTAACGGTCAAAGGGTTCAAAGCTCTCGTTATCACTCCCAATATTGACACACAATAGCCTTCAAAAATAAAGAAACTACAAGATTTTGCACAAGTTCCTAAACAAGGGTAACTAGACTTTCATTATTTATTACTCCGTTATTTATTACTCAAAATCAGCCATTAACTCCTCCACACCTTACCCCTTTTGCCACCTTTTATGACGCAACCTTTCTTGTCCCTTTTTGAACGTGTCATCGCCTTTTTTTCAGAACCCTGCAGAAAATAAAGACCCCATACTTCGTAAAAATATTTCAGAATAAAATAAAACCCTTCAGCAAACTCTCAGAATTAACATCCTGTTACGACGTGCTGAAGGGATTAATATATCCAAAATATCTGACGACCTAGCGTTCTTTTCTTCGTCAAACTTCCACATTTTTTCCGTGTTTTGTGAGAAGAAAGTTTTTGGAAATTATGTTTCAGTCCCTCGTTAGAGCTTCGACCGTGTCAAGATAGGAGGTAGTCTCGGAATATATGAGATTGCCAAGTATATCCCACAGAGCTCGCCTTTGTTTTGCGTTGGCATTGTGTGGAAACTTTAAAAACTCGCCAAATCAAATAAAAAAAGTTGCTAAAGTACATAATATTAATAGATGAAATTAATGACACATTCAAAGAACATGAAAACTAAAATTGAGAGAAATCAGAAAAAAATATGGCTCAATTTCTTTTATGAGAAGTTTGAAATGATTCCTTACTTTATTATTAATCTCATTCACATAATCTTGTTCCCATAAACATTTCTATATATTGTTTATTTCATCACTTTTAAAACATCCCCCTGACTGCCTGTCCCCTGAATGGTATAGCTTTAATTTTTTTAAAAAAATTAAAAAAGGAAATTTCACATTGGGATAGTTAACAATTATAAAAATTATATCTCTCTTACTATGTGGACTAGACTCTGACTTTGTATACTGGACTCTGACCATCCATCCCAAGCTGTGCTCTGTAATTCAATGTCGGTTTACCGGTCACTCTCTGGCAAGGACACCTAAAGCACTGAAATATAATTTTATGATGCATTTTCAACTTATGAAACAAAAATAGTAATTATTACATTTAAAAAGATATTTTGGTGATATACATGTCATGACCTAGAGTATTTTGTATTTAAATGATTCAGTTATTTTTTAAGTCAAAAATATTTTCGGTGATGTACATGTCACGCCTGCAGATAATTTTGTATTGAGCAAAATCTCCGCAAATAGGAAAAATTTGAAAACTTTTATACAAGTTATGTACCATCGAAATAAACGTTAGATACCATCGAAATAAATTTTATCTAACTTACAATTTTAAAATACTGCCAAAATTGCGATCTTCAACGAAAACAGGCAGCTCAGTTGCCAGTTTTAGAACGAAACGTAGTCCGTGGCTGAACACGATGAAATGATCATTTTTTCTCCAAGCGTCGCATCCCAGTTTCATTCTTCATTTCTTGAAAGAAAAAACCTCTCTAAGTCATCACTCATTGGGTTAATTGCTGGATATCCAGCCAAGAAAGCGACTCTAAATCGGCTGAGCCCTGCTATAAATTCTTCGAGTGCTTTGGCTGGTTGAAAGTATTAAGGTAACTGTCCCGATAGAAGGAATATTCAATGACTCTTTCTTGAAATTCTTTTTTGAAATGTCCCACATTGTGGGATGCCTTTTAAAATAGTTTGATTGAGAGGCGAACTTTATAATGGGTTCTTTGTAATATGGTTGAGGTATAGAGCCTTGTGGAAAATGTGGAATGTGGTAAAGATTTAAGGACTTTCTTAACGGACCATTTATTTGATATGGGTACTCAAGTCTTGGTACTTTCTAAAATATATATTGTTTAAAAAAGTATTGTCGTGTTCGGTAACATGACATTTAAATTTACTTTTTATATTTACTATTCTACTTTTAAAATTTTGCTTACTTATAAGTTTTACAGATAACCTTTATTTAATACGTAGTACCTATAACCAACGTATACATTCGTTTTTTTTTACAAACAGAAACACTTTTTTGGGCATTGTGGTACCAATAATGATAATGTTTTTATAGCCAAACTTAGCACAATATAAAAATTAAACTAAATGAACCCATTTTTTTAATTGTGTAGAATTCTAAAAAAAAAGCTAGCACTAAAACTTAAACCTTATAGGCACAATTTGTATAGATTAGCAAATCCATAGAAAAAGCAATTTTTAAATATACTGTAAAAAAACTTTGAAGTAACGTTACTCCATGAAAACGGTGACAGCAAGTGCTGCCTACTGTATTACGGAGTAACATTTTAGCCTGAACCTTTAGTAAAATGAACTAAGGTTCAAAAACGAAGTAAAAAAGAAGTCGTACCTAAGTTTAATCTAAAATTACGGTGGAACTTAACTGCTTTTAACTATTGTACAATAACATTATGCATACAAGTGAAATTTTGTCACGATATTCAGTTATTATTTTTTTATACAAGCCAAAGTTAAGATTACGGCCAGATAAGACCTTGCAATCTTTTGTTTACAAGGACGTTACTTTACCGACAACTTAATGACAGCCTGACAGAATCCGCAATTTTTTCATAATCCTTTTTTTTAAATAACATTTCCGATTGAGAACATGCTTAGACTCTGTAGAAGGTTACATCGGGTTATTACAAACCATAGTAGACATTTTTTTAAAGAAAGTTGCTTCTTATTTGGTTATTTTACTAAAAAATTGGTGTAACTTTACTCATGGTAACGTTACACCAAGCCTTTAAAGCATTATCACTAGTTTCTTACCCCAAAGGGATTCAGTGATAATATATAATCTTAAATATTTCCGCTTTCCTAGAAAGTATTTTTCTCCAGCCACAATAACCCCTTCATAAGCCCGGGGTACTCCAATAAAAAGTTGCATTATCCACAACTTACACCTCATCCGCTGCGTTACAAAAGATCTCCTCAGAGCTCAACAAAGAGTCTTAAAAGCACTTGCAAATTTTATGACCATTTATATACGCTATTAAACTGAAGTGGTGGTTATAATACAAAAAAGATCGGGTTTTTTTATATGCAGTATTTACGAACCTCGACTAAATAAAGTAAACTGGCTTTCTTGAAGGTTTTAACGTGATCGTTTAGATATGATGAGATTGCATAACTATATATATTTTGAATAAAATTTTTAAAATTTTCTTGAAATCTGTATACAGAAAGTAATGAATCCGTATAATTAAAGTTATACATTATAAGTACATAGTGTTCTACGAATATACTAAATAGAAATTTGTAAAGTGTCGTGTTTTTTTTTAATTTAAATTTATTCGTTTTTCACGAACTTTTAGAAACACTTATTCACAAGTTTATACTTTGTAACTTTTTATTATTTCAAGTAAAAATTTAAATTAAAAACTCAAAAATCACAAATTAAATTGCACTTGAGTCATATATTACTGATTCTTGAGTCATACAGATAATTTTTAATATCTCATGAAATTGCCATTATAAACTTTGCTTCTAAAATAAACCATTCATATCCATCACACAATAAAATCCTTCCGGCTTGTGTCTCCGATTTAAATTACATATTAAACAATGTCCTTTCAATTCAATTTAATCCATTCCACGCATAATTTAGGAAGTATTCTTATAAACTCTTCATTTATATCCGGATCATCCGGAACTTATCTATTGGGTGATAGAAAATCTTACAGAGCAAAAGTAGAATAAGTCGATCTGAATTTACTTTACACAGACAAGGTTAAAATTATGAAATCTAGTACGGATATTTTGTATGCAAAACAATTATCTAAATAAAACCTCACTTATTTGATAAAACTATAAAATACGCTTAGCTAAAGACTAAAACCCAATTGATCTATGGTATATGCAACAAGTTTTTATTTAATTAAGAATTAATTATCTTTTTTATTTTTAATTTTACATAGAACGTAAAAGTTTTGACACAATTATGAAATCATTGAGTCACAATTTGCAACCAGGTCTACACGTTTTTTTTTAATAAAAAACGAATTCCTAATACCACAGTTCCAGTTCTCCATTTTTACTCTATACGCTTGAAGAATAAAATGTTAACTTCTAAAATATTATAATTAATAAATATTATAAATATACAATAAATATATAATAAAAAATACTTATTGATAAACAATAATTAAATATGATAAAAATTATAAGTAATACAAATTTTTTAAGACATGGACTCTTTTTGCTCTGAAAATTAGCGATGTTGACAGGTCAGTCTTTTATAAATCTCCCCTTTAATTCGGAATAGCCGGTCCACATAATTAGCGCTTCCTTAATAAAACCAATTTGCTTCCAAGTGGTCGGACAGCGCCATTTCATGCCTGGTTAATAAGCTTGGTAGGCCTGAAATTTGAGAAGAATTTCCAAAAAGCAGTTTATTTTTGTTTCTGTTTTTTATTAAACTGTCCTTACTCACACACACTATTGTATATTTTTGGGCACGTAGTTCAAAAATTATTTTTAACGTTTACGATATTTTTCTAAATTCAATATTGAAAATTTAGATTAAAATATTCAGCATAAAATAAACCATTTTGGATTAATAATTAATTGCTATATATTGATATGCTTTTTTTAATACAAAATATTAAAAATTACTCAACAAGATGCTATTTTAAGAAAAACGATGTTAAAAATTTCGTATATAAAAACATATTTTTAAAGAAATTTATTTTTTACTTTTTATATTTTACTTTTACTTTTTGATTTTTAAAAAATTAATTTTCTAATAAAGGTATCTTCGTGGCAATGGCATAAGTTGGAATGGGTATATGTGCGTTAATTATGCTCCAAATTGGCATAAAAATACATTTTTCTGAAATTTTAACATGCTCATATTCAGAGTTACGAGCTGAACTTTTAAATGATGTCCATATTGGTAATTTCACGTGTAACCCTAGCCCGTGGTGTTTCTAATTTGGCTGGGAAAGTAGGTAACAGTTCAACAAAAAGATAGAATTAGATAGGCATAGCTAGAATTAATGACTCTTATTGTTTGTGTTATGACCGTAGTGCAGAAACTCAGATTAAATGTTTTGAGGTCGCAAGTTGTAAAAGAACGAGGAGCAAAAGTGTAGAATTATAAATAATGAATTATTCATCAAAACCTGCTTTTTTAAAAAAAATCTTTCTCAAAACGAAATGACATTTTCTTCAAATCAATTATCTTTAATAATTAATATCACAAAAGTTTAAATGAAAACTTTTCAGGTTTCTGTTTAATAGCAGTTTTAAAATAACCTTGTTTAATTTCTTGTTCATCCTTAAAAGTCGCAGAGTACGTTCATTTGTCTTATGGTAAATAATTACGGATCTCCCGGACCGGAAGTTGATCGAAAAGGGCTTGGACCATACTGGGGTCCCTTTAAATGCTACAATTACTACTAAGGACATTTGGAATCGGACACTGGCCATAACAAGAGAACTCACGACGAAATGAAGCAAGTCATAGAACAATGGTCAAGAGGGATTACATACGCTTGAAGGGACAAGATTACTGATTGTGGTATTTTATTTCGGTTTTAATCAAATACTTCTGATAAAAAATGGCTGGATATTTTATCTAAAAAAATGTTAGGGTATCAAAGGCCATACTATGCTAAACACTAGGTTCTTCTAATGAAAATGTTGAAATAGTTCGTAAAAGTGATACGTAAAATTTTAACTTCTAATTCAGTTATAGACAGAGCATTATCAAACCTAAACGGGGGGAAACATGACTGTTGCTAACTCTACCCAAATCTACGAAGTTTGGTATAATGGCTTCACGTGTTTTCTAGAGAAGAGACCGAAAATAATTGGATATTTTCCGGGTTTTTTCAAACATAATTGCCGATGTGTTTCGAGTGAAATCAAAGAATCAGCTTGTATTACCGATAATTTCTCGGAAAAGTAACCTGAACGCGTTCTCAAATATCGGAAATGACCCCAAAACATTTTATACATAATAGAGTATCAATTTCTAATTGATCGTAAGCTATTATATGACAATTATTAAATATATCAGTTGTAATCTATATTATGTTACTTTACCTTTATTGTAGGATTATGAATTGCAGCATTATGAATATTATGTGTATATACATTAAGATATTTTTTTGCTAAATTTCCTTACCGTATAAATAATTATTTTATACTTATTTTAATACTTTTTCTTATTTTTTAAATGCATAAATATTTATGTTGTTTCTACATTTATGAAATTCTAACAACTTAAAACAACTCTGATTATGATAATTTTTTTAATGATGGAAATATTTTTTCATAGATCCTTATCTTACGACTTCGTTGCTTGTCTCATGTAAATTTTAGTATTTTTAGTCTCAAAAATAGTTGGGGAAAAAAAAAATTGAAAAAACGGAACATAATTTTGTAAAGAATAAAACAAAAAATTTGCATTAACTCTATCTTCCTATGAAAGAATTTTATTGAAAAATCAGAATCGATACATTCACCAATTTAGTTCCTAACAAGTAAAAATGCGATTTGGTACTTTTTTATTTAATTTGGAATTCCACGTCTAAACTAATATATAAAATTTTAAATTTACATCCTGAAAAATAAAATATCATTCAGTCGCCTTATACCATTCATCTTCGTAGCACACCTCTTGAACCCAAAACCTATCACCCGGAGAAACAGCAAATCGGCTGTTGTATTCATTTCCAGGTTTTGAAATTGCGGTCGAAGCCCGCGGCCTTAACTCTTCGTAATTAGGGGAGCGCGTTTTAGCGAGAGTATGATGATGGCGGAATTATAAACGTCGCCCAGATAAAGGGATGACGCATCCGGTCTATGCATAGTCCTATCACCGAGGAACGCTTTTCTGCTAATTGCCACTGCCATACCGGTAAGTACTTCTACTTCCACTACGACCCCTTTGTCGTCACGTGTCTGCCACCCAACCCCTCGGCTTATGAGGTAATCACACGAAAGGGTGCGAAGGATAAATATTTTTTGGTGTTTCTGGTATTGTTAAAGATTTGCCTGGGAGTATACCTTAGCCATTCATGTGAAATACTAACTGTTCGAAACTAAATTATTTACTTTTTGCAATTTAGCATTATTTCAGATTTCAATCATTAGTTTAAAAAATCGTTCATCAATTATTTAGGGAGAAAATCTAAAGATCACACTTTTGTCAAAACTCTGCCCTTCTTGAATCGCTCATATTTTTCTTCAAGTGCTTAAAGGAATTTCGCTGGTCATAATTTTGCCCCTTCTAACCTTTACTTTTGCGGATATGCATATCCTTAATGGAAGAATAGAAGCTAATTTTCACAATTTTGCACAAGTTCTCTCAGGTTATTTAACCGGCAATCGTTTTTGTAGCAATCAAAGGGGATTTCAAGAAATTTATTTGTATGATCTTTTTTTACAAATAGATCTAAACTTAAAATAATAATTATACCGCGCGCATCTTTATTCTTCAACTACTAGGAGTCTGCGTACTATTTGAATGAGCCAAAGAGATAATCTTCAAAATTTAATTTTTATGTTAGTTGCCACCTGCAATTTGTACTCAGCACATTAATCGAAATATATTATAGAAATATAAAAAATAAATAACACTTCAAAATTTCTTTAAAGTAAACAACAAATGAAAAATAAACCTTGGCTGTTCTTTTTCACAGGAAAAACTTAGGGCCAGAATTCTGTTTTTTACAGAAGTAGATAATCCTTATACAAACCTTCTGAGATATTTCTAGTCGTTTTTGGCTTGTCTATCTGAAGAACGAAAATTCGTGATAGCAATTAAAAGTAACTCTTTCAATTTGAAGACATGTTTCGCTTTACATTTAAATTCGACTTTTTCATGAAGTAAAATTCTAACAAAAAGAAACAAATTATAAATTATATTTCTCCAAACGAGTTAAGCATATGCTTTTGCAACCAAAAACTGCACTTCTGCTCTTTTATATGACACATTATATTATTATTTAGTGGGATCGGGATGCATACAGCCCTAGCGTTAATGCACGTTTGATAGGTGAGAATTTCGGGGATGGCTATCCTATCGATTCTATTTTTGTGTCGTGGCACTTATCGTCCGGCATTGGGCGCGATAGTTGGGCACGTTCCGCTCGGGGTGTGCAAATCGGAAACCGAAAGGACCCCTGGTCGAATGGGAATTGCCAGTATGTTTTATCGGAGAATGTGAAGGGACCGTTGTGAAATTGTATGTTTACGTAGGTAAGCAAGGAATTTTTATTTGTAGTGAATAAAATTAAACTAGGAGTGTTTAACACCACAAGACTTTCAATTACCACTTAATATATCATTACCCGCATTTAAAGGTAAATATATATCATATAAGGCAATTTCAGTAACTTTAAAAACTAAAAGGATCTATGGCAGGTACCATTTGCCATTCGGAATTTTCTCAAAATCTTATTATGATGTGCGACAGGTACTAGGAACACGTGTACTGAATTTGAAGTCTGTAACGATTTTCTGTTTTCAGCAATACCTTTAAAAGACAGGCAAACGGACCATTGTTCAAAACTATTCTTTTAGAATCAGCACCATCAAAACATGTAGAAAACACAAAAATCTCCTTGGTTTTTGAATCTTGATGGAACCACATCGCAATACTTTCATAATACTTTTAGATATTCCATAGAACATATTGAAATATGTGGTCAATAGTTGTTCGTTTGGAAACCTATGGCTCTTGGTCTACTATAACAGATTATTAAACTTTTAATTCATAAATGTTTTGTTGCCGTCTAACAACATTGAAACCTGAATAATGCCAGGTTAAATGAATGTATCTTCTTTTTTTCTGAATTAAAAATTTAGAGATATTTATCATAACTTATTGGTTCCAGCTCAATTATTATGTAAATGAATACTTTATTGTATAAAGGTGGAGCAGTACTACTATGACAATTGAAAAAGTTGAAAGTGAACAGTACACTGTTAATTCCGTACTAGGTTTTACCGAAAAAATAGTTTGTAGTAGCTACACTGTCTGTGTGGGTAAATCTTTCAAAATATTTTTGAGTTTGGTTGAGCCATTTTCAAGGCGTTGGTTTCTGAATAGAATGGGACGGCTGGAAAATGAAACCTAAAACCTAATCTGAAAAATGGTTCTACCGAAAACCTAAGAAGTAAAGAAACGTTACCACACAACTGTTTCAGCTATTCTAAACCATTTTTATTGTGAAACCAAGTATGAAATTTTTAACAGCTTAAAGTCCCAGTTTGGAACTACTGTAAGTTAAGGGGAAAAGACACAAACTATTGAACAATACAAATGATGAAAAAGTAATCACCATTGGTTTAAGATAAAAGATAATTAATAGATTAGGCACCTAAGCATAACTGTATTGTTTCTTATGAAAATTCATTAGATACTATTCTAAATAAAAGATTTGAAACTGAGATATCACAAATAAATTTAATAGGTATGCATCAAATTAATTTAAAACAGTAATTAAAAACAAAAGTTTAGTCAATTTTTTTTAAGAAACTGTCTCTTTTTAATAGATTCCCTTGCTCCAAAAGAACAATATCGGAGGATATGCGAAGCAAACTTCCATGCAAAAACACTCTCATCTGTGAAACAAGAAAGATATAGGAAGAACTCCTGCCATAATTAGTTCTTGAAACGATATTATTTGACAGTCACGACGTGGAAAAAAGTCAGGGATTTAAAAAAACGAGTTAGCTGGAGCACTTCATTAACGGCGATTAAACTCCCTTTCGTAGTCTCTTCAAACAAGAAAAACCAATTTTTATGCTCCAAATCGCGGGTCTTTCAAATAATAATAATGAAAAAACGCCATCAAAGTTCCCCGTTTCTTTCTTCGCCCAGCAAAAATAAGTGCCGCTGAAAAACAAAACAAAACCCCCCTCAGCTATTAAGTTTCAAAGGTAGCAAAAACCCCTTTCTTTTAGTCTTTTATTGGAAGTTTTATCATCGGCAAATGTTGTCTTTAACGCAACATAGTGTGTAAATATTGATTCAAGAAACCAGCGGCTCAGTTTAAATATTTAGGAGGGAGAAAAAATTGCAGTTTAAAGAGCATTAAAAAATGGAGGACGCCTTATCGTAAAAATAACGCTCAGAGATAAAGCATAGGCTATTTCGCCTCAACAATTTGTCTTCCTGTGAGCAAGTATTCAACCTCAAGAGGGGCATCTCTATGAATAAAAATTAGCTCCGGCGAAGTCTCTGATAAAGTACGAGCAATCGTTCAAGCCAGAAAAAAAGGAGTTGTTACGGTGTTTACCTCTTTTGCTTATGAATTCCCACGGGCTGGCCCCCGATTCAATTTAATGACTAATGCAGCTCCTCGTTTCTTTAGTTTGATAAAGTAATACCAGTTTTTTTCACAATTTAGTTTTACATCTGTAAGAACACTTATAAACTATGGAAATGCAATGAAATTCCACAACTTTTATACTGTGATTGCTTGGAGAGAAAAAAAAAATTAAACTGGTAAGTAGTTAATACAAAACGTTCTCAACTACTTTTGACATCGTTATACCTCGATATATATTTTTATATGATACGAATATTCTCACAAATATTAAAGCTCTATTTCTGCATTTCTCATTCATTCATCCGCAACTTCACCTTGTATACAAAAAGACGAGTGACACATAACTTGATTTCAGGTTTTATTCAATACGTTTGCTGAGTATCTCAGAACTGTAACTGTTTGTACTTAACTGTGACTATGGCTTAGCCACCTGTGTTTTTATATAAAGACTGCTAACGCCTCTGTAATAGGCGCACACTCCTCTTTTGCGATTATTATTATGTATTGTGATGTGCCGCGATTGTCCTTTTTAGATTACGTTATATTGAGTTCGTCATTTTAAAAGTTAAGTCTGTTACTGGTAATTCACTTGTTGGAATTTAATAAAAAATGTGTTTTATTGAAATATAAGTTTATTTACTGTCGGACTGGGTAAACCTCAGAATGGTGACCTGGTCTATTTTAAAACTTTTTTAAATAACCATGTTTTTTTTAAATTTTTAATGATTCACATTGTCGTATGCTGATGTAACTTGCATGCCTATCTGCAACCAATTTGGTCATGATTCGAACCGTCGCGTCGGTCGCGTCAATTTGTCAGTGTGAGTATGTTAACACACATTAGTTAGGCTTGGTTTTGGGGTGGGAATCCTTTATGTTGTGTTCTTTAATTTTTTTCTTAATCTAAGTTTTGTTTTAGAATTATATTTTTTTCTTCCAAACGAGATATCCAATTTATGTTAGTTTTAGTTAATTTGAACTTAAGTTTTTTAATAAGAAAATGCAATCATTAATATATTTTTTATTCCTACGATTACTTCTGTAGATCTGTAAAATTTTTCTTTAAAATCTCATTTTACTCATAACTATTATAGTTCTAGTTACAATTTTGTCGCACTAACACAGATTTCCACGCTCTTGTGATGGAATATTTAGATGACTTTGGAGAAAGGAGACACCGTGGTTAAATAGTAACCTAGTGGTTGAGATCTCTGGTGTAATAAAGTAAAGATTTTCTCTCATGCAAAAAAAATGTTTTCTTCATAACTAATGAATTTTTGAAATACTTATATTTTCTTTTTTCAGAGGAAATGTTAAAAAGACCTGTCACATTTTATTTACTTGGTTGAAAAAACCGCTTAAGTGATTCAGTTTTCTGTAGTTTATTTTTGAACAGACGGGGAAAGGGTCAGAGGGAAATTTGTTTGTTGTGCTGCTTGCTTACTTAATTTTTCGTTGTAGTGGCTGAATATGTTCTGATATATTCACATTCCTATGGGGTTCTGTCTTAAAAAAATATCTTATTTTTTCCGTGTTTACTATTAGCAAAAATTGTTTAAGTTGGTAAATAATTGAGTATTTGGTAAGTATATTTATTTTTTATATGAAAATAACAATTTGGAAAAAAACTGAAATCGTTACTTTAAAATATTTGCAATCCAATACATATTTTTTATTTACATGATTTTTTATTAACGTTCAAACATTTTTTTAAAAACCCTAAGGGATGCGTACTTAAATATCAGCCTACGGATTGTAAACATTCTCTTATATTGCCACATGTTCAATGAAGTTTTCTATTCACTCCATAATTTTAATAAATGTTAAAGTTTTAAGTAGTTTTATAAAATTTAAAAAGGAAGCATTATTTTAAGAAAATATTTTTTAAATATATCAGAAATTTAAATTGAACTCTGTTGCAGCATATACACACTGAATAAAATGACACTTTCAAACCTGAGTAAATCTAGGTATTCATTTTGAAATGAAACTTTTTTTTTTCAAATGTGACGATCTGTCAATTATGAAATTCAAAACAAACTTAGTTTCAACCAAAATTACTTCTTATTCGTTATGTGTACTAAATTTAACCATGTTAATTGGCCCAATGATTACACTCTTAAAACAAAAGAGTGAAATCCCCTCCTATAGGGGAAGTGCATTTTCGGCACCGGAAAGGAGTGGAAATTAACTAAGTTGACCGCTCGATTGAGTTAAAACAGCTCGTTTGTTTTAATAGAGTACAGTGTTGGGATAGAGGTACAGTGAAAATCTTCACTAGAGGGCGTAGATTGTATACCATCTGATACCATTGTTTTAATAATCAAATTTATACTTAACTTTGAAACATGGACATTTAAATTTAAAACAAGAACATATGTACTCAAAAATTTGCGCATAAGGTCAATTTCAAACTCATCACTTTTAAACATGGACACTCTCAAAAATGAACGCCAAGTATTTTATTATTGAGTATATGTACAGTTTCAGAAATGAGCACACGCAAGTTTCAAAATGAGTGAAATTTACTCAGAGCACTTTTTACTACGTGACTTACTCAGATTTTTAGCATTTTGTAATCATGTTTGAAAATATCGTTATGAGAGTGTCCTTATGCCTACATTCAATTGATGGTTTGACCTAACTAGTATGGAAAACTTTTACTATTAACTTCAATGATTCTTGAAACTACTAAGATTTCAATGTTAGTCATTATAATAGGCCATTAAATGTATATGTATTGCAATATGCCTATTGTAGTAGATAAGAGTGAAATTTGATGTTTAGATCGCAAGACAAACTTTTGTGTTCGATTCAAAATAATAGCCTGTAGCCAAACTAGTTAGCTTTTGCAGAAGTTATACAAAATACATAAATAGTTAATTTATTTAAATAAAATATCCATTGATCTCCATTAAACAAAAACCTAATCAATTGTAGATTTGAAATGTTATGCAGTTTGTTTTAACAGACAAAAATATTTCAGCTATACAAACTTTTAAAAAATAATTTTTACTGTAAAAGATAAAGTGTGACACAGTTATTTGTTGAAATCATAAATAACGCTTTTCACTCAAAGGAAAAAAAAAGAAATTTCTAAAGTAAATAGAACGAATCCACAACCTAATTGCACACGTCACAATCATTTCACTTTACGAATTTCTCGCCTCGTATTAATAAATGGGCAAACGGATCCGTCATCACGCCTGCATTAGTCACAAGGTCCCAAGACCTCAATCTCAAATAATCTTAGAAATAAATACTGGGACTTTTTCTTCGTATTTAACGCATAAAGAAGAGAAAAAGACAAATTCAGAGAAGGGGGTGCCGCACACTATTATTCCGATCACGTTCCAAGGGATGAGGGGGTGTTAAATCATTATCCACTTTCCACCCCCCTTTAACAGACGATAAAGAGGAAAGGGGTGAGGGGCCTTCTTAACTTTTTCTTCTTCCAGAGAGGGGGTGGAAGAGAACAACCAATGTAAATAGCGACCAAGTCCGATTCTTAAAAGAAGTAGCATCGACTTGGGAATTGCTAATGTTGGTTTTATTTTCTCTTCTGCGATGAAATATACTTGGTGTTCGGTATACAAAAGTTGTAAATGCATTGATTGTCACAATTGGGTTGTCAGAAAAAAGCCCAGTTGAATTTGTTGTTTTAAATTAACAAAGTTTGGAAGTCAGTTGTTGAAATAAAAAAAAACGGAATTATGAATATATAAAGTTTTCCATCTATATATGCATTTAGTTTTTGTAGTCAGTTTACTCGGAATGAGTGAACTGTTAGTTAGAACTATGTAAAACCAAAGTTTCTTACTGGAAGGGTATCGAGAAAAATCTGTGCATATATTAACTCCGGTTACAACAAGGCACAGTTCTTTTTCATGGGAAAGAGGACTCTCAGAAGAACCCCCCCCCCCCCTTAGGTTTAACAGCTCTCGCAAACAATAGGAAATGGAAAGGGGGGGAGGTGATCGATACCAGTAGTTGTTGCTAACTCTTGCATAAATTAAGGCTCATGAATATTCAAGGGGACGAGCAAGGATACGGACGAGTCGGGAAAGGATTAATTACTTCGAAAGAGCACCAGCTTAAGCTCTTAGAGTTAGGCATCGTTCAAAAGGAGGGTTTCTTCAGTAAAAATATAACTGCAAATACAGCGTGCGGGTAATTAATTATTTCACAAATTACTTTCTTCTTATTCCCTACTTTTTGGGCTTTCTTTTCGCCTTAAAAGGGGTTGTTTTTTACTCCGGCTAAATTGGGTGCCGTTGTCTTATCTTTTATTCTTCGGGGCATCTCTGCTTGCCTCAGCGGATAGTTGGCCGGTGCGCTCAAAGATGTCGCTCGAAGCACTTTTGCGGCTGAATTGCTTGCCAGGATCCAGTCCACCCTGCTGATCCTGGATTCGGGAAAAAAGTGGGAGCAAGTGAAGTGAAGTGATTTCGAGAACGAGTCCTGTTTCGTGCTGTGAAGCTTAGTTTCCGGTCTCTTTTGCTGCAAACACCGACATTGGAAGAAGATTATATTATGGGACTTTTTTTTATGAGGACAAAAGATTTTTAGGGGAGGCCTTTTAATTCCGTTCTCTTGCTGGAACTTAATTAAGTGGTGGCCTATCTTTTGTAAGGTGGCACATACTAATACTCTATTAATGCGAGCGTTTGGGAGACATTTTGTTTTTCTTCGCTTATACTTTATTAATTGGTTGAGGATTATGGGTATTTTAATAAGAGTTATAATAAAGTAGAAATTTTTGGTAAAATTGAAGTTTGATGATTTCAAACTTAGGAGAAAGTGAAAAAGACATAATGCAGTTAACTGATCTGACACTATGTTATTGCATTCTAGTCCCCAAAACAAAAATTTAAATAATGTTTGTTTTTCCCAGAATTTTCAAAAGTAGATTTTGACTACTGAACAAAACTCTAGTATAATTTTTTACTAAATGACCCTTTTCATACATTTAAAATACCTTCTATAACTTCGGAACTTTTTTTAATGAAACGAATTTTTATAAGATATAATTTGATGTTATTTTTAATATTATTTAATTAAAAATATGTAGAGATCAAATACCAATAATGAAGTACTAAAAAACTTAAATAATAAATTAACAGTGTTTTATCGAGTTTCAGGAACATTTTTTAAATTAAAAGATACATAAATAATAATAAAAAAAATAATATTATTAAATAATAACAATAATATATTATTTATAACTCGAAGCTAAAATAAAGTAAATAATTACAGAAAAAGAGACAGTTTCTGGAATTTTTATTTTAATAAATTTCAATTTTAAATGAATCTATTTTCTCTGCTATAAAAACCTTTTTTAACATGCAAATGCGGGAAGGACCATGTAATAATTAAAATTCCGGAATAGAAAGATTGAAGCTAAAGCATCAGTGCATTAAAATAATTACTGTAGAAAAGCACAATGGAGGACCTAAAGAAATTTTGTTAATAAAAACAATGCTTAAAAAACTGCAGAACTTCATAATTCTGTACTTCTCATATTCTTCTCTGCATCATATAAATGCCTTAATTAGTGAGCTCTAAATGCTGGGATTTCACTATAACGTTTTTCATCAAAATAATGCAATTTAACAAACGCCTCAGTTCGCTTTTTGTTCGGAGCGGAGTAAAACTTCCCTTAATTTGGAAGTCTGAAGAGGAGTGTAAACGGTAGCAATTATGACTCACAAATATTCTGCGGAATAAATTCCGCATCATCTAAATAAATTGATGCGAAACGTTTTTAAATAAAAGTTCCTCGAATGCTGAGCCCTCGCCTCCAAACAAACATGCCTTGCCAGGTTCAAAAATAGTGCTTCTATTATTAAATGAGCTTGTGATAAAGACCCTTTCGTTAAAGTGTGCAGACGACGAAAAAAATAAACAGAAGAAAAATAAAAGGGACAATAATAAGGACACTGAGTGGTAGGGGAAATTCAGCTTTCTTGCAATCAGCGTATTCTTTTCAGCCGTTTTAAAACAATGCGCTACATGAGTTAAATAATTTTAATGATTGTGCTTCTTATTTCGTCGTATTTTATTCATATGATTTTTTTTTCTGTTATCATCATTCCTCTTTGGAAGAACTCTCAGAATAATTGCTAGCCGGACTATTAAACTTAACAACTCTTTGGAATGCCATTGTAGGAATATTATCGCTCTGCCTCCCCACTCATTGTTTAAGACATCAAGACCGTTTATTTTTCGAAAACGCAACGAAAAGTTGAATATAATGCCTCGCAATTGTTTTTCATCCGGGCAAAAAGAAGTGGAAAATGGGGTAAAAATAAAGCAGTCATCAACGGGGGCCAGATTCCACAGATATAAACTGGTCATTAGCTAGCCCCGCCCGCTTCTGTTTATTACATTACGACAATTACGGAGATGCCTGAAAATCCGGCACGGATTTTTTTTTCTATACGGCTAGATTCCGAGGTTGTTATTGTTATCATTATTTCTTTCTCCTCCTCTTTTCTTTTTCGTTTTGCGTGCTTTGTTTTATACGGCGAATAAAACATTTGGTGCGAGCACATTTTACGAATCAATTTAGTCCTCGCATTGTGGTTTTGTTCTTTTTTCTGAAAACATTTCGATCACATTTTTTTGCTAAGTGCCAATACGGATCTTTGAAGTGCTTCTGTATCTGCCTCTGACGACTAGCAATTAGACTCAATTATTTGAAATGTAATGCTCGATTTGTTTTTGAATCGGCGGTAAATGAAAAGCATCAATTTGAGCAAAGAAAGCTTTGGTTTTTTCACAAAGGGGGGATGAAATAAAACAAACTGAACTTTAAATCTTAAGAGAGGTTTTCTTAAATTGTCTTTTCTGATTGTTTTGTACTTTTTATCGTCTTGCTGTTTGCGGCATTTAATTTATAAAAACAGTCTATTATTTTAAGTATTTTAGTGAGTGATTAGCAATATTTTTATAAAGAATGTTACTTTAGAATTCTAAAAATGTTCCAACGCAAAAAAATATTTCAAAAAAGTATCGTTTGATATTGAGTGTTTTTCGCATCAAAGGAATTGCAACTTCATTATCCAAACTAAACTGTAATTGGATGGTTCATTAGCTTCTCAATGCATTTTCTTTCAATTACTGGTACGAAATAAATAAGGTATTTTTTTAAGTATATATATTTTTACTGTCTAAGTATACGAAATGTAACGCCGAAAATAATATTATTTTTAAATGTCTTGTTCTACACACATCTTGTAATCACAAGCCTTTTCTTTGGAGAAAAAAGTGTGAATTTTTTTAAAGTCAACTAATATAATATTAACTTTACTGTATAACATCCTATTCACATAAACGATGCCTTTCTAAATGAATCTCCCATAAATATACTAAAGTAATTAAAATTGTTTCTTTAAAATTACGCAACAAAATGTTTCGTGGAAAAAGTTCTAAAAAAGTATAATTTTCTTAAATAGTTGTTATTTTATTACTGAAGGTACTATCACTAATTCCAAGAAACATGTTATTTTATACATAAAAGAATTATTTAAAGTAAAATATAGCTCTAAAGCCACTCTTAAAAGCCACAAGAAAAATAACTAATTTTTTTAAAATTATTTACAATCATTTAGAGTTTTTAATTAAGAAAATAATTTAATTGTGTTAATTTAGCTACTGTTCAAAATTTAATTAACAATTTTTACCGACATTTTTTCAAAGCTTTGTAATAAACATTACTCTATGCGTCATAAGCAAAATATCATGGCAAATACTAATACAAATTTTAAGAAAAATATTATAATATTTTGCTCTTTTTATTTGTAGTTGTTTTAATATCACTTAGTGACAATGTTTTGTAAATTAAATATTTTTTTGTATACCTTATGTTTATCTAGAAGTTTCTTGAGCTCTTTCAACTTTTTTCGCTTCATGTTCCTTCGAAGTACTCTCAAGCTCAAAGTAATTAGTAATTTAACTTTTTTTTAATCCCTCTCATTTGACCTTTTGTTTGTTTCCAGAATTTTTATTTACATATTTCCCTTATCACTGAATCTAATACAGCAAAATTTGCGAGACAACAAATGGCAAAAAAAATGTTTTCCGTTCAAACTATAAAAAAACGAAAATTACTTCTTAAAGACTTATTGTCGACTATTTCATTTAATGGGCCTCCAAAAAGAAAATATTATTTTTCAGACGTCATAAAAAAAGTTAAAATCATTATTATAAAACTGCCTTAAAACGCACAAAGTAAATAATGTACTTTCGCGGGCTCGCATTATCGAACAAAACCAAGCAAAGAATGCCGAAAGAAATGACGGAATAAAATATCAGAATAATAAAACTTGAAACGGAAGAAGATTTCCGCCAAACAACGAAAGGCAGAGGGGGGGAGAAAAAAAATTCGAATGCTTCATTAGTTGTGTAAGTGATCTCTAAGTGGAGCCGAGTCAATACAATAACAAGAAAAAGACGCGGAGAACCAGATAAGAAAGTGACGGATAAAAAAAGGGACGGAAAAGAAAGAGGAGTCGGTTGATCGATTCAACGGAGGGAAGTTTCACGTTCGAAATTTCTTCAAAAAAGAACGGTATAGACGTGTAGAAAAAGGGGAATAGAGTTTGACAAAAATGACACTGATGGTTACAAATAAGAAGTAAGGAATTTAATTGAAAAAGAACAGTGGATTTTGTTCGCATGCGCAATGTTACTGATTAACTGAATTCGTAACTATTTTTTGGCAAATACTTCAAACTATCGTTTCTGTTTCCTTCAAATTTACTTTTTTTTAGTAAAATGCGTTTTCTTTGCATCGGTAATGAATTCTACTTTTTTGAGCTAATGTTGTATTTTTGTTCCTTTTTCCATGTTTTACAATTTTTGTTATTTGATACTCGATGTAACTTAAGATTGTGGTTTCACTACAATTGTTTCGTTATCCTTTTAATTTTAAATATGAAATTCAAAATTACAATTAAAAATGTCACCTAATTGTATTATTGTTTGAGAAAAATAATTGCCAGGGCAGCGTTCGTAAAGGAGAAAAATTATTTTCTTTCTCTAACCATTCTTATTTTTACATAGTCTTGCTGAGGCCTTTAAGACGGAAAAAAAGTAATACGCCTTATGTAAGAAAATAAGATCAACTTACGAAAAAAGTTTAATTTTTTTCTAGAAAGATCACAAAATTAGCATAATCTGAAAGTGATCGCATCTTCATTAAAAATTGTCCAAAATGATAAACAATGCACCTTCATAACAAAAAAAATTGAAGTGTGCCATAATGTCTTCTATTCTCACTTGAAACATAATACTCTTTCATTGATAAATAAAAAAAAACAAAAAAATCCTCAACATGCATTAAACCCAATAAAAAAATAACCAAAGAAAAAAAACTATAAGACAGGGATTCATGAAATTGTCATCTGTAACATATACTGCCAACATATCCGTTCAATTCTGACCACTAATTCTGTTTCTCCAATTTAATGTCCCTTCTCCCCCTCCACACAATCACAAATAAAACGTCTTCTGCTTTTTATCCCCCTCCCTCCTCACTGTAACTAACTGCCACCCTATGTCCGTTCAATTATCGTCTGGGAATTAACGTCCTCCCCCCCCCCCTTTTTGCTGTACCACCCCCTGCCAAAAGAGTTTTAGGGACTATTTTCTAGGGGATCGATCTGTGACACGCCTACTCATTAGTAGCCCTGTAGTGTCTATAACGAGTATGGATGCGATGTTTGAGTTCTTTTAATGATAGCAGATAATACTGTTCATAAATAAGCAGGGCCTGATCTATCATAGGAGCCGTGTTAGGCCCAGGCCTAGGGCCCCAAATTTTAGGAGCCCCTAAATTTTAGTTTCTATATCTATATCTACCGTAATTGTAAGCTAAAAGCTGTCGACCCCTAAAATTTCAGAATGAGGAACTTGCATCCTACCCAAAATGACGTACTATACCATTTTCTGGAACATTAGAAGCTACAGATTCTAAATATCAGCTTAAAAATCATAAAAAATTATTAGTTTTACTCGAAATATGCCTATTAAAATTCCATGAAATTCACGTGATCAAAACCGCGTCTGACGTAACAACACACCATTTGGCGATTTTTTTCTAAAAATGGCGCAACGGTTAGCATGTCCATAATTAAAATAAAATGCAACGTTTTCAAAACGTTCTATTTAAAAGAACAGACTGCTCACTTAAACCAGCTTTGATAATAAATTAGTACAGCTTGTTTCTTGCTTGGTTGTTGAATTTGAAATCGTACAAGAGCGCGCTGTTGACACTTCAGACCTAGTCAATTGTTGGATCAATCGAAATCTTCGTAGGAGATCTACCAAGTCTGATGAGAATAACTGGAACTTAGAAAAACCACTTATTCTAAATAATCCTATTCCTATATGGGATCATTCAAAACACATTTTGTATTTTCAACAGCTGAATCGCAAAGAAGTTGGTTAGAAATTGTCCGCCAATGGACAAAAAAAGCCAAGCCTGACGTCATTACGCACTGCAAGAGGACTGTGAGTGTTTTTACCGGAAGTGACGTATCCCCTACTTAAAACTCAATTACTGACTAATTTAATAACTTTTTTACTAGTGTGAAAAGTAGCATTCGACGTGTTTTTAAAAGGGCTATTGTCTGCCAATGAATTTGAAATTCATGCAACTTCCTTATTGTTTTCAATTTTCAGACACCAATCTTTATTTCTATCTTGACTTTGACTCAGACATTGACTTTTAATTGGTTTGATCGATGCTATAAAGAATCCAATAAAATGGTGGCAACAAATATGATAAATCTACCAACTAGCATCATCATAACGGGTGATCACACACAACTTTTCCGCGCGCGCGTAAAGAGGCCCCCAAAATTTGTTTTGTCTATAGTCGGAGTTTTCCTAGAGCAAGCCCTGTATATGCAGTAAATAGCATTAGAAATTAAGTTTGAAAAACAAATTTATGCACGTAAGTCACCTGCTTATGACCACTAGATATGCCTTTTCGTAAAGCTATCACATTAGAAGCAGTAAACTAGATATAGGTCTCATTCTAGTACAGATTTCATTTGCATTTGACTTCAGAACGTCTAAAGTGCAGACAGAAAATTAGAGGGTATATTTATACATCGTTTCAAGAATACCATCCATTTAAAAGAACCATATCGAGTAGAGAACCAAATTAAACACTTTGAAGGTCTTAAGATATTTTCAAATAAAATATCTCTAGCTTCAGACAACTTATATACAAGACATCCAGTTCAATAAATAGGTAGCATAGTAGCATCTTACAAGATACATCATTCACCTTTGCCACATATTTGTGTATTGTTTAAATCTGACTTTGAAAAGGTAATTCTGAATATTCAAACCGATTACCAACATGTTTTTAATAATGTACAAAATTCTAGAAGACTATATTAAAAAGTAATTTCACCATATAATAGGTTTATAGAAATAAATAAAAATAACTGAGTATAAAGATTAAAATTGGTCTAAATATTGCAAACTGCAAAACAAAAATATATCAGCAAAACACATATAGCACAGAATCTGTGATAACATCTACCTTTTACATTCCAAATTTTATCTTACTTCATACAAGTGCAGACAGAACAGATCCAGTTTACGTATTCGTTTTTATCTTCAACATCCCTAATAATTCACGGAGGATGGGGAGCAAAGTGGAAAAAGGCCCGATCTTTTTAGACTTGTATCTGATGAAGGGAAGAAAGAGAAATTGGATTCCTCCTATGAGTTTCTGCGAAGCACTTTGAGCAAGTTGCCCTCTCTTAAGATTAATGGTTGGCTCGTTGAAGGACTGTTATGCAGTCTATTAGTTAGCTGTCGTATTTTGCTGAGTTGGATTGAATTAATAGCGTAGCTTTTTTTATTTTGTTTTATATAACTTTGTGGGTTTGTATTTGCTTTTCTATTGTGGTATAAAGCGTACTGTTCATATGAAATTTATTGGTAGTTCTTATGTAAACAATTAACAAGTCAGCAAAAATACAATAAAATATAGAGTATTAAACTACTATGCAATAAATTAATTGAAATTAATATGATGTGCCTAAAATTCCTTTATAAAAATTCATTTGGTTTCCCTATATTAGGAAATAGGTTATGTTAAACAATAAGTAACCAACAAATGATAGGCATAATAGACATGAAACATTAATTTGGGCAAAAAGTACTACATTGTAGATAATTTATTTAAATGAAATTTAAAGTTAACTCTATACGCAATGTATAGATTTTAAAAGAACAATAGCCAAAAATGGAGAAGAAAAAACTGTTAATGATCCCTCGAATTTCAACGCCGAGTAATTCTTGCAGATTTGTACTTAACTCGCTTCGCTCGCTACAACAATAATCATTTCATAAAACGGAGACTAAACCTAACCTTTGATTATAAATACGGTTTTGGTAGGAAAAAATTTTATTCAGCAAAGTATGTACTATCTCGTGCATATTCTCGTTTTTCAAAAATATCCATACCACAAAGTCTATAGAGAAAAATAGGCCCAGATGGTTACATAACTTAGAAAAGAATACATGATACAGGATAAATTAGTTAAAAACAAATTTAAAACAATATTTTAGAAGCTTTCTAGTTCTAACAACTGTTTCTAATTTTAGTGAAATAAAGCTTTTGTTGTTAAAACGTGGAAACTAGGCATATGCATACTGTTATGTTTGTCACAGTCGAATTCAGAGAATTCAATTTCTTTCTGCAAATCAACTATTTTTGGTTATTTTTAAAAATTTGGTTTATTTGTACGACCAGTTTTTTATAGAGTATTTTTTTTTCTTAATGAATAATTATTATTGTTTTTAGTTTCCTTATTGTGCTTCAGTTTTGGGGACATTACTCCCTAAAAACAGTGGCATCTGACTAAATGTGCTGCCTTTGTTTTAACCGAGTAATTTTTCACCACAAAATTGGAGGAAGCTTCACCATCTTTTTTACGGTGTTAAGTCCAAAATTTTTTTTTTATCATGTGTACCTTAAAAAGGGGAAGATTTTACAATCACTTTGACCATCTTCTTGCATGTTTGACTGTCGGCCCGTCATATTCTTAAACAGACAAACCACAAATTCCACCGAAAATATATGGGTCAGATTATCTATAATAAACTGAATAATTTCATTTGAAATTTCAAACTAAATTGAGACTAGTAGTATGTTTAATATTAAAATAACTATGCTAAAAGTGACATATATTAAAATTTCATTGAAAATAATCTTTATTCCTCTTATTTCCTTTTAGTCGATATATGCTTGTCATTGAAAATAAATAAATAATAATAAATTTACAATTAGTTGTTTGTTGAATACATTACAAATAATAAGCTATTTTACTGACGAAATATCCATGTTGGAACATTAATTAAATATTATAATAAAAATGAGAGTTTTATATAAAGTAACATTTTTGAACTAAGTACAATTTAATGCTACAACCCAAAATGTAACTACAATTAACATTTTTATTCTGCTAAAGTGGATCTAGGTGACAATGATCGATACAAAATTTATAAAATTTGTTTTGGTACTATTAGTAGGCTTTTCTTCTATTAGTAGGCTTTTCTTAACCGAACAAGGGAAAAAAAATTCTGTCTGTAGAAGCTGTTTTTCCTTTAGCGTAGTTTCTGTACCAAGAAGTTTCAATACAGTGTTTCTAGTCGAGATGTTATTAGTCTTTCTCCCTTCTAAAGGGGTTAGAGGTAGGTTAAATTAGGTCATCAAATTTAAAAAAACTTTTTTTTTTAAAGAATATTTTAAAGATTTCGGCATGTTTGGTTTATCTTTAAACGATTGACCTTGAATGCTTTTGCTTGATACATTTCTTTTCAATAACACATCTCGATCAAAAAATATTGCTTGTATAGCTTCGGAGCATACTAACTCCAAACATTTTATTTTCTTATAATATTTAATTTTGACCACACTAAATAAAGTTTAACATTTTAAATTTGTAATCTTTTGTTGTCCTTAATTAATTTTAAAAAATCGGATAATATACTATGATAAATTTTAGGGGGAAAAACACAACGATGAAGTTGTAGATCGAGGCAATAGGTTTTAGCTAAAATATTTTTAAACATTAAAATTAGATATTCGCTTTTTTAATAGCTTAGTAATTCAACATTTTCTCTACACCATGATAACATAATTAAATTTTTGATAACGATTCGAGTAGAATTTTTGAGCAACAATTTTATGTTTTTAGCTTTCTTTTGCTTTATAGAGGACCCTAGATTTCTTATAATTCTGAACACTGTTAATACTTCAACACGATTTCGATACAAATTTGTACACTATTAAGCCAAGCAATGCTTAAAATATTCTTTTACTTGTAAAACAATATTACTTATAAATGTAGTTAAAATTGGATTAAAAGAGAAAAATACTAACAAACAAACTGGGAATCAAGTAGAAATGTACTTAGAGCAGTCTAACCAATAAAATCCCTAATACTATAAATTGTCAAAACTTAATTCATATTCACCTTTCTGCAATTTGTAGACGTGCCCCGGGATCGGGCAATGTGCTATCGTTAGCGCAAGACGGCGATACCCGCTGTAAAAAGGAAACCTTGTTAATTTGAATTCGCTTATCGTCGCTTAAATCTATTAAGACTCACTCCGCGATGCTTTTTATCCCGTTTTTCTTCTCCCGAATCCTTTTTTTCTTCCTAACTTATCCGAGATGCTCCTGTTCCATATAGATATATTCCCCCTCCTGGCTTCTCATTTCCAAACTTCTTTTCATTATTACCGAGCTTCAAAAACAAATTACACGAAGAAGAGAGATAGGGAATTAGTGAGCGGGATTTCTCGCACGAGAATTTCCCTAAATCTAGGGATAATGAAGCGGAGTGAGGGGGGCCTCTGTAGACGAGGGATGACGAAGATAAAAATTAGAGGGTGTTTTTTTACTTGTTACTTGAAATTTATTATACGATGAACTTTGAATTTATGACTTTCCGAAGACTTAGTTACAAAATCTTGAAAAGCAAGAAACCTTTAAAAAAATATAAGAATTATATTGCATTCTGTTTTTGGTGAAAAAGTCTAAAATCAAGAAAATGAAACTAAAAAAAAAATTCTCAAGACCATTACATGGTATTGGTCTTGAGTGGCAACAGCAATTCTAAATAAAGTTGAACTATTTCTCGAATCTCGATTGGTGAAAAACAGAACGCCAATCGGAGCACCGGATAGAACGAATAGCAAGAAAATAAGCTGCTAAAAATTACGTCAACTAAAACAAAACAATAGAAGTTGTATTGAGTTAGATTACTTTTTTTTAATACTTAAAGTAAACACATTAAATGATAAGTAGTTGAAAGTTCAAAAAGTATTGAAAGAGTTATTTACTTAGGCATTAGTTTTGAAAGTGCAACAACTCCAGAGACTATTTAACGATACGTATTGTTTTGGAAGCTAAGAACGACTCATTCAAACTTAACTGTGAAATTTCTATTGAAGATACTAAATTAAAAAAAAGTTAAAACAACACAAGTTTTTCTACGAAAAAACTTGTGTAATAAATATTTGAATATGGGGTTGGAATCGCGCGCGCGGCAAATATAGAAGTAATTTTAATATAACTTTTTTGACAAATAGCATTACTCCAAAGCACAAATTTTCAAACCATAAATTTCACTTTTTTTCTATTTTACTTGGACGGTTGAAATTTTATGAGCTGTTGTATACAAGTCTATTTAAGCCTAGTGAACCACAAACTTTCTAAAAAATAATTAGTAAAAAATAAGCTTTTTGCACTTTTAGAATGTCAAAAATTCTTTTTAATTAATAGTTTAAATGCTGAATAATTTAACTGCACACTTGAGGTTCATTGAATTTAATGGAGTATATTTTTAATTTATACATATCTATATATTTTTATATAATATTTTCGATACATAAATTGTTGACCTGGAAAGTGAACCTAAAGGCCAAAAATTGGTGTTTTGAAATAATCACACTTGAAGCTGACAAAAAAAGTTAGTTTTAAGTTAAATTCTATCCTAGCTAACTACAACCCCCTATTCGAATGTGCATTATATTAGTTTTTCCATAAATAGAGGTTTAATTGATTAAAAGTTTAAATAAAAGTAATTTGAAGCTTCGATGTGTTTTCTGTAGCCGTAAGTAAAACTGAACCTCTACCATGGAATATTTCCGTATTGACATAAACAAATTTACGTCATTTAACGTTTTTTACTGTTAAATTTTTTTATATAATATTACATTTTTAGGACATTTAAAAAGATAATTGTAAATTACTTCAAAAATTGTACCAGGTGAACCAAAACACCTGAGTTCAATATTTAATTTGTCATAAGAATGAGTTTTAAAAAATTGTTAATAAATGAAAATAAGTTTTGACACTCTTTTCAACCCGTTGAACTATGAGAATATTAAATTTTAAATAATATATATTCAGGAACTAATGGCTGCAGAAAGAGTTGCTAATGAAACATTACCAATTCTTGAACGGAAACAGATAGACACTGTTCTCGAAAAAAATCTCTTACAAGCCTCCAAGTGTAGCGGACAGAGGGAAAAGAAATCATGCGGTTTGTTCGTATTTAATTGAGTTGAAATACGCATTTGGAGAAGGAAACTTTGGTCTCATGTCGTTCAGCTCATCTTTTTCGCATTTAACAGGGCCAGTTAATAGGCTTGAAAAACGTTAAAAGCTTTACCTTTTAAAGTGAGGTGTTGGCTTGTTTTTACTTCATGGAAATGACTTTGGGAATGGAATTGGAATTAGTTCTGGTTTGTTCTTTAATAAAGTTAATTTGGTGTGGAGTCTTTATTTAAAAGTGTTAAATGCTAATTAGGTCTAATTCAAAAATTATCGCGTGAAACTTAAAATGATTCGAGTAGACAATTTGTAAGAAGAATTTAATATGCGTTGAAGTATATTTAGAGGAATAGGTTCGTAATAGGAATTTCATTTTTAAGTCTAGGATTTGAGTTGAAATATAAAATATTTTTAAACTTTTGGCAATCTTATGTTCAATAAACTTGTGATAAGAAATCTTATAGATTAACGACAACTTTGTGGTACATTAACACCTACATTTCCGAATAAAATCGTTAACTTAAAGTTCTTTAAAATTGTTCTTTACGATTTGTCATACAAAATGTTTTCTGGACTGTATTCGTCCTATATTTTGTTTATTTAGATAAACTTAAGCAAAAATATCATTTTCACGTGGCAGTTTTATTGTAAATCGTCGTTAAGGTTTAAAGCAAACTTGCAATTAAAATAAAAATGAAAGTTGAAAAAGTGCTCATACTCTTTTAAACTTTTACCAATAAACAAACTTTAGATATGTCCAATTATTTCTATGCACATTATCTCCAAACATAAAAGCTCAATCCAGAAAAAAGTCTACATCATTAGAAAAAAGTTAATTCTTAAACTCCAATCATATTTTAGCGTAACTGCGATTCTGAAAGAAAATAGATAATTTAAAGAATCGTTGATTTTTATTCGATTCAATAATTCCTAAAATTAAATTGATATGAAAATTTAAGTTTAATTGAAAGACAATCATTTAAGAAGAACTCTGCTTTAGAAGCAATTATTTAACAAGAGCTCGCATATTAAGTCAAAAGTTTTTTATTTACATTTCAATTGAATAATGACTTGGCAATAACGAAAAACTCTAACATACTTGCATTTAACAGATAAAAAAATATATATACTTTTTATCGAAACAATTTTTTTACAACCTCGAAAAAGAATTGTAATCACTCTACTGTCCATGTTTAGCTCTTTCCTAATTTAAATGGAGCATTACTTTCCCTTCGGGGTACAAGCCGAAAATGCTTTTAATTTAAAAGAAAGAAAATAACATTAAGAAAAAATCTATCATTTTGGCCAGAGAATCTCCCAATTCATCAGAGGTATCCTATGAAAAAAATTAAGAATAATAAAATAATTGAAACATAAATGAGCGTATCAAGTATCAGACAAGGCTCAAATTGAAAGATGAATTAATAGAGCAGAGGGAGACGTAGTACAATCTCAAGAGAAGCATACGATAAATCGAGGAGCACCCCCCAGGCAACACTCGAAGAAAATAACTGCCTTAATCAGCTATGTAATCATTTACCGCGCCTTTATTATAATAAAGCGGATGAGAACATTTTTAAATCAATCGGATCCATCCGAAATTCCACTCCCCCTCTTCTTCTTTCGCCATTGATTTTTAACGGAAACAACTTCTTAATAAAGACCTCACACAACATGGGGGGTGGGGGGAAGAAGTAATTTAAATGCCGAAGTAAAGCTCGATATTTTCTCTGCCCGTAATCAAAATATCTTTCTTAGCTTACCTTGAAAATTAGAAAACTATTCTCCGTTCCCCGTTAAAACGCAATAACTTAATTAAATGTACATGGTGTCACAGGCAGACAAAATTGCCATTTTCTTCTGACATGCCTCTCGCTCTAGCTTTAACAACAAACGTATCGACAGTTCGAGAGGGAGGGGCTGTGTGAGCTCTTTTCTCGCTCTTTTAATATATATCCCCTACCCCCGATATATCTATATCTCCGTATATCTTAATTAAATTATCTTAGAGGAGAATCTTGTATCCCTGCGACCGCAAATGAAAAGGACGCATTAAAACAATAAAATTTTCGTCGCTTCTGTAATCCGTTTCTATAAAGACCCGCTCCGGTTTACATATCTTGTTAAATCGATTATCGCGCTTTAAAGAATGATTATTATTCTCTTTGTGCTTTGGCGAGGAGTTGCGGAAGATTTTACTTTTCTTAAAAAGAAGAAAGAGTCGTTTGGACGGAAACTGAACTTGTAATTCTGGAGAAGGTGGGGGGAGTGCAATAAAATTTTAAGTTCGGCATCGAGGAAAAATTGCGCCTTAATTAATGCACAATTGTTTGCGTGTATGTCTTTGTATTCTAATTGATCACGGATTTGTGGTGGAAGTCAATTTAGTCATGTTGGTGTGCCATAACTGTTTTTAACACAAAGTGTTTTGGAGCGAAATGGTTTTAAAAATTTAACTTGTTGAATATGGACTATAGTACAGAAATATATAATTATTTTTATTGGATATTCCTTACAAATATTCAAACTAAAACCTTGTCGAAAGAGAGGCTAATTCTACTATGGCAAAAGATCATTTGCTTCTTCATAACCAGCGTTGCATAAAAACGTAAAATCACTTATGGTCACAAATTTGAAAATATTTGTAAATAACACTTTTCACTAGTAAAAAAAAGAATTAAAAGATAAAATACTATAAAAGTCAAGCTATTTCGTTTTGTATATATTAATTTTTGTTGAATAAAGTTCGAAAGATTGAATAATTGGTCCTTTTAAAAGAAAAACTTAAAGGTGTATAAAACCAATCGAAGTTCGTCGCTATGTTCAGCAGCGCAGCGTCTATGTGCTGCTATCATGACAGGTTATGAAAATAAAAGGGATTTTGAAAGTATCGGGGGTTGAGAAATAGAATTCCATATCCATGCATCTCTGAGGTGGAGATGAATTTTGGATTTTCACTTACGACATTTTCACGAGTGTACCATGAATATCGATAATCCAGTAAAACATCACATCTGCGACATAGCTTTGACCTTAAAAACAACGTGCAAATCCGGGTCCATTGACAACTGATCATTGAATGTCATAAACGTCTATGTCGATTCTATGTCGTACAAGTGACGACTTGATAACCATTTGATGAATATTCACCAATATGAGCTTCTGGAGCCGTATATATCACGTATCCGCAATTTATCATGTTTAATGATTTTCGTCAGTCGTCGATTATCCGTTTTTGCATGATCTTTTTTAGGCCGCAGTTGTGTCGTAGTTTTAATGTTTTACTGGATTATCGATATTCATGGTACACTCGTGAAATTGTCGTAAGTGAAAATCCAAAATTCATCTCCTCCTCGAAGATTCATGGATATGGAATTCCCTTTCTCAACCCCCGATACTTTCAAAATCCCTTCAATTTTCATAACCTGTCATGATAGCAGTACATAGACGCTGCTGAACATAGCGACGAACTTCGATTGGTTTTATACACCTTTATTCGCAGATGCATGCCTATACCAGTTATTTTCGCTCTTCAGTGTTGTAGTTTATGTTTAAATATGTTTCCGTAAACTAAATTGTTACCCAAAAAGTTTGTTAGAGCTATTTCAAACCAATGGCTATTTGTTTTGAGAAATATCTATCGATATATCGGTGAAATACTACTTCTTTCTCCGGATGTCGCAGTTGATAGCAGACGGATTTGAAAAGAGGAATAATTTATGCGTAATCTTTGCATCAAAGTGTGTTTTTGAGTTGAAATTCTCAATTGATGCTTGTCGATTTGATAGAAATCAAGATAATGGACGATCAATATTCAGATTAAATTTCGTCAAGTAATTGTCTTAAATAGCTATGTTTATATTTTATTGTTGTGAATCATCTTTCATTTGAAGTGTAGCTTGAAATAGAATAACATGGTTTATAGTAGTCTTTATCAATAAACAAGTTCAGAGAAAATATGTTAAGTGTATCCCAATTTATGTTATGTAAATTAATAACATGGAATTTCAATGCTGCATGAATACGAAACTAAACGCATTGAGAATAATTTCAAATCAAAAATTTATTAACTTTAGTTTTGATGCATCTTATTTATCAATAAGCCAGTCAAGGTGTTGATTCTAGTTGTATACTTAATAAGTTACAGTGATACATTATGTATTTTTTATTAAAAAGAATACGTAATTGTTTCCTACTGAAAACTTTCCAACTTTATAAGCGAGTTTTGAGAGAGTTTTAAATTAAATGTTGGCTTCAATAACAAAACAATCGGCATTTATAATATGTCACTTCTAAGACTCCCAAACGTTTGATAACTTATCCTATAACATGACTTATTTCAACTACTACCATTAAGAATTGCTTTCAACTCCAATCTAATGATCCGACCAAGTTTTTGGGAACATTTGATTAATAATTGCTGGAAAACAAAAAGTATTGGAATCCCATTTTGTAACTTTAACTTTCAAATACCGGTCATCGTTTTCAAACCCCGGGGGAAACCGTTTATTTTGTCCGCTAGCCTCAATTTACCTTAAAAGATAACATTTATCTATTAAAATATATCTATAAATACAACTCATCTCATAGCGATATTTCTCTTTTTCGCCCCCAAAGGAGCTGTAACATAACAGTTCATCTGTAGAGCCCTACTCCATCAAAGCCATTTTTAAAGTCCCCCTATTTCTATGGTGCTCTGTCAGC
Source organism: Oedothorax gibbosus (assembly GCA_019343175.1). Classification (NCBI taxonomy): domain Eukaryota; kingdom Metazoa; phylum Arthropoda; class Arachnida; order Araneae; family Linyphiidae; genus Oedothorax; species Oedothorax gibbosus. The sequence continues at coordinate 20,534,154 of CM033279.1, forward strand.
AGAGGATACCTAAAAAATAGAATTGGTCTTAATAATCTATAAGGTAGGGATTATAAAGAAAATGCTTAGTTGATATTTTATACCAGTTATTATTAATCCCCTTGATATTTAAAATCTGTAACCAAAAGTTTTTAATTCTGTAAAAAAATACTTATACTAGAAGTACTTTATTAAAAGTTTAATATTAGAAAATTTCTATAAAATATAGGCACTTTGGGTATTAAAGGTTTTATAAAATAACTATGGTGTACCTTTAACATTATACAATTTGTTATTTATAGAATTTCGATTCGGAATACATTTTCGTAACAATTAAAACTTTTGTAACAAAAATAGCCAAATTGGTTTGCATGTTGTCGTATTATAGAGCATCTGACCTATTCCCGATGTACACGAACACTATCCCCAATACATCAAACAAAGTGACAGTACAGATAGAATAATTAAAAATGGCTTTACTATGTGTGTAGAGAAAACTTTTTTGTCTGAAAAAGAAAAAGTTAAAAGAGACTACTACTAAAATATAAAGTTAGTGTTCAATTTAAATTGGAAAATTTTATAGTTTAAAATTCATCAATAACAGAAAAATTCTGTTAACGACAGTTTGAATATGAAATAGATCTTAAACACAGTACCAAAATCAACTATTTTCCAACTTAGCCTGTGTTTCCCAATGCCTAGCATGGGCCCAAAAAAGCCCCCCTCCCTAAGGCAGAGTCATCATCTCAAGTGGATAGAGACCAGTTCGATTGATAGGTAACGAGCTGGGGGTGCATTGCTCAAGTCCCATTAGAAACGATGAAAGAAGAATTGTCCGATCAAGTTCGTTTTTGTAGCGATTCTTCGAGAATGATCCGATATTTTGTTGATTTGGTCCGCGTGGGATTTGTATCGAAGGAACTTTTTTGTTGTATCATCAGCATTTGGATAGATGACGGAGCTAGGTGAATGAATGAGATTTGTATGGATGGATATTTATGTATATGTGATAGGTTTAGTAGAAATAGGTTTTGGTTAATGCTAAATGTTGATCGTGAATGTAACCCTCCATAAATGGATTCGTGAATTTCATGAATTTCGTGAATTTTCTTGGTTTTTTTTTCTTGGTGAATTTTCTTGGTTTCTAATGAATCCCGTTTCCTCCTCCATCGCTTTAACTGAATATTTTGTCCAACTGAGGAGATTACTCGAACTTCCATATAAGTTGCTTTAAAATAAATAGATAAATATCCTTTTATCGCCAAATTTACATATTATTAAGTCCGATTAAAAATAACTTTAATGATTATGTTTTCTTTTTAGATAGTTAAATTATTTTAAAAATATGAGAGAATGGGTTTCATCGGAAAGAGTAATCTCCTAAAAACACTGACGAAATGTTATTTTTTAATAAAACTGTGGTTCTAGGGCCGCTTTATATATTGAAAAGAAGTCACTCTATTTGATTTCATTTGTTTTTTAATACCAATAACTTTAATAGTAAAAACATAGTCAGTTTTAGTATTTCAATTTTCAGACTCTTTTTTTTTTAAATAATATGATTTTTCTATCGTCACCTCACTTTTGTAGAATTTTTTTAATGAAATTCAAAGATATTTGTTAACTTGGATCATGTAAATTTGTTTTAAAAAATAAGTTCTTTTTTTGTAAGTTTTGCTAGATCAATAAACTAGCACAGTTGTTTGTAAATAAAAACAACAATTTTAACAATTTCGAATTCTAACGCACTACATACATTGAAGTAGTTACTAATAAGATTTAAATTGACAGATATTTTAAAATATAATTTGTTCGTTACACTGTTAAAAATTTGGTGCTAGGTTTCACCATGATATTGGTTGGTTTCACCATGATATTGGTTCCTAGTAGCTGCAACGGCTGAATGGTGAAATGTTTCACCTTTTTTTCGGTGTTTGGTTGAACCATTTTTCTGGATTTGGAAACAAAAACCTGAGAAATGGTTCAACCGAATACCAAAAATATGGTGGAACGTTTCACCATTCAGCCGTTGCAGCTACTAGGAACCAATATCATGGTGAAACCAAGCACAAAATTTTTAACAGTGTAGAAGGCATTCTTCACTTTTTTAATAAGTCATAACTACTTTAAATATTCTATTCCGCTATTCGTAAAAAGCAAAATTTAAATCTATTCATCACGGTAAAGTCATCAATTACAACCAGAATAAATTTTCTTCACTTTTATTTATTTTGATAAGTAATAGAGTGAAACTATACATAATTGTTAGCAGAAGTGTTTGATTATAACCTGAGATCCAAATAAAACAGTAATGCAATCACATCCACAACTTGGAACCAGCAACTGAAATTTTGCAAGTCTCTCGATAACGAGAAGTATATTAAACTGATTTTCCCACACCTCTCTATTCTTCTTTGTTTCAAATGAATCAAGGTTTTCTAAAAAGAACCAATTGCCGAAATTTTATTCTGAGAAATGGGCTGTTTAATTTAAGTTCATAATGGGAAAATATTTAGAAACAGTAAACATTTAGAAACATTGTGACTGCCCATTTACTCCAACTAAATGGAATTGCTGATTTTTTTTAGTTTACAAAATTAGTTTAAAGAAATAAAACTCAACAGTAGTATACATGGTAAAACAGGGTATTAATAAATCATGTTCGATAAAGCATGGCTTTTTTCCCATAGATCAACTCTTTCTAATTTGTATTGATTTAACTAGCAACATTATTTCCGCTTTTGAGTTTAATTGTCAACTTGATGTCATTTACACCGATTTCTCTAAGGCCTTTGATTCACTTGATTTTGCAGTTTTTTTAAATAAACTGTCCCATATGGGTTTTACGGCCGATCTGGTTCAATGGATATTCTCCTATCTTACGAATCGTTTTATGTATGTTTATATTAGAAATTCTGTATCTGTTGGTTTTGGTAATGGCTCTGGTGTTCCCCAGGGCTCTAATCTGGGTCCTTATTTTTTATATTGTTTATCAATGACCTGTGTAACTCTATTGAGCATAGTGACTATCTTCTTTTTGCTGATGATTTAAAAATATTTAGAAGATACTCTGTAATTCTGATACTAATCTCTTACAAAAACGATATTGACAATGTGTTTAATTGGTGCATTTAGAAAAAGTTGGAGTTGAATATATCTAAATGTAGTGTTTTAAGTTATACGCGTAAATCTAAGCCTCTCCTTGTTTCTTATAATATTAACAATACTTCCCTGTTGCGTAATTTTCCTGTTAGGGATCTTGGTGTGACGTTTAATAGTAAACTTGATTTTTCCGAGCACATTCAAATTATTACAACTAAAGCTTACAAAATTCTAGGTTTCTTAAAACGCAAAACTACTAATTTCACCAGTCGAAAGGCTTTGGAAGTTTTGTATTTTGGCCTGGTTCGCCCTAATCTTGAATATTGTACCCCGATATGGGATCCTTACTACGAGAATAGCAATAGTGTCATTGAACGTGTACAGAATAATTTTTTACGTTTTTTGTATTTTAAGAGTTTCAACGCTGCTTCTCGGGAAGTGCCTTCTAGTGTACTCCGTAATATGTTTAACATTTTTACCCTAAAGTCCAGACGTCAAGTTTATTGTCTTTTGTTTTTTTATAAAGTTATTAATAATATGATTGATTCCACTTACATTACTAGTACTATAAAATTTAATGTGCCTTCTAGAGTTACACGTAATCGTTGTTTGTTTTATTTGAGTTCTAATCGGAATAACTGCATTTTAAATTTTTGTCTATATAAATTTTATAAAACTTATAATAGTGTGTCTGAGGAACTTGATATTTTTTGTATGCCTTTTAATGTTTTTAAATCTAATTGTCGGAGGTTATTCTCTTTGTAATGTTTTTCTTTTTTGTGTGTTTTTGTTGTTTTCATTGTCTTTTATGATGTGCATTATAATTGGATTTTTCTGTTATGTGCATCTGAAACAAATAAATAAATAAATAAATAAAATTTGGCTTATGTCGTAGATGCAGTGATTTGATGAACAAATTGTACATTGGATATTGAATTGAATGTCTGCCACACTGAGTGAAAATCATACCGGAATTTTAGATTTATTTTCGTTTGCAATCTCATTTGAATTAGAAAAAAAACTTTATTTTAAGGCGTTTCAGCTATTGCACATTGTTCAACTAACTCCAAACAACCACGTTGTACAAGGATTAAGCTAGGATGTATGTTGTACTAGGTTGGTTGGTTGGTATACATATATTTTCAGGCTTGTTTGCTTGGTCACAAAGACCCGCTTATAAACCTTCGTCACGTAAGACAGACATAACAGACAACACACACACATATAAGTGGATCCATCTAATTTTTAGAGACAGAGGCCAACTAGAGGATCCCCAGAATTGGCTTGTCACCCCCAGAGGTATTGATTTGGTATGGGAACTTAGAGGACTTTCGGACCCAACAGATTTAACGAGCACGTACTCCGCATATACTCGGTAGTTCTTCAGTGGTACCGGGACTCGATCGCAGGACCTTCCGATCCCGAGACGCTGACCACTAGGCTCACTACGGTCTTTGTACTAGGTATCCGTGGGTTTTTTTAAGCTGAATGATAAACACCATTGTATAAGATTTAGCTTCATTGTGATGCTTCTATGATTTTCATGGATTTCAACAAAATGTGTAAAGTAGCGCAAAATAATGCTACAAATGCACAAAACTGTTGCATTCTTTGAGTTTCCGGCCTTAGTTCCTTTCTTGAAAACATGATCCAATTAACACGATATCTACCGCACACTTCAAAAGTGTATAATAACGCTTAACGCACCAGAAGCTCGCATTCCTTTTTGGTGTTTCTTTATTAAGATTACAGAGGGGATAATTAAATTTAAAACCAGCGTTTCACTAACCATCCAAATGATAAACGCGACACGCCGAAGAAAGGGTGCGTTACGCCTTTAAATACCAATTTAATTTAATCCTTTCGAAAAGTTTATTGATGAATCCCCCGACACATTTTACCATCCCCTTTAATTTGTGTCGTCAAACCAAAAAAGATCTCTTGCGCGTAAGACAAGTTTCCCTTCACGCTTCTCCTTTGGCATCGTAAAAGCACAGAAGAAGTTGGCAAGGAAAACCTCTTCGTGTGTTTAGTGTCTTTTCTGTTTATCGACTCATTTGGGATCGGCAGAAGAAAACGCGACGTATCAAAGCTCGCGGTTAAGAAAAATGTCGGAAGGATGTGTTAACTTCATCTGCATGCCGAGAATGATAAATAATTTTTGCATTTAATGAATAAATAATTCGAATTTCTGGGCTCGTTTAAATTTATGCCTCAACCCCGACTTTCAACGCTAAATGTTTAAGTAATTCTTTAAGTAATTATCGTTTGGCAATTTTTTATTCGTTGTTTTCGTTCTTAATCATGCCTGGAATTCTTGATTGAAGGAACTTAAGGGTTAGGAAATTTCGAATAACGGTTCGAACATCAAACAATGTATTTTGTTTATCGAAATGTTTTGCATTTTTCAGGAGGTTGGTTAGGATTTAAGAGCAAATGAATCGTAATCCATGGTAATCTTTTAAGGTATTTTATCAACTAGTTTTGACATATGTTGAGTTATTTGATTAAGATATACTTTAAGTTAATTATACTGTCATTTTTATCTGAAGATTTTCATGTCAGTAAAAATGAAAAATGTAATCAATTTGTACAAGTAGGTATTTTGAGTATGCATAAGGCTTAAATATTAATGTTACATGCTTTTTAAATCAATTAGTTTCTTAATTAACTAGTTGTTTGTTTACATTTATTTACATTTCAACTAAGACTTTGCAAATATTAAATTAGACGTAAACATCCGTCATTACAAATTTCTTTTTTTTAACTCAACAGTTTCATGGTGTTTTCCAGTTAACATTAAAGATTGGATGTTATTTTGTGCAAATAATATCAGAGAAAATATCTAAAATTGTACAATATCCAAATATCTACAATAGTACGTTGTTATTTAATATTTTTATTTCGCTATAACATAAAACTAGAGATATCACATAATTAAAATTATAAAGTGACACATTGTTTCAAAATCATGCGAAGACCATTCATTATGCTCAAACATTTTGTTTGGTTGTATATGGTATTTTTCTATACAAAATATAATTTGGTTTTGCAGTTGAGTTCAACTTATTGAAGCCTTTTAAGCAATTATTTAGCGTTTCCTTAATAAGAGTTCAATATCACCAGTATTACGTCTGAAACAAGCATTTATTTCCTACATGCAAAATAGAAGGTAAACTGTCAAAAATTAATAAATCCTTCAAGTTTCAAGGATCATTGGTTATAATGGTTATTATTAAAATCTGTATTTTAAGCAATTCTAACTGAAATAAAACAAGTAGGTTTGTAACAGAATCTGTCACTTAACCCGCTTCCACACAAAAGTTGTGTTAAACAGGTAAAAAGGCGCCAAACACAGCATTATTTCTATATTAAACATTTACATGCTAAATTTGGCTAGTTTTATTTATTTTATTTTGAAAATTCAATAATTATTACTTATCGTTTGCAAAAATTAATTTGTATTTCAAAGAATAAATATGTACTATTCCTCGCTTTTAAATAGAATGAAAATATTTCATATCAACATACAAAGAATTTCGTAGTGAAATATATTTGACGTCATTTCAAACTGATCGATGTCGCAAAATAAATTTATTTTTATTTATTGTCTAAAAGAATTAAGTTTCTCGGGCGATTGTAGCGAATGGCAATGGTTATTTAATTCTAATAACAAACAGGGCCTTTAGCTATTTGTAATTCAAACTTTTAAACGCCAAAACTAGCTATTTTCATTAATCTTCTTTCTCAGATTTAATAATTAGATTTAATTAAATTACAGTTCGAAAAATATATAATTAGTACAAATGATGCTTTAAAAATAAAAGCAAAACTTTGCACATTTTTTATGCCAAGTTAGAATTCTCTTTGCATCTTTCTTCATACATATATAATGAACCATCAAAAGAACTCTATTGTGATATTACAACAATCCAAACTGAATCATATCACATAAATAAATATTCTTTCAAATGTTTGTATTTTTTTAAATAAAATTTCTCGTACGTTTAACGAAATGGCAACAGTGAAAATATTGAATAAAAATGGAATTTGCATGTTATTTCAATGTAGATTAAATTTTAAGTTATTTAAATTTTAAATAAACTTCTAATTAAAATTTTTTTATGAAATTTGGAATGTAGCCAAATATGATTTTTTGCTTCAAAATGACGTATCCCACTTGTTTGTGGGACTTGTGGATGGCAACATTGAAAATATGAATAAAAATGGAATTTGCATGTTATTTTAATGTAGATAAAAAAATTTAGTTATTTAAATTTTAAATAAACTTCTAAATTAAATTTTTTAATGAAATTTGGAATGTATCCTAATCTGATTTTTTGCTTCAAAATGACGTATTCCACTTGTCTGTGGGACTTGTGGTTCTTTCTGTGAAAGTGGGTAATGGACGGACGGACAGACAGACAGACAGACGGACTGAACGATTATAAAACCTTCCACTTTTTACGTTATAAACGTAGTGTGGAAGCTAAAATGGAATTTGCATGTTATTTCAATGTAGATTAAATTTTAAGTTATTTAAATTTTAAATAAACTTCTAATTTAAATTTTTTAATGAAATTTGGAATGTAGCCTAATCTGATTTTTTGCTTCAAAATGACATATCCCACTTGTCTGTGGGACTTGGGGTTCTTTCTGTGAAAGTGGGTGACGGACGGACGGACAGACAGACAGACGGAATGAACGATTATAAAACCTTCCACTATTTACGTTATAAACGTAGTGTGGAAGCTAAAAAGAAATCAGCTTGCTTCTCCTAACAAAACTAAAATACGCCAGTTACATTCGCCTCAAATATTAGTGCACAGCAGATTCGAAGTCATTTCACTACTTGAAAGATTAATGGAATCCAATTGAGAAATCTCTCATTGTTGGCTGCAAAGGGGTCTTTTGAAGACCATCGGGTATGGGAAAATAAATGTCCATAATCAGCAATTTCGCAGAATCCATCGTCGATTAATCTCAGTCTATAATCGGGTGTTTATTCCAATTTTCGTTCCATTGTCTCGATAGTTGATGATCTACGAACGATCGCATACCCAGAGGTTATGTTCTCGTGATGTAGGGTTACTGTTTGGCGACGAATCTGGCGAAAATGAAATCGAAGGGACAATATGAATGAATAATTAATGAGGCGAATAATAAGTTTCGGTGAGCGTTTAACATTCGTTTTGACGAGGTGTGTGTAATTAGTTATTGAGAGAAAGTAATTTGAGTGTTTGTTACATTGTTTAAGAAAATGTTTGTTGTGTAACTGGAGCATACCACTCACATTTGTGGTTCCGGCTGGAAATTATGTCATGTACAATAAGTACATCGACTTTTCGAAAAACTTACTAGGTAATACATCTTACAAAATAGTTTATTGCTTTAACACTTTTGCTAAACAGGATTTTTGTTTCCGAGTAATATGTGATCGAAATATCATTTTCGAATGCTTAGTTGTACAGCCGCCTGGACCAAGAAGTAAAAGGGTTAAAGATAATTTTCAAGTTCGTTATACAGGGTAATTATTTCAAAATAAAATAATTTTTCAAATTTTACCTGGCACTCTGCTACGTTATTTCTTAATATGATAGCTAGCCGTCAATTCTAGGAATATATCAAAATTTGATTTAGGGATCGTTGTTAAATTTTGTTTACAAACGGAAAGAAATGTAATTATAGAGGAATATTTATGTAAAAAAAGAGTTTGTACTTCATAACAAGAAAGGCAAGAAAGGACAATCAAGTAAAAAAAATGCTGACATCAGCATGTGGGTGGGGGGGAGAGGTGCTTATAATATTCTGATGGTGTGCTGACTAGTAAGGGCGGGGGGGGGGGCGGTCGATTGGCAGATAGTAAAAGTTTACATCACTTACAAGTCACCGTTATTAAGTGTACACCCGAGCAACTCCGAGTTTTTTAAGCTAGTCCAATATAAAAGTCTCTGCGTGGTTTTATGAGCATTATTCATAGTAATTTTAAAGGCTTTGAGGAGTTGTTTTACCTCAAAAGAAAATGAACTAGGGATCAAGATATCTCTTGCAAATGTTTTGATATAAATGTTAATGCATATATACCATTCCATACACAATTTCCAAAACTGCATTACTAGTAAATTTAGTTTATTTCATATCATACCGTTAGTATCTTTAAGAAAACATCTAATGATAATTTATTATAATTTGTTATATCTATATTTAAGACAAATAAAATAATTTATTTCGATAATATAACTTTAAATTAATTAGTATAAAGCATAAAAAGATTATCTGCACTGTCTGTAGGGGGAACTAGGGACATTTGACCCATAAGGATATATGACCCAATGCCTTTTTTTCGGCAATGGAAAAGTTTTGTGAGTTGGAAGTGGCATCACTTTTTCCTCTCAGTCAGCTAATCCCAGCTAAAAAAATCAGCAAAAAACCTGCATGGAAAATGCAGAAATGCAGGTTTTTTGAAGAGAAATGAAGGTTTTATGAAGGGAAATGTTTTCAGCATTTAACCTGCAGTATATGGGTACGGTGCTGAAAAATTCAGCAAATAAATTTCAGCAGGAAAACTGCATGTTTTGTATGAGAGATAAAGCTTTTATGCAGGAAAATGTTTTCAGCATAAAACCTGCAGTACTTTTACAGGTATTATGATGAAAAATTCAGCAACTAAATTTCAACACAAAAACTGCTTCTTTCGGACAAGAGATAAAGATTTAATGCAGGGAAATGTTTTCAGCATTAAACTTGCAGTACTTTTAAGGGTATTGTGATGAAAAATTCAGCAACTAAATTTCAGCAAAAAAACAATGCTTTTGAAGAGAGATGAAGGTTTTATGCAGGGAAAAGGTTTTTTTAAAGGTATAATTGTACTGAGAAATTCAGCAACTGAGTTTCAGCTGGAGAACTGCATGTTTGTAAAACTTTTTTAAGGTGATTTTTTTTTATTCTTAAAAAAAACTGCCATTTTTCTGAAGGATTCATCCTAAAAGAACAAAGAATTAGCCGTTTCAGTTCTACATGAAAACAGCAATTTCTCTTAAAATTTTATGCTGAAAAATACCTTTATTTAACCTTATACTTTTTATTACCTTTCTTTAGAGTTTATTTTTTTAACCTATATTTTAAAGTACACTTAAAATACTGTTTTATCTTTAAACTCACATTTCAATAGCACTTAATGTGCAATTTTATGCAAAAAAATTATACTTTCTGAGAAAATAAGGACAATATTTCAAGCAAAGTATTTTGTCTAAAAAACTTTCTGCAGAGAATTAATACAACATGTGCATAATTCTTTATAGCATAGAGTTACACATAAAGCCTGCAGGGGCCAAAATCGTTTTCTGCAACAATGTCGACAAGTGGGTTGCTGCTCAAGGGAAATTACAAACCAATAACTTCCATGGTGCAATACCAGTGTAAACTTTTATTTGACGACTCTAATGAAGCGTCATTGAAAATAAGTATCAAATGGGTTGACCAGTTGTGAGTTTATTTGAAGTTATTTTTAAAAAATAATGTGTGCGTTAACCCCAAAAATACTGTAAATTTTTTTGTAGTGAATCTTTATCTTCAAATTGCTCTTTATTTTTTAAATTAGTTTTGATATTTTACACTTGTAGTAATTGTATCCCAGCTAAAAAAAATTGGAATTTTTCGCGGAAAAACATTTAATTTTTAATGTAAACATTTGCAGTTTATTAGCAAATTAGCTTAATATGTTCAAATCGCAGATCTAGATTTTGTTAATCTGTAACTTCTAAAAATTCAGAAACGATATCAAAGCTATAATTGGCGATTCAAATTCTTTTTTACAATTTCCATGGACGTTTTTGATTTGATTTTGCAAAAAAGAAGAAAATAATGCCACCTATATAAAGAGACAGTAAAATTTAAACGAAAAAAAGCAGATTTAAAAATTATTTTCTTAATATTTCAGTTTCCTCAATAGCTTTGCTCTCACCTTTTTATAGAAAATTTAAAAATAAATTAATCTGAAAGGAATTCTTAAGATATATTTTTTTTCTAACTCACAAAATTTGCATCCAATTTATTTATTACCGCCTTAGAACATCTAATTAAATCTAATTTAAATATTTTTAAATAAAAATCATAGACAAATTGTACGCAAAATCATGAATCAAATTTATTGACTATAATCGAATCCATGGAGTGTGTAATTTTGTATGTTCTAATTATAAGATATACCATTCCTAATTTTAAAACGCGCTCCAATTTGCAAGCTCCAATAGCGCAGTTGGTAGCGCGCTGAACAGCTACACAAATACACCCAGATCAAATCCCGTTCTCCTTCCTTCCTACTTGGGTATAAATACAACTCAACTTCAAAATCTTCACTTATCCTGCAGTTTTTAAAATGTTTTTCCAATGAAGGAAATATTAAGGTTTTTTGATGAAGGGAAAATGGAGGCTTTTGATGAAGGAAAAGTGAAGGAACTTGGTACCTAAAACTTCACTTATCCTGCAGTTTTTATAAAGGTTTTTTAATGAAGGAAATATAAAGGTTTTTTGGTGAAGGAAAAATGGAGGTATTTGGAACCTAAAACCTTCACTTATCCTGCAGGTTTTCGAATGAAGGGAAAATAAAGGTTTTTTGATGAAGGTTTTTGGTTCCAAATACCTGCAGTTTTCCTTCAATTTTTTTTCAAGGTTTTTTGCTGCTTTTCTTAGCTGGGATCCCATGGTGAAAATAACCAGTTGAACCATTGCGTATGTGTTAAGATATACGAAGAAATACCTGTTCACGTACTGATAGTAAATTTTTGGTGGCGTAAGCTTTTTAGGCCTGCATGTTTTGGTTTAAAGGTAAGATTTTTTTATCATCTACGTGTGTTGTACATGTTTTTAGCTACAATTACGTACATAATAGTATTCAGATATTTATTTGCGAATGGCTGCGTTTTAGGGTTAAGCAAAAAAATGCAACTAGGGATAAGTGACCCAAGTCAATTTGGGATATGTGACCCAAGTCAATTAGGGATATGTGACGTAATTCAATTAGGGATATGTGACCCTAGTCAATTGAGGATACGTAACCGAAGTGACATGTGGATACTTGTCAATAAAAGTTACTTGGGCGAAGATTTCGTTGATTACTTTTTAAATGCATTTTGCATTTTTCACTTATTTTTTATAGGTGCCCCAAAAGTATCAAAGAAAGAAAGGTGAAAAACCACAAAGGATTATTCCTCCTTATATTTTAAAGGAAGCCGTTGAAAAAGTTTTGGATGGTACCCCATGCCATACAGTATCAAACGAATTAGGTCTATCAATGAACACTCTAAGACGTTATGTCAGAAAAATACAGGATGGCCAAACAACAAATTTCGTATCATCACATAATGCAAGGCAAGTATTTAACGAAGAAGAAGAAACAGAACTTTCCGAGTATTTGGAAGTTATGGCTCGAATGAACCATGGTTTGACCACAAAGTTGACAACCAAGCTTGCTTATGAATTAGCCATAAGAAATAAAAAAAAATATCCACGAAGTTGGGACAAACAAAAAGCAGCCGGCTATTTTTGACTGCAAGGCTTCATGGATAGACACCCTGAACTGTCACTGAGAAAACCAGAAGCCACCAGTTTATCTCGTGGCACTAGTTTAAATCGACATAATGTATCAGCTTTTTTTGAAAATTTAAGAGTGGTATTGCGTAAAGAGCAGTTCGGACCTGACAGCATATGGAACGTTGATGAGACGGCAGTAACTACAGTGCAAAAGTGCCCGAAAGTGATAGCACCTTCGAATTCAAGGCAAATTGGGCTTGTAACTTCAGCCGAGAGGGGAAATCTAGTAACAGTGTGCAATGGAATTAATGCCTTGGGAAACAGTATTTCACCCTTTTTTCATTTTCTCTCGAGTAAAATTTCATCCAGCGATTTTGTTTGGAGCTCCCGCAGGTTCAAATGCAGTAGCTCATGTTTCAGGTTGAATGACTGCAGAAAACTTTCTTATATTCTTAGACCATTTTGTTACGTATGTACGATGCTCCACTGAAAGCAAAATCTTATTGCTAATATATAACCATGCCAGCCACATGTCGCTGGCTGCCATTGATTTTTCTCGAGCCAATGGCATTATAATTCTAACATTCCCTCCTCTCCTCCCCCACTGTTCTCATAAACTGCAACCACTAGATGTATCAGTTTACTCTCCTTTCAAAAGCTATTACAATGAACACTGCACAAATCGCCTGACAATAACCAAACCTGGAGAACCCATTACCATTTACAATATCGCTGAGCTTGTTGAAAAAGCATTTCCGCAAGCATCTACACCATCTAACATAGTAAGTGGTTTAAAAAAAAAAACAGGAATTTGACCTTTCAACGATATTATCTTTACAGATGAAGACTTCTTATGTTTATCAGTTACTGATCGCACTAACCCAGAAGATCAGCCAGAAACACACTCTTCCACTGTTTCCACAGAACAGGCTTCAAGTTCAAAAGCCAACCCAAATGATCATCCAGAACAATTCTCTACCTCTATTTTAACAGAACAATCTTCAACTTCAAGAAGTGAACAAGCTGGTACTTCTTCAAATTCATTAGTTTTCTGTGTTTCTCCTGAAGACATTATTCCATTTCCAAATTCAGGAAAAAGAAAAATGACAACTAGAGGTAGCAAAAAAGGTAAGAGCATGATTGTGACTGATTCATCACAAATAGAAAAAAAATTGAAGCTAAACATATAGAACAGGAAGCGAAGAAGAGAAAGAAAGTAATATCCAACAAAATGTTAATTTCAAGAGCTCGTAAAACAACCATTGAAGAAAAGAACGTTGCTATCAAACCAGATTCACAATCAGAGTTAAGTGATGAAGGTGACAAAATCGAGGGAGTCCCCCAAAAAATTACTAGGTTCTTGTACAATTTTGTGGAAAACGGAATATTAGAAGATTTGTTGGAAAGGTGCTAGAAAAAAGTGCTGACGATCTTACGATTCAGTTTTCCAAACGAATCGATGGCAAACGTTTTAAATGGCCTGAAATGGATGATGTATCACAAGTTGACATTGATCAAATTGAAGCCATTCTTGAACCACCTATGTTTTCTCTTCAAAACAAAAGAATCACCAGTTTTGTATTCAAATATGGCTTTACTTTTAAAGTTGAATAGTTTGGTAATATATGAATAGTTAATGTGATAAAAAAAATTGTCTGACAAAAATAAAAGTATAAAACTTTATATGATGTTAGTTTTGTTATCATGTAAAATTATTTTGATAATTTTAAGGCATACTTCCAAAAGTATGGGTTGACTCAAGTATCCCTAATGGGTGGGTCATGTATCCCGGTCCATTGGGACACATGACCCAAAACTAAAGTTTTAAACAATTTATATTTTACCACTATTGCAGTTCATACTCCAGAAAAATACTAATATATATTGTATAATACTTTATAAAGTATAAATTAACTGCATTTACACATCCATAAATAGTAATTTTTAAAAGTTAAAAGCAAAAAACTACAAGTTGGATCCTGGTTCCTCCTATGCAGTTAGATTGCTTCAAGTTTGTTCTTCTTTAATACAGGCGAACAATGGCTTGTATACCTGCAGAATTATTCCAAAAACTATGCTTTATTCTCCTAACTTAATATTTACTTATAAGTTTATTAAAAAAATCATTCTCGTACAAAATTATAATTTACTCTTACTTATATTTACGTAATGTTTGAAGTACTAAAATAGATAATTTTGAATTAATTTATGCAAAAACTATATCAAATATCAATGTAACTAAAAAAAATCGTAGCTAAATTTTAGCTGTAGGATGAAAAGCACTATAATATGGATATTTTAAGAATTTAGGATTGAGAATGTGGTCAAAACACTGAAAAATTGCAATTAAAAAATAAATTATCAAAGAAACAAAATAAAAAAATCTCCTTAAAGTTAAGAATTTATAGGTTTAATTAAAATTGACAATTTTACCAGTCAAAGGTTTCTGACAATTACACTAATTGTTTTTCACATCAACTACAATTAAATAATGAATCCTAAATTAATGGTTCAATAATTGAGTTCTATTTCCAACCAATTTAAAGTTCACAATCAATATTTGTCTGCCTAAGAGTTAACAGAAAGTTAATTAAGTTTCTTGGAATAATAACTGCATATACTCTTAGCAAAATTAATTATCTGAGAGTGAATATTACTTGTTTTATCTGACTATTTATTTTCGAAAGTGAACTATGTTAGTGTATCACCAGTACCGTTTAAATCATATCAAATGGTATCGGAATATATATCGGATTTTAAGGGTTTTGGAAAACGAAAACAGAAATTTCTGCTAGATTTTAATCATGTGATCGTTAGCAAACGTATTTTGACAAATTTTCCTTCACCATTATAATTATACAAATAATTATTCCTGCTGATTCATTGACAAGAACAATCGTCATTGCATTAAAAATTAATCCTTTTTTACGACTCATTTTTTAATTATTCTGACTTTTTATATCAATTTTCGTCTGGACAATGCACTACTTGGAATTCTCTAGTATCCGATAGTATCATTTGATGTCCTTGCTATGTCATTCTGATGATGGTATCGCATCAATATCGAAATATATCTAAGATGGCATGCTCCGATGGAACAACTAGGTCTGGCATAATGGTTTTGCCTGTATATGTTCCACTATGAATTTTCTTTTGTTTGACATATCCAATGGCAAAATCACGAACGTGCAAATTCTTGATGGTTTTTAAAAACTGTGGGCTTAACAGCCTTCAGTATTTCATCCCTATGTTTTTGCACATTCGTAGTTTTGTCATTGGACCGACGATTGTGCAATAGTTATTTTCAACATATATGAATTAAACTCTTTCCGTAGATTCTATTATGAAATTAAATATCCAAATTTTTGCGATTCGCGATTAGGCTAACTGTTTTTCAAAATTCTTATTCCTGTTTTAAAAATACTATCTTTCTCAAAGTGATATTATTAACCTATATTAACTTGTCACATCAAACTAATACCATTTTGCCGCGTTGTTAGATTAATAAATTTTTAATAAGATTTCTTATCCAATTGTTTTGAGTTTGACAAAATAAATGTGTAAGTCATACAATTAATAACACCTTTTTATTTTAGATTATTTTTGTTGTTGTTATTAGCCCAATCTACATGTTCATAAAAATTGTACGGAGCTCCAATTAAGATCCAATACCAGGATTTAAAAAATAATAAAGTTCTTATCTTTTTCTAACTCACTTTATTCTAAATCCTACCCTAACAGCGATGACCAGCCAAATCCAGCAGCCCACCCCCACCAAGCCACCCCAAACAGGGGAATACCGTTCAATGACTAACAAATCCTCATCCTCGATCCTTTGGGCTACGACCATCCTCTTTCCCCTCGATATAACCTCCACAGCCCCCCTGGTCAATATCCTGATGTCAGCTTGAACAGCACTTAACTCAGATAGGTGCTTGGTGGCCTGGGCCTAGGCCTGGGCCTAGGCCTGGCCTAGTGGACGTGGGGGGGGGATCGATTGGCTGTATCCAATGATGATCTAGGCCGTGCTGCCTTTGTTGCCGGTCACGTAGTTGGAGTAAAATGCCCCCGGGCGGCCCGGGAAGGCAGTGAGTGACAATTAATTGCAGCCATGACACGCATTCCGGGTGACGTCCCTTATACCGATCATTTGTGGGTCTTCTTGGGCTTTTGTCGTTTGGAGAGGAGTTGTTGTATGTTGGATCGAAGAAGTGGGGTGTCGATTGAGATTTCGTGTCGTCTGGTAGTTTTCTTCTGATATGAGCATAGGCACTATTTGGCCTTTTCGAATGTTATAACTATTATAAAAAAAATTATGGCTGTTTCAGTTGTAACATAATAGAACATATTCTGATTATTGGATGAGTTTCATTGGGATCGAAGAAGTCGGTTT
Organism: Oedothorax gibbosus; assembly: GCA_019343175.1. Lineage (NCBI taxonomy): Eukaryota > Metazoa > Arthropoda > Arachnida > Araneae > Linyphiidae > Oedothorax > Oedothorax gibbosus. The sequence continues at coordinate 20,551,159 of CM033279.1, forward strand.
TCGATTGAGATATCGTGTCGTCTTGTACTTTTCTTCTGATATAAGCATAGACACTAGTATAGAATAAAAAGCAATTTGAAAAAAAATTAAATAAACTTAAAATAAAAATTTCGAATAAACTTTTCTAAACTATTATAGAATATTTTATGAGTATTTCGTTTGTAACTTAATACAACATTTTCTAAATGTAGTATTAACAAGTAGTTGATGATAATTATGAAGTATTTTACCGAATTACAATTGATACTTCTGATTGCATAGTGAGGGACAATTGATTGCAGCCTTGACAAGTATTCCGGGTGACGTCCTTACCGATCATGTGGGTCTCTTTGCTTTTCGTTGGAGAGATTTTTTTATTGGATCGAAGAAGTGGTGTCGATTAAGATTTCGTGTCGCTTGTAGTTCTTCTGATAACAAAGACACTAGTATAGTACAGAAAACTAAAAAAAATTAATAACTTACATAAAATTGCAATAACTTTTCTAAACTAGTATAGAACATTTTATGAGTATTCGTTTGTAGCTTAATGCAACATTTCTGAGTATACAGTAGTTGATGATACTTATGAAGTATTTACCGACGAATATACAATTGATCTTCTGATTGTGAGGACAATTGATTGTATAGTGAGGGACAATTGATTGCATAGTGAGGACATGATGCAGCCTTGACAAGTATTCCGGGTGACGTCCTTACCGATCATTTGTGGGTCTTCTTTGCCTTTTGTCGTTTGGAGAGGATTTGTTTTATTTGGGATCGAAGAAGTGGGGTGTCGATTAAGATTTCGTGTCGGCTTGTAGTTTTCTTCTGATATAAGCAAAGACACTAGTATAGTACAGAAAAACTAATATAAAAAAATTAATAAACTTAACATAAAAATTGCAAATAAACTTTTCTAAACTAGTATAGAACATTTTATGAGTATTTCGTTTGTAGCTTAATGCAACATTTTCTGAATGTATTAACAAGTAGTTGATGATACTTATGAAGTATTTTACCGACGAATTATACAATTGATACTTCTGATTGTGAGGGACAATTGATTGTATAGTGAGGGACAATTGATTGCATAGTGAGGGACAATTGATTGCAGCCTTAACAAGTATTCCGTGTGACGTCCCTACCAATCATTTGTGGGTCTTCTTGGGCTTTTGTCGTTTGGAGGGGAGTTGTTGTATTTGGGATCGAAGAAGTGGGGCGTCGATTGAGATTTCGTGTCGTTTTGTAGTTTTCCTCTGATTTGAGCATTGACACCACGAATAGAAAGGACGAAAAGAGCAAAGCAAATTTAAGAAACATAATATATATCCAATGATTGTGCTAAAGCTTCAAATCACATGAACTATATTAAGCAATAAAAAATGAAACAATAAAATTCAAAACACACCATCTGTTCATGCTCTGTCCCCTTTACGAAGTAGCATGAATATATGGATTGTTTTGTTCTTTATTGTTTCCTTTTTGTAAGCTTAGACACTTTTTAACCTTTTTAAATGCTATATCAGAATGGAAAATTTTAGGGATATTTCAGTTGTTACGTAATAGAGCATTTTATGTATATATTAACTAATAGTGTATGATAATAATGAAATGTTTTACAGAATTACAATTTATTCTTCTGATTATATAGTAAGGGGCAATTAATTGCAGCCACGAAAAGTATTTCAGGTGGCGTTTAACCAATTATTCATGGCTCTTCTTGGTTTTTGCTGTTCGGAGAAGTAGTTGCATTGGGATCTAAAAAGTGGGGTTCGATTGAGGTTTTGTGTATACTATAAGTTGGATTTTAAGATGAGCTTAAGCATGCATAGTAGCATTCAACCATCTGAAATGGGATTGAGTGAAATGGATATTAGTACTAATCTGTTTTTAAAAAAAAAACAGTGACTGACATTAAATTGAGGTGTTTTTATGATGGCGTTTTCGCTCCTTTTCTCTCTCTCCCTCTCTCTTTCTAATTGTCTTTCTTTGTCTTCTTCAACTTACTCCCCATCTTTATTATATCTTACTCACTCACTGACATTATATCCTTATACCTGAACATAATAAATATATATAAACATATTTTAAGACATTCAAAGTCTCTCTCTTTGTCTTTATTTTTTCTTTTTCTCTTTTTAACTTTAACTACTTCTCTCCCTTACTCACTAACGTTATATATCCTTATATATGTATATTATACAGACATAAGTAAAAATACCTTAGACATTTAAAGACAATTCAATCAAAGCATCATAACTCCACAAAACTTAATAAAAAATACCTTTTTAAAATCCACTTATTTTTCCTTGAAGAATTTATTCAAATCCACTTAGTGTGGCTATCATCCCCTGCTATTCCCCCCAACCGAGGTGGAACAAAAAAAAGCACCACCCCCGCAAAAAGCAATTGACATCAGATCACAGCAAAGGTGGACTTATACGAAGAATCTATGACTCACGATCCCCACAGGATATAGGGCAAAGAAGAGAAATGGCGGGGACTATTGTAGGGGGGTAGATGGGGTTTTAGTGAGTCACAGTTCGTGCTTTCCCCACTTTTTGTCTTTCATTGCTTTGATGAGGCATCTGCTATTAAAAGGGTGATGAATATTTCACTTTTAAAAGCTTGGAGGTGTTTATAATTAGAACAAGGTGCTACTAAAAAGGGACTATTTGTAAACTTTCTGTAAAGAAAACTTGTAATCGATATCATTACAATTTTTACTGACGTACGGATAAATTTTTGATTTATTTGAAATGGTTTAGTATATTGGTTTCTAGAGAAGAGAGAGTGTATTAAAAGAAGGAATACAGTTTAGATGTGAAATGTAATTTAGGGTTTATTTAAAAAGTTTGAAATAGAACTAAATGCTGTGTTTGACGATTTTGTTTTAAGGTTTTAAATCGTATGTAAGCGGTTGTACGGTGACAGTTACTGTAACTTTCAGAGGATGCATCGTGTTCAATGGCAATATGCTTGTTGTCAACCTCGTTTAAGTACTTGCAAGTACATTCCAGTAGTAATTCTGAGTACACTAATGCACTTACGTAATTAATTAAACAGATCTATTCGACCACTCTTCGCAACAATTAGTTGCTTTACTTGACTAACAAAAGACATTCTTTGACCAAATTTCCTAAACCCACTACGCATTTTATTCGGAATACCCTTTCCAAAATGCCCCTAGTTAATTGTCCCCCGCTATTAACTCGCAAGCCATCCACGGATAATACACCCCACGGGATCTTTCCCTGAAACTCCTCCACAAACGCGCGGGCCTTTTAAAAGTCCGCTTGAAATCGCTTTAATTTTCACTCTATAATTCACGACTCCGTCCTAAGATTGTTTATCATGGTCCACCCTCCTTCTAATAAACGTTAGAGCATTACTCCGTGCCACGTCAAAACTTAAATATGCAGAAGATTCCTTGCGAAATAAATCTGCAACAGAATATCGGATCTTGTAGCATGTATAAAAGCGCGCGAGTTTTCTGGGACTATATCCTTCCGCCGCTTGCGCTCCGTTGTGGGACCTGGGCCGGGCAGGAGGGAGCGAGACGTCGAAACTGGAGTCTTTAATCGTCTGCTGCTATCTCCCCAGCGCCGATATATTTTAATGGTTCCCGCCGGCGTCCTTTGAAGATCCGTGACCGGTGTTCAAGAGAGTCCACGAGAATCTCCCCCCCCTTCCATCCTTATAACTGGAAGATGCAGAGCACTTGCTCCTTTTGAAAGAGCTGTTAATCTTTGTTAAAGTTATTATTTTGTAGAATAACTAATAACTAACTAATCTTTAATTAGCTTAGTCCTGTTGTTACAAAAAGTGTCTTCTTCAAACACAAGAAGATACATTCTCATCTACAGAGATTTTTCAATGGATCTAAAGTCGAATTTTTCTATTCATAATTGTAATATAAAAATCAAACTTGTAAATCTAAAAAGTCATATTATCGAAATATTAAATTAAACATAAACTATATTGAGTAAGGCATAACATATATAATAAGAAAAATATCAACTTTAGAAAATAAAAAAGACCACAAAATTTAAACTAAACTCTGTACTGACTAAACTTTCTAAGCATTTCAAAATGTTATAGGAAATAGGGTGAAAAGCCCTGTTGAGTAGCTTACATTCAGGTGAAAACTAGGATATTTGTCTTTGTATTAATTGCTTCAAACTTTATTGAAGGAAAAAGAAAAGTCCATGTTTTACATAGAATGTAAGACACGGTTGCTCGAAGACTTCCCAAACGAGCACTTTCCACATCTTCTGGTAATTTTGATTCAGATAATGATGAATTTTATGGACAAATAAACATTTTGTAAAATTGTTAAGTTACAGTTTCTTCATAATGAACTGGAATTTTTTTCAATTCATATCTACTTTCTACGTATTCTCATATTCGATTATTTTCAGTTTACATGAGCAGATGCATAAACTGCCAAGGTTTAATACATGTGTGTTAAACCATTTAAAAAATAGTTGGAAAATTTACCTCATGCATAGTTAACTGAATGGAGAAATGTAGCTTGTATACGGGTTTGTATTCAAACTAAACATGCTTGGATTTGACCAACTGCTGTCAAAAACTATATTTACTACTTGAAAAAGTAAAAATGTAAATTTGTAGATTAAAGTGTATGGAAGAAAATGATCAATTTTCTTCAAAATGGAAAAAAAGGAATGGAAGTAGTATAAGAAAAATACAGAAATAGAGGAAAAAAGTGTAAAATTATTCATAGATTTTCGTCTGCTGTAAGACACTAATATTATACCCAAACCTTTTGATAATAAAATACAACGTTAAATAAAGGAATTAAATAACTAATTAAGTAACTTTTAGAATAGGAAATAAATAATGTTTTTGGAAAAATTAATAATATACAAATTCTGCTCAATAAAGAGGAAAGTCTAGTAATAATTCCAGTTAAAAAAAAAGAACAAATGAAAAATACGAAGGCCTTCCCATCTTCACCATCCCAACTTATAACTTAAGGGAGGCAGGGGAGATCTCTAATAGTCCCCCCCCCCTCTTTCTCGAAACTGAGTATCCCCCCGACGATGGTATCACGTGCCTAATTCCTGGCACAAACTCTCCGGGCTTAGCTTTAACAAGGAGGAGGATGGAGAGAAGAGGGATGCGGAAGATGAGAAAGGAGGATGAGGAGGGATGGAGAAAGAGCAGAGACATCAATTGTGGAGAGAAGGTGCAGTTAAAGAGAAGGGGAACGTCAGCGGTTATGAAACATCTTTTAAAGTCTTGACGAATCTGGGAAGGGTTTAAGAGGAAAAGGGGGGCTTGCTGGTGGGGTCTTCGAAGATGTGATTTAACTATTAGATTGGTATTGATTTAGAAACTGAAATGAATCGTTGATTAATTGAATTAGAACTATTAATGAAGTCTAAGATAGTTTAATGTTTTTTAAATGAGTGATTTAAATAGTAAATGGATGTAATTGAAAATATAGAGAGGAATTTGAATAAGCATTGTTGCTACTTGTTGTATCTAAAATATTTTCAATAAGTTCAGTCCCTTGAAAACTAATAATTACTTGAAAGTATTGTTCGTTTTCGAATGCCTTTCAACAAGTAACAAATGTAGTAGAAACATTACAAAGGGATTAGTAAGTTAGGCATAAGTGTATTAAATTATATGAAATAACTTACTTCTGATACGTTAAATAAATATTTTAATGTATTTGTTTTATTTTAAACAATACACTTTTATAATAGTGTTTATAGGTTCATTAACTGTAGTTAGATATTTTTTAAAGTATATTTTTCTTTAAATACAGTTCAAAAATACAATAAATCAATTGTTGGACAGTTTTACATTTAGACGTCTATTGAGAAAAAAGATAAATAGCTTCAACGTCCAGTTGCAAACTTACTTTCTAAGGGAAAAAAATATCCTTTCTAACCCCCAGCAAGAGTCCAATATTAAATAAATTCAAACAACCCTTCATAGTAAAATTCACCGTCAAACCAACATCTCCTATTTGTTTGCCGTCATCTGACATCAAATACACAACATCAAACACACAAAACATACACGCGATCTTAATCTTAAACGTCTTGTATGCGACTTCCGAAAACTAAACAAAAAAACTCACATAGCTTTCTCTTATCTCTTTCTTTTTAACGATATCGAGACATTCCATAACTCAAAACTGTGTGTTATTTCGGATGAGGTTCCTCCCCACCCTAAATAGAGCCGGAGCCAACATTTTTACAGCACCGGCACAAAGGAGAGGAATAATAAAACGCACTATAATCGTGCTTTTATTACGCCGAAATGGGGAGCTGCATCTTTTGGGAAAGAGATCAAGACAAGGAGGGGGGAGGGCTGATACTATCAATAGCACGCCTGGTGCTACCCTCCCCCCACGCGAATGTAAGCGGTTATCAAACGTGCTTGTGACAGGTTCCCAGTATAAAGGGATGAGGGGTGAAAGTAACATTTCTTAGATGTAGATCGCTTTTGTGTGCGTTTCATATAAAAAAGTGTACAGTGGCTACATTCACATTTAATGTTAACGGAAGCAAGAACAATCTAATGACTACTCTTTAGCGGCTTAATTTCATAGTTGTTATACACACCGCAATAAAATTTAGAATATATTTAACTAAAATGCCATTTGGACAATTTTTAAGATTTTGATAAATTAAAAACTATAACTTAGAGAATTTTATACTTGTCGAGTCAAACATATCCTAAATGCGTAATCGTATGTAAATTAACAACATTTCAATTAAAAAATCAATTAAAATACATTCTAATTAGATTAATTTTTCATAAAAATTGTTAACTACGCATCAATGTATCATTCCTTAAATTCTGTAAACATAAAGCTGGCATGCCTAAAATGCTAAAGTTTAGGTTTTCGGTGAATATTTTAAAAGTTTGCTGTATGCATTTCCAAACTTTATTGCAGACACAAAAACGTTTTACAAAAATGTGTCGCACTGTTATATTAGTAATGATTAAAACTTAAAGGGAGGTTTATACCAAGAAAGTATTAAGAGAACAAAATAAAAATCGACTTCATTACCAGAAGCTAACAAAAACTATACTAACAGTAAAAACAACACTTCTTATATTCAGTGTCAACTAAAAAATATAACGCTACTAAAAATAGTACTTTTTACAACACCCCTTCTAAAAGGGTTTAAATCGTTTCTAAAGAGCTTTCCACATTCATTTCAGGAAGAGAAAATTTTACTCATACATTATATTCACCGAGTATAAATTGCAAAGTATGTTCAGCTCACTTAATACACCTCCTTTAAACATAGGGCAAGCGACTAGTTCTTTCCATTCCCATTTCTCACTGAATAGCGTGCGTTTATAGGCCATGTTTCGTCATATGTTTAAGCATAATGGAAAATGCCATGCCTTCTGTAAGTTCCATGTTAGCCATTTGCGCAAAATATATTTGACTTATAGATAAATGTGTTATTGAAGATAATATTGGAAAGGTAAGTACATTCAATGTATGAAGGTAATTTGTAAATAGTAACGGATTAGGAAGAAATTGTGAAGCGAGAAATAGGGATTACTTTCTGAAGTCCATTTGGTCATCTCGTTAAAGGCTAAATATAGCCTTTAAGAACATTTTGGAAATGCATTAGGCGAAAATTAGGCGTTGTATAACAAATATATCTTCAACTAAGGTCATTTAGTAAATATAATCCGACAATCACCTACTTTTTTATTCATATGAAACGATTTTGGTGGTTATAAAAGGTTATTTGTTTAAAAATATTGTACTTTAATATCAAACAATATTAATAACTCATTTAAAAGAATAAATAGGAATATTAATGATGTATTCAGATCACAGCCCATTATTCCAAATGTTTGCAGATTTGGTTAAAAAAAATTGAACATTAAATATTAAACAGAAGTATATATAAGCGTTGGTTTCTATTAAATGCATATATCCAAGTGTCTTTGTATAAGCGAATCAAAATAATTCATACCTAAAAGTGTTTAAAATTTCAAAAGAAGAATGATTATTAAACCTCTTTTATGTACACTGTAAAAAAATGGTGGAACGTTACTCCATAATACCAGTGGCAGCACATGTTCAACCGGATGTACTGAGAAACCCTACAACTCTTAAATTTAAACACAAAACACCTGTTGTATTAGGATGTCATTAAAATACGGACATTTGAATAGGGCAAATCCCCTTCTACCCGCTTTTTCATCGAAAGATATACCCTACTAAGAACGTCAGAGTGACGGGGAGGCTAGGACTGTATATATACGATGAAAATGTTTAATTAATGTGCATTTACTCAGCCGTTTAAAAAAAGGTTTAAATGAAAATTAACTAACAATTTACTAAAACAATTTTGATTATGAAAAATTCCTAACTTTCCGAAAACATTGTAAATAATAGTTTTTTTGGAAAACTTATAGTATAGATGTACTTATAGTACCTTATATATTATGCTGCTATTAGTTTTACTAAGAACCCCAAATTTTTTCAATCAAAACACAAAACACCCGTGGTATTAGGATGTCTTTAAAATACGGATATTTGAATAGGGAAAGTCTCCTTTTACCCACTTCATCAAAATAGATTCCCTAGTAGGAACTTTGGAGTGGTGAAGAGGGTAGAAATTAATGAAGAAGCTGAACATTTTTTGCTAATGTGAATTTATTCAAAAATTTAAAAACAAAATTTAAATAATAACTAACTAAACCTTTATTAAAATAATGTTTATTATGAAAAAATAAATAAATGTCTGTAAGTTTTTTAATATTTGTTTTTAATCCTTATAATATTTATCTAATTAATCAATATATAAATTTGTATTAGTTCTACAATGTTATAATTGATTCAAAAAATACCAATATGCTATTTAAACGTTCAAACGTTTTAATTTAACACCTCTTAAAATGCCAGAAATGTGGCTAAAAACAAAGGAGAATCCCTATAAAAACAACGATTGCCCTCGCGCCATTTCAACTCCCCACACAAAACACCAGGGGTATTAGGATGCCATTAAAATGCGGGTATTTGAGGAGGGCCAACTCCCCCTCAACCCCCTTCTCATATAAAGAGAGACCCTAATAGGAACGTCAGCAAAGCTGGAGGGAGAGCAGAAATGAATTGTTCCATGACACCCCCTTCTGTTACATTGCTATGATGTGGGGGGAAACAGGTATCAGGGGCCATGTGTCTACTACTCACAGATATGATTTGAGAAAGGTTTAACTATTGTTTTAAATATTTTTTCGATAAACGTTTCGCAAATAAGAATTGAAAGAGGGGTGCCTGCCATGTGTAAAAAAAATGCTGTATAATTACAACACATTCGCGATTATTTGTTACATTACAATGTTATGAAGTTTGTTTTACAGCAAATTTGCGTATTTTTACGTACGTAGTCATATGAACAAATTACTTCAATAGTTTAAAAAGAGAATATGTGTATCCCATCACTGTCAGTGAAGCAAAAGTTGTCACCGGTACCAGACAATAAATTTTACATAATATGTAAATTCACAGCACGGGGTGATGGAAGAACTTTTATCATCTGATGGTAAACACTCTGATGGTTTACAGTGTGTGAATAAAGTAAACGAAAACCTTGTTTCGATTCTTTTCCTCACATGCAACTGTTGCAGGTAAAATATGAAATTCGTCATTCCACAGACTGCTTCATTTTCAGGAAAATTGCAAAAACCAATCGTGTGAATAAATAAACATTTCTATAACATTTTTTATTCTAAGATGTTCAGATTTCAAGAGTTCTCTAATTTTGAACTCTTTGGCGCTCATTTTGTAGTGTGGATTGCGAAAAAAAAATGAATGCTTTTAAAAAGTTCTCTAATTTGAGTTATGGTTCTTTTTCTTTGAGGGATCTCCATATTTCTGTGATAACACTGTAAGGTCTCTAGAACCTTATCTAGAAGTCTAGTTAATGTTGGTCTGGAATACTCTTCCTGCACTTTGAGATAGCGTAACTTAAACTATGCATGGATCGTGTAAAGTTTACGATAAAAAAACACAAGCTTGTTGCCCACATTTCCTGACACCACTAGACGTACCATAAAAGAATTAATCATATATTGCTGATAACATAACAACCAAGCTTCAACCAAATAGCACATTTAATTAAGTTCATTCAAACTAATATAACAATTTTGATATTGAAAAATATCAGTAAGAACCTTATCAAACTCACTCAAACGGGAAAGAGGGGGAAATGTAAAAGGGTGATATGGACCCGTAGTAAAAGCTTTCAAAAATTCAGTTGCTGATAATATGTGGATTTTCTTTTTGGATTTAAGAGAGTGGACATCGTTAAGCTGTCAGCTGGTTAATTGGATTTTTGAAATGTGGCTGGAGACTCCCTGAGATGTTTATTAGGATACAGGCATTTGGAATGGAGTTTGACAGGATAGGTGTTACTTATACTTATCAGTCAATTAGTAGTAACTGCAATTTTGTTATATTTACTATGGATTAGGGTAAAAGGATTGTATGTTCTTGAAATGGAAAGACAACTCAATTGTGTAAAATAATACGTTATTTTTAAACGAAACTATTGAAATCAAATCGGAAATTGTACACATATAAATTTATGTACTTTCCATGTGTGAAATTTTTTGGAATTCTTCCTTTTAACTTAAGTTCGTATTGATGTGTTGTAATTTTTTTTTATCAATAATGATAAAAATTTAAATTTATGTGTCATGAAAGCATATTTAATTTAAAATTATTCCTGTGTATCGTGCGTTTGTTATTTAAAGAGGCAAAGTCGGTACTTTCCCTATGTATTTTACATTTTATAATTTATTAATGTTAAACAAGTATTTATTAATTTTGAATTTGCATATTAATCTATAAAATTTATTTCACAAGCTTAAACAATCGTTGATTTCCAAATTTAAAAAAGAAGGATTTGAAAATAAAGTAAAACATATTTAAAATAAAATTTCTGCTTTGCTATGAAAATCATTTCATTATTGAGTCAGAAACGTTTCAAAGTTTAAATGAAAATGCAAAAAAAGTTTAAGGCTTTACAAAATACTAAATTTCAAAAAAGTAATGTGAAAAAATAACCATAATTTTTGTTTAATATTATCAGTATCAAATTGCTTCAATTGCTGAATTAATTTCACTAGCGTATAAGAATAAATAAAATTAAAACGAGTTTATCTAATGATACCATATGACAATAATTTATTAACATATTATTTAATCTTTTAAATTACGAATAAATATTTGGATATCGCATTACATATTAATAAAATATAAAAATAATAATAAAAGTCCCCAAAAGCAATAAAAATATTTCATGATATTCATTCAAATAAATGTACCCACTACTTCTTACCCAAATTCTCGATTTTTCCCTACTTGCGTAACCAAATCTGTAAAACGTTCTTTACAGCAAGTATAGTGTTCTTTCGGGAAGCCAATTTTAAGGAATGCGTTTTCTCCCATTTACCATTCTTTTTCGCCCAAATAAAAATTTGAGGAAAACAAATATTTTATTTATTTTATTGCATGCTCAATAAAAACTAAATATTTTTACGTTGAAACAGTTATTATATTAAGTATTTGATCCTGCAAACATTTGTGCCAAATTATTTCAAATAACTGAAAATTCAAATATTTGTATTTTTCAGTTACTAATCATACATGCATTGAAAATATAGAGAGAAATAAGTGAATATACATACTCTTTCTTTACTTTTCTTACATCTTGTAATAAAGTTAATAGATTATAGATTGGATCTGGCAAAATTCTTCAAGAATCGTATTTTAAATAGAAAGTTGCATTTTATTTCAGCTTTGTTTCGGAAAATAGTCAATTGTGAAACATAATTTCTAACACTCTGAAGAAAGAATAAATGTTTTTAACTTCTGGCATAGTTATTAATTCAAATGATGTAAGTGTAAAATAAAATTTAATGTGAATTTCTCAACGATTATTATATTTGTTTTAATCTTTGAAAAATATGGCAGTTTGTTATCACTATAGTTTGCAAAATTACATTCACCAAAAATGGCATTGTTAATTCTGTACGTTTTAAATTTATTAAGTCTAAACACTTATATAATGCCTCAATGGAGTTTTTTTTATCTTTTAAAACTATTTTTTTTTCTTTTAAGACATTTAGTGCCAAATTAATATAAAATATAGTAAAAATCGAAAATTGCTTACTTATTACTTACCCAAAATTGAAAAGCAACATATAGGAACATAAAATTACTTTTATTACTCAATTATATTAAGTATTAACGAACGCTATTATAAAAAAACTCCGCATATTTTTGCTCTATTCTATTATATTAGCAAAAAATCCAACATCCATTCGCATAAATTGTTCCTTTTCATCAATGATTCCACGGCCAAGCCTCCTCAACAAAACCTTCTGCATCATACACATCAAACAAATGGATTCAGTTTTCAAATCTATACCCACCTTTCAAAACCCCTTTCTTATTCAAGAGCAAGTTTAAACATCCCATACAAGATGAGCACCGCTATCCATAGCAATCACGCAAAAAGTGATCTCCCGCCCCGCAATGAGTGCAATCTTCGCCTCAATCTTGTGACATCTCGCTTTCTGCAAGAAACTGAGAGGAGACAGCAAAGCTCGCGAAAACTAATCAATCTCAGCAGCACCTCAAGATAATAGATAGGCGCAGGCGAAATTCTTCAAAGATCGTATTTCAAACAGATAACACAACAGCCAAATGGTAGGGATGGAGAAACTGAACTGAGGAAATACTCTTTTTTGAATAGCTGTTGTTTCTTGCGGTTGATTTGTAACTAAGAACTTTATATTTGATGAAATTACATGACTCAGGTCGTCCTGACAAAAAGATCTTTAAAATGCACAGACCCTTTATAAAATATATATATATATATATATATATATATATATATATATATATATATATATATATAATATATATATATATATATATATATATATATATATATATATATATATATATATATATATATATATATATATATATATATATATATATATATATATATATATATATATATATATATATATATATATAATATATATATATATATATATATATATAATATATATATATATATATATATATATATATATATATAATATTATATATATATATATATATTATATATAATATATATATATATATATATTATATATATATATATATATATAATATATATATATATATATATATATTATATATATATATATATATATATATATATATATATATATATATATATATATATATATATATATATATATATTTATATTAATTTAAGAAATAAAATGTTCAGAGAAAGCATATTTTAGAATTTTTAGACTGATAGATGTTTTAAGGATATTGTTCAATAATCAGATGCCCAAATGACAGTTTAGTATGTTATCTTTTCCTAAGAATCATATTTTTATCATTTTTATTAGGTTACAGCAATGTACACAAAATAAATTTAGAAATCATACTTAAAAACTATACTATTATAGATTACTTAGTTACATTTGCGATGAAGCTGATAGAAACAACATTCAGAAAATATCTTACCTGAACTCATTTTTTAAAAATAATTAATTGTTCAACTCATAAATGTCTGGCAGAGAAAAAACTAGTTAATATTTTTTTTCTTTTCAAGATACCAAAAAAAAACATCGAAGTTTCCCACTTAAAGTAAAAACGCATGAAAATAACCTATTGCTATTTCTTTGTAACTACACTTTCAATTGGACAAGAGTAGATGTAGCCCTGCTGTGTTTCAAAAAGATAGCTCAGCTATTTGGAAGGGAAATTGATGCTTTAGAGAGGAACGGGATCCGATATTTATATATATTTTTAAATCGATCGTATCTGTCTTATTGTGGAGCTTTATATTTGCTAACCATTGTTATATAGTCAAGAACTTTTGATATATTTTTTTCGAAAAAAAAATGCGAAAAGTTTTTTTAATGAAATTGTTCAAGGTCATTTATCTATATTTCCATTAACTCTATCGTCTTTTTAAAATGTATTATTATTACTAAGGTGTTTAAAATGTTAAATACAGTTTACAACTTTGAACTAAAAACCGTATAGTTATGTATTTTACCATACGTTGCATTTCAATATCCTTTGTTTTTCGAAATATTAAAAAATACATAATAGTAATTTATATTTAAGTATAAGTCTTTTAAAACACTTTTCAATTACATGATATCAACAACAAAAAAACTCAACACGGTAGCACGCACTGGGCTATTGACGACACATTTCGATAAGAATTAATTTATAGGGTATCTCTGCTGTTTTTGGAAAATAAGCAAATTTGGGAAATAAGTTGATCGAGTGACCTTCTAATCAAATGTAAAGGTTTGACACACTTTGAAAATGTATCAGGTACGTAAAAACATTACTTCTAATAGAAAACATGGGGTGCAAAACTCCCCCGTTTGCGTTCTTCCGGCTTAACAGCAAGCTACACGTTGCAAGAATGCTACAAGAGTTTTCGTTTGGTTGAATGCGGCACACTATAGCTACTTTTATGCTATTGTTGACGAGCTATCTAATTTTGAATCGCGGATACGTGGTAAAGCCGACACTTGCAGTCGAACGTAATGGGATGAAAGACCGTCATCATACTCTCTTCAGGATACTGAAAAACTTTTAACATTCACTGCTGGATTTGACGTGCACTCTTCTCTGAATTAGACAATTTTTATCGGGTTTTTTTAATTAGGCAATTGGGTTGTTTCAGGTAACGTATTTCTTCCAGATAGCTTCTTACTCTTCTTGCGACCTGTGCTCCAATCGGTCCTCTGTTCCTACGTGACATAGGTTCACCAATCGAAACTCAAGAAGGAATTTATTTTCATTAACATTTCTGCTGTCGCTCAAGATCTGAAACTACCTATTTGGTAATAAGTTATGAATTCCAATTTCATACACGATATCTCTTGACCATACAGTCAGAAAGCAAACTCTTAACCAACTGACATTCAATAATTTAACAAAAACTTCCAACTACACGAATATATTGAATATTTATTTTTTAACAACTATACGGTAAAAAAAACTTGAGTTTTTCAAAGACTGGATCACAACTTAGTTCTCATTATGACTTCACCTTAATAAAACTACTCGATTCCTCATCCCAAACTTAGACCTCTCCAACCCTTCCCCTAAGCGTGGCCCCATGGAGCAACTTAAACAGCAGCAGCGGCCGTAGAAATGATTTGAACCCGCTTTTCTTGAAGGCGACGTCGACCATAAAGTCTTTTCTATCCGCTCGTAAAAGACCGACTACATTAATTAGAAAGAGGACATAAGAGAGCCCATTATGGAAATAACTTTCACTGCCGAAACGACGTGTCAAACCGCCCCTTCTCAGGACGTCGCGGCGGTAATTAAATTAACGCTTTAATTTTGTGTGTGTCTGGGCAATCTGCAGTCGTGTAGCGTTTTGTGGTTCGGGCTTCTGATGGTTGGAAGAAATTTGGCTTGGCAAAAATGTAAAAGTTATTATACTTATTTAAAACTAATAGTGTAAAAAATTTTGTGTCTAAAAACTAAGATTTAGTATCCGTATTTAACTTGATTACTTGGTCAATATGGTCATGATTCAAGTCTTGAGTGGTAACAGTTTCATAAAAGTGAAGAAAAGGTTTGGTTAATTTATGTAGTGGAAGGAGCTTTATGTAATGTCACCACCAATTACCGAAACCACCAATGAAATCCTGGAATGAAAACATAAAGATGCTATGTCACATAAAACATGCGGATTGTTGTAATACCTGATTTTCTATTCTTTGTTTGCCAAATCTGAAATCCTCCAAAATCCATCTGAATTAGCCGAAAAATATTTGACTATATATGCACTAAAATGTGGAAATAGTACCTAATTTTTTAAAAAGATCAATAGTGTATAAAGATGATGCTGACGTACTAGATAATTTCTGCACACAAATTTACTATGTATATCTAAAATAGACCAAAATTTGAGCTAACAAACTCTGTCATTTATAAAATGAAAAGGCTTAAACAGCTTTTTAACGTGTTGTTTGGGTCAGTTTCTTATAGAATATTTAATTATTGGGTTTGCACGGTTTGAAGATTCTGTTTTTATTAGTGATTTAATTTTTTTCGTGAATTTTTTTTGTACCACCTACGTCTCAAAAAATCTCAACAAATAAAATAATAATCGTTGAAAAATAAGAAGGAATTATTAAACTTTACATAAAGCTCTCTTTAAGTAGATTAATAACTGCAACAAATACAAAATATATTAATTTTTTACAACAAATTAGTTAAATCTTTGTCAAACTAACAAAAAATTTCACTGACTCGGTTCATGTCGTTTTTACCAGAGTTGATTGGGGAAAAGTTATGATTTCTACGTTGTCTCCTTTATGACCCTAACTGGAGACTAGTTACGAGTAGATTGTTTGACTGTGAAATACTTTGTAAAGTAATTCATTTGTTAAAATGAGAAGAACTTACATTCAACTTGGAAACTTAAATGATATTTTACGCTGTTTGATAGTTCCACTAACTTTTTGATAATTATTTAATGGCTTTAAACTATTATTTAAATACTTTTGTTCATAAAGACCTGTTGGTTTAAATATTCTGCATTTATTTGAATCACTTTCATAAGATTGAATTTGATAGTTAAGATGATAGTTACATTTCTAATTTTAGACAATTTTTAATATTTTATGTTAAGAAAATAATAAAATTATACATAATAATTAATTACGTTTGTACCATTGCTTAAATTAACTATTCTGTTAAAATAACTTGTTTTTGTCTACTGAATTTTAACCTTACATGTTTTGCTTTTTTATCTTAATTTATTTTATATGCATTATAAGATGTTTGTTGAAGTAAGTGGTAAAACTATTTTTGTTTAGTGAAAGCGACCCAAGTTTTACTTTTTGTCTTAGTTTGTTTAAATGAAGTGCTAAGAAAGTAAACTATAAAAGGTTAAAAAGTACTACTTTTTAACCTTTTAATATATAACAGTCTATAATAAAAACTCTGATAAAAACTTGCCAAAACAAAAAAAAAATCCTCCTCAGCTTTGCTCTTACCAAAATTACTATTCAGAAAATAGTGGAGAAGCTATTATAAGTAGCAGTTTAATTAATAACTGCCTTTTTTAGGACAACTAATTTTATAACACCTTATGACATAACTTTATAAACCACAAAAATTTACACCCAGCGCAAAACATAGAAAATAAAATCTACTTTGAAAGCATGTGGTACTGCAAGCTGAATTCAGGAATTGTACTTTACTTAAGGGGAGTCGGATGGTTCTATCTCGCTCATGTTAATTTTGCTAACTTTAGGAACATTTTTCTCACAGGAACTATATGAGATATCATTATATTTTTTTACAGTTTGTTCCTTACATATAGCTCTTTGATTTAAGCTGAGTATATTTCACAGTATAAAAAAATACTTTTACAGTGATTTTTTTTTATCTGTATAAAAAAACCAAAAACAATCCGATTTAAAGTTGTATAACTTTTTTTGAGCAGATATATTTAAAATTCCTCAGTTTCAATCAAAGAGCTATTAATGGGGAATAAATAATAAAACAAAACATGTTGCTATCTTTTATAGTTCCTGAGAAACATGTTCCTATTTGTTGAAAAACCTTATATTTCAGGAAACGCAACAGAAAATTAAGGTATAGGTAAGAACTGATATGCAGAGTTTCTGAAAAATGCTTATAAAAAATACTAAACAGAAATCGATAATCTTGGTCTTAAATTAAAGCTATAGATATGCACATTAAAAATAAAATAAAAACAGAAAATCGACATCTTTGACCCAAACACCCATCCGGCTCCCCTTAATACGGAATAATATTTCAGGTCGTTTTCATGTGGCCTAACGAAAAAGAAGCAGCCTCTTACTCCTTTAATTTTATTATCAAATTAATTCCATTCTTGCTTCTTTAATATTATTGCTTGATTTGTGTAAGTTATTGTATATTAGTCGCTAACAAAGAATTTAAATCATCAGTAAAGCAGCTTAGTTTTATGCATTTTGAAATGAATACTTGGATTTTTGTTGTAGAAACAGTTTTGGTCTAGCTTTTTTTATAAAAGTAAAATACTTTAAAACATCTCTATGCCACAACCTCCAGGACCGGACTTGCTCCAAAACGTTTACACCCACCCCAAAAGATCTAAGAACCGCTTTGGGAACATTTGATACTGCAGACAAATAATCTTTCGGGTCGTTTTCTACTGGAATAATAAACACACGAAAAAGAGGCGGCCTCTCGTAATCCCCTTCACTTACTGACAGTCTCCAAAGTGTGCTTCAGACATGCTGGTGACGGTTTCCGTTGGGCGGGCTCTAATGGCACTCTGATGGCTAATTCGGCAGGGACGATGCCATAGAGTTAAGAAGAAGGTGGAGATGCTTAGCCATAAATAAAGTGAAGCCGTCAGAAAGTCGCCAAGTAATCCTGGTAAGCCCAAACAAACCCCTAACTCAAGGTTAGTTCTATGTAAAACGCATCATTTCATTCTCTAACAAGCGTTGATTAATTTTTTTTAATAAAATGACTGTTTGTAGGCTGCAGCACGGGATCTGAAGTTATACAAGATGGTTATAATTTAATTCATAGGTAAGGCAACTGCCTTGTAAATATCGTTTTTATTAGAGAGTCTTAAATCGACGAGTCGATGCAGTAAACCTAGACAAACTAAACTTTGGAATCGTGCCTAATAGTTCATCGAGAGCATTTGTTTGGGCTTACTACAAGGCGATCGATGGCTTCACTTGTCAAACCGGTTTTAGTATTGGTTTTTGCCAGGCAGCATCTCTGTCTTCCTCTTAACTCTATGGGCAGGGACGATGCTAAGGATAAATATATCCAGGCCCTCTGTGTTATTCCATGGAAGACCGTCATCCTGTTATTATAGGACCATGCTGCGGGATAGATTGGGGTGTTTGGCTTTGGTGTTTTCCATTTTTGTCGTATTAATTCCAGATATGCTTGTGGAAATATATGGTGGGGGATGGTTTTTTTCAATAGAAGCTTGATTGGATATTGTATCTCTGAGGAAACATTGTTAAAAATACGGGCACAGCAAGCATTTGCCGTCTATGAGATTGGTGCCACTGAGTTTAATTTAATGCAGTCTGTTTATTTCTGCACGCAGGTTTATTAAAAGCGCCTATTACTTGAAGCTTATTTAGATTTTCTAGTTGTATCTATGTTGAGCAAGAATCAAATCCATTGGCTCTGGTGTTAAGAAGCAGAGCGCTTACAACTCTTTTTTTATGTTTCATTTAAGTTAATACGTTGTACGGGAAAGCCAAATGTGTTTACCTATAATTTATGGTTCCTACGATATATAAAAAAAGAATTCATTTTTGGTAAATTTTTGTAGAACTATTAACTTATTAACGCCCCATTTGGGAATATCATTAATACTTTCATTACCGAAGAAAAATGTTAACTGTAAGTTTTTTGAATATCTTAATTTTTCCTACATATATTATTCTGTAATAGGGTCTCCCTGTTTGTTTTATATTATGTTTAATAAGGTAAACTCAAGCAGAAAGCTTATTTTTCTATGGAAAATTTTCTTGCAATACAAAAATGAGCTTTCTGCTGAAGTGGCAAAATTCTTACGTCGTTAATGGGTAAAGTATTCTTCGTCGTTAATGGGTAAAGTATTCTTCGTCGTTAATGGGTAAAGTATTCTTCGACGTTATTGGGTAAAGTATTCTTCGTCGTTAATGAGTAAAGTAACATTTTCAAGGAAATATAATCCATTAAAATTATAAACTACCTTATTAAAACATTTAATATATGCGTATAACATTCTAAAAAGAAGATTCATTTGTAAGCTCAGAATAATTGATTTCCGACAAAGATAAAGTTTATAAAAACATTGCTTTATTAGTTAATTTTCATAATGAAACAAGGAAGGAAGTAAAGAGTTTTATTCCAGTTATAAACTTATTAAAAACACAATTTGGAATCAATTACATACATTTCTTATCTTTGATATTTTTATATCAGTTGATACAAATTATCCGCATTTTAATATCGGATTCCGATTTTCAAACTCTCTGCCAATCATTAACAAAAACGACACAACGATCAACATCTGTATCTATCTGCAAAACACAAAAATCTTCTCGCTGCATGATGAGTGTTACGATACAAATTCCCATCGCTTAAAATAAATTTCAATTTCATCAGCCATACTTTTGATATTTAAATGATGAGAAAAAATCAACAACAAAAAATTAAATAAAATCATCATTATAAGAAAAAAACTAAAGCACAAAAAATAAATCAAATTTCCCACAAATTAAAAAAGGGGGGCTTATCACTTTTGAAAGCCTTCCACGTGAAAGTTTCAGCCTCTCCGATAATTCTGCAATCACGGATCCCAAAGCTGAGGCGTAATTATACGGCATATAAATTTCGCATTCATTACAGCGGGACAATTTCAACCAGTTGGGATCACTAATGAATATCACTATCAGGTATAAATCGTTAATCAATTAGTTGCCGCTCCGGAGCGACACTTATCTCTTTCCTATTGGTCGATGTTGATCCACCTGGCCGTGACGTCAGCCGATGATTAGGAATGCGAAATATTCAACAATATGCTAATTTTTACTTGTTCATATTTATCAATCTTTCACATTAATGTGTAACTTATTTTATCCCATCGACGTGTCCATTTCTTACTAAAAAAGAATCAGACCATTTCTCTGACATTACTAGTGTGACCAGACATACTGCCTTTCGTAATAGAATTTAGTGTGTTATTCAATTTTCTAGCTATAACAAATTTGCAGTCTTCGTTTTATTTTTTACAGTTTTATTCAAGCAAAAACAACGTAATTAAAGTATGAATTATGAAAATTAAATGATGATTTCATAGTTGAAAAGTTAATCACTGAAACAATTCTGTTCAGGCATTACGACTAACTGCCAACCACTAAATTAAATATATGATTTTTCAATTTCACTAAATAAAAGACGTTAAATTTGATTGAGTTAAATTTTTTTCGTGAGAAGAAATGTGTTTTTATTGTTTTAAATTGAGTAATATGGTCGAAAAAATAAACTCTTCATGTTACTGCATACAAACTTATATAAAGAATTAACTCATTTAAACACTTAATATTTTTATACAACTCTGGACTGTCTACTGACTATGCTGGTTTGAAATATAAAATTATAATCGTTGATGTATACAAAATATGCGGTCGATTTTTTTACTCTTAACTGTCAGTCGGTTTTTCATTTTCCCTTTAAAAATAAATATGTTTTTCTTTTACATGTCTGTTGTATAATGTTTATAATTCTTATTTTAAATAACATGATTATTACAGTTCTTGTGAGTGTAAACTAATTATTATGCATGATTATAATACAAATATGATCACATTTGCATTTTGATTCCTGAAAAACAGCTTCATGTTCCTAAATATTTATACCTAACTTTATTAATCTAAATATTTTCTACATAAAGGTAGCAAAGCTATAAGAAATATCTAATTTGCAGTATTATTCCTAAAATAATAATTAACTGAATCGATCAGATACTACCAGAAAAGTACTGTAAAACCAACAAGGACTAATAACAACACATTCTCAAAACTAACGTGTTTAATGTATCGTTCTTGCTGATGATGACGGATTTGAGCTGCTGAAGTTTTGTGTGTACATATATCTGCAGGGAGCAATTTGAATAATTGCAGGTATCGCTTCTGGATCAGGTAATTCTGATATCCGCGTTTATTTGCAGGGTCGCTTCGGTGGATCGGGCTTGTTGGAGATGAATTATGGCGATTATCGAATACTTGGTAGGAAAAGGAACACAAATATTAAGTTGTTGATGTCATTAACTAAATGGTTTCCCTTCGTCCAACTAACTTTCGGATGAAGGATTATTTTGTTTAAAAAACCATAAGCTTACAGAAGCAGTAAAGATATTTTTTTTCTCTACAATACAATGTAGAACTTCTCTTGTTATTGCATTTTTTATATTAAGAAGTAATCCTAGATTGAAATGTCTAAAATTAAATCTAAAGTTTGTGAGAAATAAAAACATTGGATTGAATATATTATTTATGGCACCAAAAATTCTTTTGAATAGTACAATTTGAAATTTTCACAGTTTCGTTACAATGCTAAGTATTATCTGTTTTTCACCTATTACAATTGAAAGAATGTTACTAAATAATCGACAATTTTCCTCCAAGATCTCTCAGTTTGTAACCTTTTACAGAAATTAAGTTTAAGAAAACAATTTAATCGACTTATTAAAAGCAAAGAACGTACATATTATTAGCAATAAAAATTTAATAAGATTTTAAGAAACAACGCCTACAACCAATCACATCGACAAACAATAAATTTCACCTCCTTTAGTTGGTTTAAGGAAATATATTATTACTGTGATTAATTTTGATTGAAATGTAAGTTGACAAATGGCTTATGAATATCAAACCCTGTAAATAAATGTAGACCACGTTTTCTTATGTGCAAGAAAGTTTAAAAGAAATAGTTTTAAAAATACAACCAGTTTCAATATAAAATCAACCGTACTTCTATCTCGTTTAATTTTGAGCGAAACTAAACAGAAACTATACCAATGCTACCATTACAATAATATAACCTCCCCTTCCGCAAAATAACGTTTATGGAAGGAAATTTCCAAACAATTGAAACTCAAAAAAATACAGTCTGAATATCATTTTTTTCACCCATAATCTCAAACCTCGAATGAAAAACCAGAAGAAAAAAACGATACCATTATCGTCAGCAGGATAAAATCAACTCCTCCCCCTTTAAGAAAAGAAGTAACATTTATTGGAAGAATCTGCTTTTCTGACAGCAATTTTCGCCTCCACCTATCGCTGGAGGTGGAAAAGCCAAAAAAGTCCGACCACTTATCTCGCGCCCCTTGACTAATGACCCAACCCAGCAAATCCGCTGGTGCCCAGCATTTCGGTCCTGGCCCCAGGAGTAATAGCCCCTTCTCTCCTGGGTCAAATCAAGACTAATGTCTTCTTTATAAAGTGGTTTATAGGCCGGATCCCATTGTGCCGCGCGGCCGGATCAATAACCATTGTTGGCAGCGAGGAGGACTTTAGGCTATCTGAGGATTGAGTTTAGTTTTCCAGATTCTTCCGGACAGCAATGGACTAACTTTGATTTATTGGTTCCACGTTCCGGTGAAAGCCCCTTTTACAGAGAGATAACTCTGCACCCTCTCTGCTATTAGTTTCCTTGATACCATGGACGCAATCGCTGTAGTTTGTAAAGGAAACTGCTGTTTAACAGTTTCTGTTGTAAATTGGAGATTCAGTACTTTAAGAGGAATTAAAAGAAATCCTGCGTACCTGAAGTTTAAAAACTATGTGCAACTATTCAATTTACATTTTTAAATACATAAAAATGTTAACTATATTAATAGCTTTTACATTTTATCAGAAAGAGTCATCATCAAAGTAATAAATAAAATGTTGAATGTATAGTACACATGGGGAAACCATGCTTGCCCTTTGGAATAATTGTTATAAATTGCAATTCCATTTCCGATATTAAAAGTCTATGTAAATTTTATGTTCATATCTAATATTTCAATATTTATTCCCTTAGTTGAGAAAGTTTCAAATTAAAAAAATTTGTCGCATTTCTTGACTTTTTTGTCGTAAAAAGTACACCTTTATGTTCATGAAAATGTCCAACAATAATCACTGTTGGCTGCGGATCATTTTTTAGGCTATACGAGGATTAAGTTTAGTTTTTTAGATTCTTCACAAGACATCAACGAACTAACTTTGATTGATTGGTTGTACTTTCCAGCACCTCTGAAAAGAACCTTTTACTGAAAGAATTAAATTTTTCTGGCTCGTATAGCTCTAGTGCGACGATAATTCAAACTAACCTAATCACTTTTCTGGTTACCTCTCTGCTGGGTACACTAAGTGTTTCTATTGTTTGTACAATGTAAAAAATTGGCGCAACGTTACTCTATAAAACCTGTGGCAGAACGGTATTACGGAGTAACGTTACGATAAAATATTTTTATAAAATAAAAATAATTTACGCTATAAGGGAATTTTCTATTTAACAAATGCTGCTTCTGTGATTGCAGATTCTGCAGTTACACACTGTTAAAAATTTGGTGCTAGGTTTCACCATGATTTTGTTGGTTTCACCATGATATTGGTTCTAGTAGCTGCAACGGCTGAATGGTGAAATGTTTCACCTTTTTCGGTGTTTGGTTGAACCATTTTCTGGATTTGAAACAAAACATGCGAAATGGTTCAACCGAATACCAAAATATGTGGAACGTTTCACCATTCAGCCGTTGCAGCTACTAGAACCAATATCATGGTGAAACCAAGCACAAAATTTTTAACAGTGCAGAAAATCCAGAACCCTTTTACCCAAAAAAGCAATGAAAAATATAGATGTTTAGTAATGGATAATTCTCATAAGTTAATGATAAAAACAAGAGAGGATGAAATAAAATAAGGAAACACATATGCGCTACATTTTGTATCGAAATTTTTGGCGTAATACATTATTTCTTTAGAATATGGTTTCATTGATTCATATTCATGCTTGTAAATTTTTTATATTTTAATTTCATTAGTTGATAAATGATGTTTCTCAAGTCTAAACAAGTGTTAATACAAATGTAAGAAGTATATTTTCATTAAAAAAAATTCTACTTTTCATGTGCAGAAATCAGAAAACCTTTTGCAGTAATATTTCTCTTTTAAAAATTTTACCCTTGCTATTGGTATGGTTATCTAAGATGTGCCTTTTATTTTGCAGCATAGTGTAAATATACCAATTGTATTGTTTCATGAATTATGAGGGGAATAGTAGGAAGAAGGATGTGCTAGTAAATAAAAAATAAACGAAAGAGCAAATAAATTAAGCCTTTTTATGGAGCTTGATAAAAGCTCAAGGAAAAGTATTTAATTCAAAAACTTCCAAAAAAAAATTAAAACTCTCAATGTATTTTTTTAAATCATCCAACACGCACTTCCCAAGCATTTAATTCTAAAAATTAAAAAAAAATTAAACTTAATTTTTCTGCTACCGAATTATTTTATTAATTAAATTGTAAAGTTCGCAGTAAATACTCGAAATTACAAATCAAATTAAGAAACCATAAACTTTACTTATTTTCCCATTCTTATTTAAACCTTATTTCAAGAAAACACTTATATAACCGAAATATTCTGAGAAATCACGTCTCTCAATTCAGATCCACTTACGCCCCCGTTCGGCGCTTCCGTCAGGTCTTTATCATCCAATTCCCCCTTGTCTAGATACGAGGCGATCACTTTAAAAGCTCCCCCTAAAGACCGAGATTACAAAGCGAAAAGAGAGTTTACTCTGCAGCACGCAACCTAAAAGATGCTTTCGCAATTACAAAATTACCAATCTACGCTTTGCCCCCTAGACGATTCGATATGAAAGGGGGGAAGGAAAAAGACGATTTTGCAACCTTATTAGCTGAACTAATCTCTTTTGTTCTAGAACACCCACTTCTGCGAATAAATCCCCCACCCCCATACCCAATAACCATCTCTGCCCAATGAGTATTTCGAAACAAATTAACACTTGTCAACTCTTTCGACTCGATGCAAATGGCTACCAGCGTTTATCTCGACCGAACATACTCGGGCGTAATTATTATTAATTCGCGCGGCAATCTAAAACTTTTCGCGCCATCGGTATCATTTTGAGTTCCTTTTCTGAAAAGCCGTCACTTGTAGGGGGAAGCAAACCAGCTCGATAACACTGATTTGGGCTGGTTTGCCATGGCCCTAACTGACCTTCGACTGATGTTGCAGAACATAGGTACGTAAACAAGAAACTTCAGGATTGTTATAACTAAGATTCTATTTTAGGGGAAGATCGAGGGGAATTTTCATGTATTATATATGCAGGAATATGGGAATACACCTATCACAGTTAGTTAAAGGTCCCTTATATTTCCGTTTCTTTTATCTATTTCATTAATCTATCTCTATATTACTCCATTATTTCATTACTCTATTGAACTTCGCAAACCAAAACAATATTTTTCTATAAAGTGCTCCTGTAGCATTTATAATTATTCTTACTAGCAGTTTTATTTTACAGTAAATGCAACTCTAATTGGTACCACTTCGTAAAATAAATAATTGTAGGAAAATACTAGCTCATATTTTTCAGAGTCTTTAACACCGCCAATGTACTTCTCAAAATTTTAACCACCGGTAGTGACACAGTTACCACCCAAGCTGAATAGAGATACAAAAAGAGAATTATCAAATACAATAATAAATAAGGATAGGAAAATAATAGTTAATGTTTTTCAGAGGAGTCAACACCACCAATGAAAATAGTTTTGATCAAAGTTATATTGACACAGTTGTCTCAAACGCTAAATGGATATACTAACAAAAAATAATTTTATCAAATACATCTTTTAGAACTTTATTAACCCAACACTTCCACTAGGAGACCTGATTAGGTTGTCTTTCGGCAAATTCGGGCCGTGGCTAATTTGGAGCTAATAGGGAGCGGAGCGAAAAGTGAGGTGTCAAGGAAACGCGGAGTTGGTTTCGGTCCGATATGAATGTAGATCACAGCTAGACTAGTGTAAGTCTAAATATAGGTAGATTAGATACTTTGAAATATATGATCATACATAAATTCAGTTTAGACTAAATAATAGTATAAGGAGTTATGAGAAGAGATAAACCAAAAGTTTGAGAAATCTAAAAACAATTTGGCATTTTTAAAATTTATCTACCCTGTTTGACAAACATTCATAGTTGGAAAGCAAAATAAAATACCGCAAAAATTGTTAAAATAGACAGACATTAAACATTGTGTTCAACTAATTAAAACAAAATCTGATATATCAAACATTACTTTAAAAAAACTATTATCGTTGAAGTAAAAAAAAAGTATTTGACAATGGGGTTGTTTCACCTCGTGTATGGCTATAGCTCGAACAGTTTGTTTTCATTTGTTGTCTGGAATTAATTTTGTTTTGGTATTCGACAATGAGTTTTTTAAGCATATTTTATTATTATTTTTTTTAAATACCAACTTCTTGTTGTGATGTTGATTGTTTAAAACATTTGTTAAGAAAGCTTGCATAGGAATAAAAGTTTTTTTCATCTACATCGGTAATTTTGAGAGTGAAACTGAAGCAACCAATGAAATCACAGTACGTATAAAAATGAAAACAAGAGCATTCAATCATCTGAAACGTTCAAATTGTAATTGTATTATACAAATGCAAACCTCCTTACCTTTCAAGAGTCCCTAGTCAGTTGAAAGAATGAAGACATTGAAATTAAAATTGAAAATCATTCAATAAGATGCTTTAAACTTATCATTTGATAGTGAAAAACTTTTTTCGACACAGTTCTAAAAAAACAAAATTACTAAAAATATTTTTATACAATTTAGCAGTTCTTAAATCCTCCTTTCAAAATTGTATATTTATATGCATAAATTATGAGCATATTCGTAACTAGCAAAACACTTTCTATTAATATTTAATAAACCTTATAAAAAAGAAATTTTATATTATATAGAATTTTAAACAATATGATTAGCAATTAAACTAAAAATGGACAAATAACTAACATAAATACGGATAGACTAATAATAAACCAAAAATAACTTACAATACATTGACATTCTTCTTACAAAGTTGAGAAGATAGACTTACCCTTCTCTTCTTCTGACATACAGATATATGGCCACGAATCGCTCCATTATCAGATATTGGAAGGAGGATGGGTCCACCGATTGTCGAGAAATGTGTCGTCGAGGTTGACGATTTGACGGCGTTGCCCTTTTGGCTGCAATTCTATTATTTTGGATTTAGTTTTTGGATTACGCGATGCTGAGCAATTTAAATGCAAGAACAGCTTTGAAGGTTTGAAGGCGTTGATTGAAAATTCTTTGCAAAATTTAGTTAATAATATAACTATACAACTTTAATTAGGTTTAACATTCTTAACATTAGATTTAGCTCAGAGACTTACTGGAAAATTGCCGTACTTAATCAGAAATATTATTTGAAGATATTCGAAATTCTTAGGATGCATTTTGTTTCATGTGCATGTCTTTATATAAAACTGTGAATGATAAATTCAGATACCAATATAATTGATAGATTCAAACCTTTGTGAGTATTTATATTTATTTTCTACAACAAAAACACAATTTCAAAATACACTCTAATGTCCAAACTTATATTGTGGGGACTGTAAATTAGTTTTTTTAATCAGTCTATCAAAAACAGGAGGCCCAACTTCTAAAAATGATCAGTTTTTTTTATCTATCCAAAGAGGCAGCCAGTCTCGTCATGCGTCAAATAATTTTTGTAAGTGAACCACCAGAAAATATAATATGATGTATCCGATTTGAAATCTCACACAGTGAAAATAAACTGAACATTTTTGCATATTGAAGCATTTCGGTTGCCTACTGGAACTACAGTTACATCTCCAAAACTTCTTTTCAAACTACTCATAGGTAATTCTACTATTAGTAGAATCACCTATGCGTTCCATTATAAATGCTAACTAGAACAAATAGTCTCATTTTATATAGCATATGCTATACAAAACTCAAGCTTAATATTTATAATATTTCTCAAAACTTCTGTATACTTTTTAGCATGAGCTGTTTCTCGGTGATTCATAAATCCGCTCATCAAGAAGACTGTGCACTCGAAGCTCATTTAAATCCATTTAGTCCAAGCCCCTTAACGAACGAAATCTCAATTAGAGAACGACCCTGGTCATCTCGTCCCCTGCCCGCATCCCCTCATCATCACCCTCTCCCGATCCCTGTCTCTCCATCCTCCCAACCTAAACTCAACTCTGGAGAAGTGTAATCATCGAGCTTTAGAAGAGAACAGTGACGCTCTATTTTTGTTGTTTTAAATGACTTGCTATTTAAGAGGTTTCGAAGGGAGTTTTTAACTAAATTTTTCGGAAAAGTTGCAGCTATTATTTTTTTAACTTAATTTATAATATTTATATGTATCCATATACAGTTTTTAATCTAATCTTGGTTTTTATTATTTTATAATATTTAAACGTTGGACTAACATGACTATCTATTCTCTGCCACCTTTATGTTGCATTTGTTAGAAAATTTAAATAACGATTTTTGGACTATTTTGGCGATGAATTTGTAATATATTTTTAAGATAAAGTATAGTATTAATGAACCATATACTATTTTGATACGAGAATATTTATATGACTGGGAAGGTCTTAGGTTATTCAAAATATTCTGAAATTCAGAATTAATAATTTATGTTATACAGCTGTAAAATTTAAATACATTTTAAATATACTTTCTTATACATTGGAAAACTAGATTAAGGGTTTGAAAAAAATATACTACTTCTGTGCATATTAAAGAACAGATAAAAACAACACCACGTCATATTCCTTCTCATCCCCACGTCGACCCCCATTCAACGTCACTCCACTACGTCACACCCCGTTGAACCCCTCCAACAACCGATGGAAATCTGCCTTATTAGGGGCCTCGCAAACGCACCAAAACTAAGTTAATTAACGTTGGCAGCGTCTAACGGGCCAAGATAGTAGTTCTGTCTCTCGCTTGCATAAGCGGAATATAATAAAGGACCTCGGGTAAACGCTGTGTGATGGGGCAATATGCGATGCCTGGCTGTCTATGGTTTGGGGTTCTCATTATTCTCTGCAGAAGCAAGAGGGACACAGTTGTTGAGTGGACAAACCGGACAATGAAGGGTTGTTGACTTGTGTTGAGCATTCATCGCTGGGATTTGCTATATGGAACGTTTATTATGAGGTTGTTATAGAGATTTTTTTTTTACTTGGCCTTAAGGCGGTCGTCTGATTGTCACTAAACTGTGCAGTACAGTCTTAGTTTAGATTGTTCTCTGTAACGTAAATTTATATTAGTTATTTGTATAATCTAATTATATAGAACTCAATCAAAAGGCATTGCACTGCCTTAGTAATCTTAGAAATGCCATAAAAAGTTATGGATTACTAAGACCAAAGCAATATTCTAGCTAATATTCGAATTGATTTCAAACATGGAATTATTGGAAATCTTTTTATTTTTACGTTACAAACTATTGAAAAATTTTCTTTTAATATTAGTGGATATGTTATGAGGATAACACAGCTCTACTTTGTCAGTTTCTAATTCTTCAACTTACCACTTTCTCGTTCCCGAAACAAAAATATCCTTTCTTTTTATTTCCAACAACTGGACATACATCCTATCAAGCCACCATAGACGCCCACCCTAAAAAAGATCTTTAAAAAAATCCCATAACAGCATTCGGCACTACAGATCAAGTCCTCAGTATCGAGTCATCATCGAGTCTGTAAAAGTACCTCGAATTTAATCTACTTAACTCGCCTGGATATCATTTCTAAGGGGTGTAGAGGAGCTCTCCCTTTTTCCAGCAATCGAATCGACTGCGCTATTCCCAAATGCCGCTTCCATTCGTGGAAGCGTCGCACTATTACGGATAACGTTTCACGGGATTCCCTGGTGACCCTTGTAGATCCCCTTTCTGTGCACTGTTCCCAAGCGGATGCCTTTGTCGCGTGACAAGGCGAGGATAACGCATTTGGGATTTCTGGGTTGCTACATCGAAAAGGTTTTCAAGCGTTTTGGCGAAAGAAAAAGCTTGGGTTTTTGTTATCTTTTAAAGGGAAAAGTTTAAGAGGCATAAGTTTAAGTTAAAGTGAAAGTTAGAGATACATAAGTTATAGTTAAGGCGAAATAGAAGCATCATTCGGCAGTCACGGTTCAAAGTCATACTTATCCACTTGATCAAAATATTCCATATTAAAAAAAACTGCTTAGCCGAGCTTCTGAGCATTACACCCGGCTTTTTTGATCATTCCTTCTTCCCTCTTTACCTTCAAAAACAAACAACAGCTCTGATTTTTTAGACAAATATCAATTAAATAAAAATTTATGCCAGGAAAACAAACATACATTTTTGCCCATTTCCTAACTGTTTAGAATGCTAAATCACTCAACAGGTTCAGTTTTTCTTACCATTGCATTTTTAATAATGATTCACCGAATAGCAAATACCATTTTTAAAAAAACTAAAAAGTTAAGATAGTTAAAAGTTAGCTTAAAAACAAATTATTAAAACTTTTCTTGAATACAAAATAATATCCTCTGTAGTAACAAAATAATTTGCTCTATAAATGTAAGTGTAATGTGTATAAATGTAAGACTTTACGTCAAAGTACTGCGTTTTTTCTCCTTCTTTGGAAGTGATGATTGCTTATCAGGTAGATACTATTTTCTTAAATTTGATGCGTATTTTAAACAATCATCAGCAATAATCTAAACTTTCCGATGATACTTTCAAAACATCAGTCACAGTTACTTGTCATCAGTTGCACTTTTATTATAAACCAGAAAGAAAAGAACACAAAGTTCTGCTAAAAATAGGTACTCAAACTTTGAGAACGTCATTGATTAGTAATAGCTCCGAATCATCATTATTCTCAAATTTAAGAACATGCATTTTTCTAATTTGGAATCGTGCATATTCTCGTGGGCGGGAATATTGAGAAAAAAAGTATCGAAGGGTAGAAGGGGTTTTGTGGAGTGGAAAAATCCTGCAGTATCCTCGGCGGAAAATCAGTAGATGACAGCACTGATGTTTTATGCCCATGGATGACAGTTTGGGATTCGCCGATGTATTTTGCCGTTGTTCGATCTCCTGATTTGAGGTTCCAACCTAAATACAGAGTTTAATCCAAATGCGTCATCCCATCCACAGTAGCAAATGAGTGTTTCGGCTATTGCTTTGTCATGCAAGCAATTTTTCACAAGATATGAGAATCGTCATAACAGCAAGATAAAACAAATTTGAAATGGAAATATCTTCTTGTTATTTAATTATTAATTTTTAAGCTTAAATTACTCCAAATATTCTGAAGAAGGCAACACTATTTTTTTTTAATTTATCAATTAGTTATTAAATAACCAGATGCTATTCAAATTTGTTTTATTTTGCTGTTTTGTTAATCCTTATACCTGGTGAAAAAAAGGATTTCATTGCAAAACAATATTTCGCAGAGATTGCTATAACAAAACAAATGCATTAGCTATGGATGTGATCAACCACTAAATATCCCTCTTAAGAAACTATAAATAACAAGCTTAAACTTCAAACATCATAAGGCGATGTTGACTTGGCAGTCTAACTCAGCTCTTTCAACCAGTAATTGTTTTCGTGTTATAAAAAAAACTTGCTAATGCATCAACAATACGAGAACTGTTTCAATATCAGGTTTAGAAGAGCCGTGAGAAAAAGTTTTGGTTCTTCGCCAATCAGGCAGAAGATAAATCACATCCAAGTGACAGGTTTCAGTTTGGAATTCCAAGGAGTTAAAAGTGACTTACTGCTGGGTATTAATCTGCATTTTGTTATTGCAAAAGAAGTCAATGGTTTTATTGTAATAATATTAAAAATACAAAAAAACGCTGCTTTATACTTTGATAAACAATGTATCATAGTATATAATTTAGAAATAACTTACTGCTGAGTATTAATCAGCATTTTGTTATTGGAAAAGAAGTCAATGGTATATTGTAAGAATATTAAAACACAAAATAACTTATTTGTACTATGATAAACATTGTATCCTTATCTGGTTTCACACAATAAGAATGATTTAGTTTACGTTTGATTTCAGAAACAATTTCTAGAATTTAAAAACTATGGATTTCTTTAAAAAATTCGCTTTTGTGTAGGTTTTAATGTATCTAAGGAAGAACTATTTACACATGGTCCTATAAACATGTTTGTAAATTTAAACCAAACATGTTTTTATTCATAAAAACAAAGATCACCCATTTATGTACAGGCTATTTAATTTGTATATCTATAATTTAAATAACAAGTTAAACTATAAAGATACATTAAGCTATTGCCATGCATTATATTTATTTTTAACAATTTCTCAGCTCTGTTCAGTTAAACTGAAAAACATTCCCTTTTTTAGAAACTTCATATCTAAGAAATATTTTTTTCGGAAAATGATTTTGCATTCAATGCACAAACGTTTTTTTTAAATTTAAATATGATTAAAATTTATTTCAAACGACTTCAAAACATGTTACAATCACCAAATAATGGCTTTTAAAAATGCACTTTAAAATACTGATAATCATCATTTTCGAAAAAAAACTAAATTTTTAACAACATTTACTAATTTAATTATTCCTACAATCCTAAATCCACTTCCAATGTTTTTCCATTTAAATATTAAAACCGACTACATTTATGATTTTACATCAACACTCAATCTGTATATCACATATTATTTGTACTTTTTAACAAAACCCAATTATTTCCTGTTTCATACCAACCTCCTAACCCTTCACGACGATTAAACTCCCAATAAATTGAAATCCACAAGTTTTCAAACACGTCTCTCCACGCGAAATAAGTTCTCAGAAAGAAATGATAGGCAGTAATGCAGAGGTATAATACCCCAAAAGAAATTTTTTATGACAACCGTTCCAGCACATATAACTTTTCCCCCGCTCTTTAACCCACTACTCTCTCTCTCTCTCCACGAAAGATATCGATAATACGTCAAATGATACTGACTCCAATGCCTACCGCACCACAATTGGCCATTTATCGCCATTTCTGAAATCGCCAAGAACCTTTTTTTGTTCGTTTATGATGCTAACGATGTAATAACCGTTTCCCTTTCATATGCTCTCTGAAACTGAGAGACACAGAGAAGACAAATATTCGGTTTCGCAAAATAATTTTTATTATTTTAAGGTATATTTTGTTTGTTTTCATTTTTGGAATATTAAAACTGTATAGATTTCATAATTACTTTTCAAGCTCGATGCTAATTCAACATTGACCATCAATGTAATCTTCTTAATATCCAATTATAAGGGTTTTTTATTAAAGGTTTGAACTAGTTAATTTTCATTCTGTTGAAGTTTAAGCATGAATGAAGTATTAATTTAATGTCATCAATTTATACCTTAAAATATGAAAATTATACAAATATTGTATTTCTATTTTCTATATTATATGAAAATTATATAGCAAATAGAAACTACTTAAAAAGTACACCACGTAAGAAATTTTTTTGTTCTCATTCTTTAAAACCTGTATTTCGATGTCAATTTCCAATTTATCTTAGCAAAAAAGTTTTTAAATATATAATAACAAAAAGATTGCGAGTGATCGAAACCGTTCTTCAAAAATAACCCCAACCCTTTACTCCCATTCTTCCAAAACGGGCCATATTCCATCTCGTAGTTGTGGGCATCAAGTGATTCAGTATTAATTGCGGCGCATTTAAATTAAGACATTTTGCCGGAGCGCCGCTATGATCCGGCCCCTCACTATTGATTGGGCGCGAGGATTATAGCTTCTCAGGCTCTTATAGTGCATCTTGCTCCACCCCCTGCTTACCCCGCTCCCCAACCCCCCTCTGCCACGATCCAAACCTCCCTCGTGCTAGCTTCAGTTGCGTCAGAGATTTCGGAAACACTGGTTGTCAGTGAGAGCGTTTAGCACCGTTTCCGCGCTAATAGGTCGTGCTGTTTAGGTCGAGCGGCTGTTTTGATTTTAGAGATAGGTAGAGTGGAGGTGCTTGTGATTGTAGTTTTCGAGTGTTTGTTTGTGTTTTACGCGTGAGGAGATTTTTTGACTGTTGTTTTAAAAAAGGTAAACAAACTTGGTGAAGTTGTGTAATTTGATGGTGTTTATAGTGAACTTCTTTCGAGATAGGCTGTGTTTGACTACAGTTATGGCAAAACATTGACATTCAACTTTTTGTGACTGGATTTAATTTAGAAATTATTGCATTATATCTATGAAGTATTTCAATTATATTTGTAAGTAAACAAAATTTTAAGCTTAAATAGTTCAAAGAGAAAGATTTTAAAAAACTATTCCGGAGTGTAAAGGGTTATTGATGTTTTATGTACAAAAATCTTACTGTCATGATTCAAATATTAATAAGAGAGTACAGTCTCACACAAAATTAATTTATGTATGCATTTCAATAATGTCAACGAAGAATTGCCATCAGAAATGAGTTTGAAGAAGTACTCTCTTGGCACTTTAGGACTTTAAAAATCCTTAGGCGGAGTTTCAAGTAACATTGACTGATTTATTTTAAAAGTTAAACTTCAATATAAATTTAGTTCTCACACGGTATCCCGATGCAAGAATACTACATGATGCAACAGGCCAACGGCTGTGGGTCCAATTCGCCTTCCCATTTCCAGAACCACCACCAATATCACCACCAACAGCAATCCTCTTCACCGCCCATCCAAGTACCATCAGTGAATGGAGTAAGGACATGGCACCCGCACGTTTACGGGAAACCACCCAGGCATCCCACGCCTCACTTCATCGCCGACATCCTCGGCTTCCAGGAGAGGTACTCACCAGAAATGTCCAGCAACTTCTGCAACATGACTGTCACTCCTCCACCGTCACAGGAAGCTCTCATGCCTGTACCACTGATCAACGGTAACTGCCTGCCCACCAAGCAGCAGTTCATGCAACAAGAAAGAACTTTCGAACAGCCTCTGAACTTGTCATGTCCAGACAGCAAGAAGTCTTCGCCCTTCCCCAACACCCCGGTCTCCAGCTCCTGTTCACCGACAACAGGAGCTTCAGTTGACTATGACCACAATAATGACTCGATCGTCATACCCAGTGTGGTGTGCAAGTTGAGGATGGATCTGGCGCAGAAGCCAGTCACGCCACCCATCTGCAATCCTGTCAGGACTTCGCCTGTCAATGGCACCCTGTGCATGAGGCCTGGTGACAACTTGGTGACGGGGGTCTGTCACAAAGATGGTCCACCCGTGGCTACGGCGGGGATCACCAATGCCCAGGTCATTCCGGAAGGAGCTCAGATGCCTGTAAAAGGTATGTGCTTTCGGGTTTTAATTTGAACTTAAAAAGAAACGCCTATGTTATTGAACAAATAGACGAATGTTTTAAAACGTGTTTTAATCATTTCTTATTATTTACCGATAGCTTAATTTTAAAAATTAAATCCATTTCATAAATGTTCCCTATTCTAAATCAAACAATGCATCTCCTTGCGAAAATAACCGCTCTTCATGTGAATTTTTCTTTATAAATCATTCCTTAATGACGTTTATATTTACTTATCACATTTTCTAATCAATTGCACTTAGCAATAAAACTTATGATCAATAATTGAACCCTTAAATAAAAGGGCATTAAAAACAATTTCGTTTTAAATTTCTGAATCATTTTAAATTTTTCGAATTCCTTACCTTGTCACTCATAATAACTTATTTCAATTCATTTGTTTTTGTTTCAAAAAGTAGTTTTGGCAGCCTAAAACTGTAAAATGCCAAACCTGAAACAAAACTTTACAAATCAATCTTAATTCTATTAAATGCATTATATTTCTTTATTTCAGTCAAAGTAGTATTTCAAATTTTTGATTAAGATCCTTTTCAATCACAAATCTATATTTTATAAATCCTTATAATATCTTGATACTTTCAAAAAATCCGAAACACTTTTAACAAAAGCTTCTCTTAAAGGTATTTTTATTACACACATTTACTAATAAATTACTTTAAATTTCCGCAGAAAATGCATTAGATGATTTTAAAAGGGTTCTTTTTTAAAAATATTTTGAATGGCTTATTACACATGTAAATGAAGCGTAATGGGTTTTACGATGTTCTGAATTTTATTGAGAGGAACTTAGTTGATTCAAAGAAACCCATTAATCACCAACACTCACAGAGATTGTTATCAAACGAATCGTAGTACGATTGTTATCTCTCGAAAGCATTGCTATTAATATCATTTGTAATGAGATTGTTATCTTTTTAAAACGTAAATAGAACTAATGTTTTAACCTTACTGTCACCATTTAAGAAAATGATGAATCATCACTCAAGATGTTTGTTTAGTTTAAACCGTATCTTTTAAACACTTCGAAATAAATTGTTTTATATTGTTTCTTTAAAACAACTCATTGAAATTCAATTGCATTGATATTCGACTTATAAATGTGTGGCTTTATACGAATGTTTTTATACAAATTTCATATCGATTATGAATATATATTGAAAATACAGACAGATAAATAAGATTATTTTTTTAATTTAAACTTTTAAAATTATGGTAAATCGTTTTTTTTTTAAATAAATTAAATTAATCAAAATCTATCAATAATATTTAGGTTCTCAAACACCTAATTTTACCTCGTTTTGTTTTCAAAGCAAATTTATTCATAATTCCTATTTCAATCCTTATTAGGCCAAATAAATCTTCTAAGGAATCCTTATTACAACACGAATTGAATTTATCTCAGTAAACGTTTCAAATTTTATTTGAAATTGCTGTAACCCAATCATAATATGGTTACCAATCTTTATATGAGGTAAAATAATGAACTCTAAAGTTTCTATTTACCGTATCGACACGTTTTTCCTTAAACAAACTGAAGGTAACAACATTGGAAGCCATAAAGGAACATTGGAAGCGATGAATTGTGAAATTAAGTCGTGTTACAGAGGTCTAAAATGAAGCAGTGCATTTTCATTGAATATATATTATATTCACTTAATTTATATATCTATATATTCTCACAGCAGAACCAGTGGCTTTAATATGCGTAAACGTTATAAAGGACAACGAAGTAATATTTTACTTCTTCCGAACAAATGAAAATAACATATTTATTATTAGCACTACATTATACTCTCCAAATTTAAAATTAAAAGCATTACACCTTATTTTCGACATGTTTAGAAACCTCTTATCGTATAGCTGCGTTCGCAAGGAAAAGTTAGTTATTTTACATTTTACTGATAGCAATGCCATCTATTTTTCAGTTGATTCCTTTGCTTCAGATTCTGAAACCCTTCAAGCTTAAAAGCACCCTTCCCTTCATATCAATTTCCTTCAAAAACCGACCTATTCCAGGCACATTTCTCAATTCGTGTGACACAAAAAAAACACCCCCACAGACCGTCTGCCACATCTCCCATCCGGCATTTAAAATTGTCACCGCCATTGCTATCGCTAAGTACCTAATCCCTACAGGAGACAAGGGGGCGATTTCATCCTTTTGCTATTTCGTCAACCTCTATGCCATAATTCTTATAAATGGAAATATATAAGCACTTGATTTTTTTTTATACCTTGTCGTGCTATGAATGGAACTTGAAACATATCTAAACAATTAATTTGCAGAGCCAGAACACTGTAACGTTCATACTTTCGTACGTTCATAATTTTTCAGAAAAAATAGAAGGCTGTCACTGATTCCTCAAAAAAATTAATGTATTATTTTAATGAATTAAAAAAATTCCCTTTAAAAAGTTGCAAACACATACTCAGAATAGTATTTCTATTTTGTGGGTCTGCCATTACTTAGAACAAAAAAAACTCCTCCGGCAGAAAAAGCTTCAGTTACATCTCTCAAGCAATATTTAAAAATATCGGCAAGAATCACAAAGTTCCTAATAAACAAAATTCAGATATGTACTGAAAAATAATAATATCATTCATATCAATAAATTTCTAAATTAAAAAAATCCGTTTAGAGCGTAACTTTGTCGTTTAACTATGTGCACAAACTAAAAAAAGAATACGAAAGTTAATAACTTGTCTGTGTGTGTTTCATCTTTGGCATGTTCAAACACTTTCTGGGTTGGATTTGGCTGATTTACCGTTGCCAGAGATCTATACGAGGGCCTTCGGCAAAGGGGTGGTTTGGGGGTGGGGGGAGTAATTAAGAATCACAGTCATGTGACGAACCGTCACCTGAGTTGACACCCAACGCAACTTTATAAGGGTGACATCGTGCTCTTCGTTGCGGGTTTGGAGTACATTTAAAGTCCTCTACATGGGGAATTTATGCGTCGGACAATTTGGTCAGACAGACAATGTATATAGGTGGGCAGTTATTTTGGCAATGCCCATCGCCGAACCTGGGACCTTTCGCTTGCAAGGCAAGGGTCGTACCGACTTTGCTCCAGCCTCCTCAAACCCTTTCAGGAAATTACCCAAAAGACATAACTTATTTCACTACAGAATAGAGGCACTACCTCTACTATAACAATAAATACTCGTTAAAAATGTCAAAGTACACCACACCGCCTACCATTACATTGCCATACCAATCCATTCCAAGATACATTTCCAAATACCTATCAAACAAAACACTTTCCAAACAGCGTCTGTTACATCTCCCAGTCAACGTTCAAAATTGTCGCAAGCATCATCTCCTAATCCTAACAGGAGACACGAGGGGTGAAAGCAGCAGTATCCATTCGCCATTTCGCCACCCTCTGCCGTCAACATAATTCAGATGTAACGACGGAAGGCCGTGATTATTTGAGCTTTGATGCACGTTGGGGAGGGAGTTGACATGCAGGAGAAAAGACAGGGATGTGAGCAAATGAAAAGGATATATAACGGTGCATTTCCGGGGGTACTTGAAGTTTGTTGGAATAAAAAATCTTTAAATCTAGAGTAGCTTGAACATTGAGGGATGTAAGAATTTTGGTGAGAAGTAACCCCCCAAAATTATGTTGAAGATGATATTGGTTTGATTGAAATGGTCTGCATTGTTAAAATATGCTTGGTTTTACCAAAAATATGGTGTTTAGTTGCTGCAACAGCTGTGTGGGGAAATGTTTCACCATATTTTAGGTATTCGGTTGAACCAATTCTCAGATTTTTGTTTTCGAAACCGGTAAAATTGTTCAACCGAATACCGAAAATATGGTGAAACATTGCACCACATAGCCATTAGTTACTAGGAACCATGTTTTCGGTGAAACCAAGCATAAAATTTTCAATAGTGCGGATGAGGTATTTGAAATTTTTTAAACTTAGGTTAGAATATGAGGACCCATGCTGTCCAATAATTACCCCACTTATGTGATCATCAATGAACATTTTCTCCAAATTTTCAAAATATTGAGTTACTTAAAATGAAAAACAATAATGATACTTAATTCGTACAATAGTGAGGTTCCCAGGGAAAAAACTTCAATACAATTCAACCATTATTTGATTAGATATGGAGAAAGTTATATTTTTCTCTACCACATAAGTCAAGCTGCCCTACTAAAGCTCATTTAACAGCTATTACTGGATTTCTTTTTAATAACTTTATGAAAGTCGAACAATGCTGTTCATTTTATTTCAACTTTTTATCAGGTCAAATTAATTCTAATGATATTTGAGTAATTTCATAACATCCATTTGCATGCAAGTGTAACACGAACTCAAGATACAAAACTAGATAGACACAGAAAGAAACAAAAGGAATTAAAACAAAAATATATACTAAACGCGACAGATTTTAATATATTTTGAAATAAATCCAAAAGTTTAACAAATATAATTGCCATTAAACTATGAAATCGTGAAGAACATATTTATTTTCACGTCATTTTCCCCTTTTATTCTTAGATTTAAACATAATATGATATACGATGAATTAATTTCAAAGCTTTTTCTATTTAATTACTACGTAAAATAATTCCAGGAATTATATGACGAATCTGAAATAGGTTTTAAAAAATATTAACAACAAATATTTACGTCATTCATCATCGTTAACTATCTATATGACTCAACTAAAAGCAAAGTTCATTACACCACTTACAATTTAAAAAAAAAACATTATTTAAAACTTATCATAAATAATAAAGAGACACACGTTTTGTAATTGATCAAGTTAAAATTCGTAGAAACGCTTATCTAATTTCAGGAAAAATCGTTTTGTATAATTTTAAACACTATTCAAGAGAAATTTAAATGATGTCAACTTTTAAAATGTTATTAAAATCACTATTACAGAAACCAGTTTTTAGAATGAAAGGTAATTTATTGCGAATTTTGATAGAAAATGTTTTTCGTCGTTTACAAGTAATGAATTAAAATTGTGACAGCTGTAGCATAACAAGAAGTCTGCTTTTATTTATGACGGATTACTGTTTGGTTATTTGATTCAATTTTCTAAATAATTCGGATAATTCCTAGAAATTTTAAGCTTGCAATGACGAACTTTAAAATTTTTATCTCGATAATTCAAAAAATTGAAACCATTTATTAAGTTTTTCTTTAATTAAAAAGGAAAAGGAAAATTTTAGTTGAAGAAGTTTCTTAACTTTTTAGAATATTTTTTTCATTTTTGTAAATGATAAAGCACAGGAATTCGTAAATGAAACCACAATTATCAAGCAGATTTATGTATG
Organism: Oedothorax gibbosus; assembly: GCA_019343175.1. Classification (NCBI taxonomy): domain Eukaryota; kingdom Metazoa; phylum Arthropoda; class Arachnida; order Araneae; family Linyphiidae; genus Oedothorax; species Oedothorax gibbosus. The sequence continues at coordinate 20,592,494 of CM033279.1, forward strand.
TTTTTTAACAAATTGAATAAACCAGGCGTTTTTTAATTGAAGAGAATCTTTAAATAACATTGAAAATGAAGTGTTGTGCCTAATTTTTTATCATGACGTTATTGTTGCTATTATTATTATTGTTTTATTTTATCACACAAATTATAGAACTAGTAATAGTTTTATTTTTTGATAAATACTTTAGTTTTATTTACTTAGCACTTCATATTAATTTAATTACATTGTAATACCGAGTATTCTTTGTCACTGTCCCTGCTACTGGAAATAAAATACATTGAAAGAAATTTAAATGTTAAGTTTTTGTAATATACTATTATGAAGCATACGAGCTCTTAACATTGACGATAAAATTGTCAGATATTTAAATATTTTTGTTTCCTTAAAATTTGTATCATTATAATACGAACGGTTATCAAAGATAATGAACTGAACTAATATAGTTTGTGTTCATCTACATGGAAAGTAGTTATGTGTTAATCGGTAATAATTTAACGTATTAGTTATTTTAACGTACGACGATAGACGATACCGTTTTTGAAATATTCTTTCCTCCAACGGGGCTGCTTTATTGGCGGTCAAGCCGCTGTAGACTCGGCATATTCCCCAGAACTGAGAGCCATATTTTTGCGGCACTATCTAGACAGCTCTCACTACCAATTTCGACGCTCAAATTACAATGAATCTGAGCTCTCTGTGGATGTTAAAGCATGCCGAAATCGATGTTTTTGGAATATTGCAATGTGTATGTAAATTATTAAATACTAAACTCAATTTTCTCTAATTTTAAAATCTATAAACAATTCATTGAACTGTTCGTGTGTCTGTTGGCACAAGATAGACTGTAAAGACTAACTGACAAAAAGGGACTTCCGAAAATAGTTCATCACTGTCATTAAAGTAATTAATTCCCTTATTTTTCTTTGTTTAATGAAGTCCTCGCTTTTGATAGGATTAACTTTACTTCTTCTATTAGAAGTTAATAAGATGTCCATAAATCACGCTGTGAAGAATGATTCGCAGCATAAGAAAAAGTTTCATAAAAACACAGAACCCTATCTTTAAAAAATTAATAGCGAGATATCTCAGAGTGAAGGTCTGTTGGGAAATTAATTGTATTTGACCTGATTTAAGTAACTCTTTTTAAAAAGAAAATTGTACTTTTCTGAGAAGTTTTGAATTTTTTACATATTTTAGTAGATTTTCGTAAGGTTTTTTTATAATTTTGTCCTGGTAAAAAAAAATCTTAAAGATTTTTTAGAGCTCAAAATTATCTAAACTATTAATTAGGTTTTTTTTATTGAAAGTTTGGAGAAAGTCAGTTTAAATGTTAGTTAACCTCTTTTTGTAAATAAGTTTAATAAACCTTTTTAGTAAATGTTCCTTCATATAGTCAAATCACTGTAGAATGAAAACGCCTACAGTAAAAAAAACTGTATCAAGTTAAAATTGTTTAACTGAATGATGATTTAACTTATAATTTTTTTCCGGAAAAAAGGTAAAAACAAATCTAACTTGCAGTTATTAGATTATTTTAGAATCTATTGTTTTTATAAAAGAGGAGTTCAACACACTGTAGTTACGAAATACAAAAGTTTATTTTATGAAAAATTAATAATTTCATGTTCTGACAAAAAAATGAGTATGAAAACATGAAGTGTTTTGCCCTTTTAGGTTAAGAGTGTTTGGGTAGTACATACCCCAATTGATTTGATTTCTTTGTGTAAATAGAACATAGGAATTAAAGATAATATTATTAATACCTGTATTAAAACTCCACTCTCGAACATGCCTTTAAATACCTGCAATCTGTAAATAAAGTACCAACGAATACAACAACAAAAGAAACAATTTTCATTCAGAGTTTGACCAAAATAAAACCAACATTTTAACTGGAAAGAATATTAACATGCATTACTACCATAGAAGGTAGTATAATAAGTACTAATAAATGGCTAGAGCAAGATACTAAAACCAGCTAACGAAGAGTCAAAAGAAACATAAAAGCATCATCAAGAAACCGATATGGGTTAAAAAGCATTTGTAAAGGAAGCTCCAAATATAAATTCTAAAGTCTTTAGGATGTTTGTAAAAAAAGCAGAAAGATGTGGAAGTCGTATCAAAGAGTGGAACGAAGCCTTATGAAAGAGGGGAACCCGTCAAACTAAACGCTTCGATTGTCACGAAGTGAGGGTAAAGTGTGGCTGTTCTTTTCGACGTTGGCCTTGACAACGAGTCAAACCATGGCGTCGAAAAGAAATATTACATAAAGTAATAAAAGTTGAAATTTTGGCTTTAAATTATAAGTTAAGTTTAAAGGTATTGAGTGTTTTGTTTGACTTCAGTGTCGGAAACACTCTTCGATATTAGGCTAGCTATTTATTAACTGTACGTATTTCAATGAAATAAAAAAAAACCATGTTACAAATATTTTGGTTTAAAAAAACACTTAAAATAAAAGGTATGCCTAATTAATAAGTACATTTATAATTAAATGTTTCTTTTGCTTCTCAAATATATGGTTTACCGAAAGTTACGTAAAACTACAAGATTTAACTTTTAATAGTTCTATAAAATAAAATAAAAAACATTACGATTTAAAATTTCATCATTTTACAATTTATTATATGTGTTACATAATTATGTGAAAGTCAAGTGCTACAGCTTATTTTACATTTTCAAATTTTATAAATTGTTAGCATTAACATTCAGTACAGACAGTTATTGTGTTCAAAAACCACTAAAAGCATACTTATGCTTTCATTGGATCCCCCTCACCGCTATTTTTAATCTTACTCGCAATCACTAAATACCCCTAGAAATAAAAACCAAAAGTCTTCATCTTACTTTAAGAGCTTTACGCCACTTCCAAAAGGATTTCCCCCATAATAACATTCAAGAGAACAAAATAAGTAAGAAAATAACCCAACAGGAAAAAAAAAACACCTGCTCTGTCAGACTTTTTCCCGTCTTATTCAAGCACCCACCCCCTCTGTTAGTACCCTTCTACAACTCGCTTTCTTAGTCTGGCAAAATTGCAATTGACATCTTATTAAAAATTAGGTTTTTCTGAGTACAAATGCTTTAAAATATTCGCATTTAAATGAAAAAATTCCTAAAAGTTCATTTAGGGAAAATCAAATCGTCAGAAAATAAACGTTCAATGTAGCTTTTATATTTGAAACTATTTTTCTGTGTCGAATAAATCTTTAACTTTTATAACCAATGTCACTTTAAGAGAGAATCGAAGTGAACTAGCATTTTGATTGAAAATCTAATGAATAAAACGTATTATTATAAAGACATTACGAAAAGCGGATAAAATCTGGAGGTCTGGAGTATTATAAATTATTGATTTAGCTTACGAATTGTTATGAAAGCGAACTTTACTTAAATACTAATTAATGGGCTTGGGATTTGATAATTTTGATAAAAACAAAGTTTTATTTTAATTACTTTAAACAATTACATTCTATAATTGTCATTTTAGCATTTTCTGCAAATACGCACGCAAAGCTTGAAGACTGTCTTGAATACTGTCTATCCACCCACAAGCACACATCCTTTACCACTATGACAAACCTTCTTCTTAGATTTTTTTTTACCTCAGATTCGATTCTTCTTCTTTTCCGCATGTAAGAAAAGGAAAGAAGTGGAAGGGGCTTATTCGCAAGAAGTAGACTCTCCTGCAGGAAAAAGATACACAGGAGAAGAGGTCCGTGGGTATCTGATTACAAAGAAAGAATCAGAGATACTAGTTTTTTGGTCTTACTTTCTTCTTCTTGTATGCGGTCCTACTATTCCCACGGGCTTGCGATCCTTTTGAGAATCGTCCATGTCGGGCTTGTAATTGGTCCATCGTGGTTTGAGGGAGATGGCAGACTGGACCTATGAAACGGTACTTCCAGGATTGTTTAAGAGGGCTTTAGTTGAAATAAAGCAGTTGGAATCTGAGATTTTGTGATTTGAATGGTTGTCACTAGACGATTGTATTCTAGCTGTAGTGAATAATATTTTAGTTGGCAAAAGATTTTGATAATGTTTTTTTAAAGATCAAAGTAATATAAGTTGATTACTTTGAATTATCACTTCCACGTAGCAGCATTTATGTTGAAGTATTTGTTAAAGATCTTCAATTATAACTTTTCAAAAACAAATACAAAAAATTTGCCGGATGGTGTAAAAGTTAAATTAGGGAGCATAATGTCTAAGTCAACAAAATGATAAAACTGAGTACAAAATTGAATACAAACTAACAAATATTTTATATTTATATGGGTGTTAAGAATTGAAATTTTGAGGTTTAACGGAAACCGACGTGTAATTACAAAATAAAGAATTAAATTTGATTTTTAACTTTCATCTTGCTTTATGTATATTGTTCACGTACGTTTAATCCTTGACTTCGTGGAGTCTTTTTAGATTTGAGAAATATTGTACTTATAACTTATTCGTTGACCTGATTAGAGAATACCAATTCCTTAGGAAAAAGCTCTTAATGACTCAAATATAGATGCATATTTTTTTGAAAATTTGAAGCGAATAATTTATTTTTCAAAATTTGATTAAATATATGGATGATGTTTTAAAACAAATTATAAATGATATGTTACATAATACTAGTTAATTTGGTCTTTTGGGATAACAAGGAAAATATTACGGGTATTTAAGGATTTTCACCCTTCTCTCAATCGCTCTCTCTCTATTCTTCTTTTTTTTATATTCTTCAAATATAAGACAGAAAAGTATTTAACACAATAGTGAATTTAATTGAAATGATAAATAGGTGTGATACACTTTTTACGCATCTTTTTTAGCCTCTCTCTCTCTTTCTCTCTCTCTCTCTAATTTGGCTTCTCTCTATTCATCGCTCTGTTATATTCTTCTTTCTTTTATATTCTTCAAATAAGACAGAAAAGTATATAACACAATTATGAATTTAATTAAAATGAAAAATAGGTGTGATACACTTTTTACGCCTCTTTTTTAGCCTCTCTTATCCCAACTGCTTGGAAAATAAAGAGAATATACGAGAATCTGAGCGGTTAAAGAAAATGTTGGGATTCGTTCATTGCGTATTTTCCCTAGTTCCATAAAAAGTAAATAAATGCATGAATTATAACGAGAAAACTTTACATAAATATTTATTTTTATTACAATAATCACAAAACAAACTGCTCGCAAGACCACAAATACAGCAACCCTTTTAAATAACCTCTTTACATCACTGATCACTCCCAATTCCATTGACTGCATCGCTCCTTAAATTGCCCCTACAGCCCTTTACAATAATAACATAAAAAAAATAATAAGATCACAAAGAAATGATAAAACGATGCAAAAAAGAATGAATGAGAGAGTGAATAAACATGAAAAAAATAACAGAAAAAAAGCTACAGTTTGAAAAAACATTAAGCGGTTTTCTGCAAACAAGAAAGCATGCAGTTCCTCAACAGAGGTGGAGAAAATCACTTGACATTATTTGGTATTCGGCGAGCGTTCGAGACATCTATAGGGTCTTGGGGTATTTATTCTCCCTGCTCCCGTTTTCCCCTTTTTTGCCCTGCCATTTCCCCATTCGTGTTTCCCCAGAGCCCTTCAATTCTTTCCTATCAATTCGCCCCCATTTGAAGGGTTGCTCGGGTACCGGATTTCGGGCGCTTTTTCACGGTAATCCTTTATCGCCAACGATCGCCAAGTGCTTTGGGGTAGAAATGGAAGTAATAAAATGCTTGATAAGCAAGAATAAGTGCTTTTGGAGTAATATTTCAAAATTAAATCGAATCATTTTTATATGAAATAATAAAAGATATTTGTAACGCGCGCGTGGGTGGTAAGGCTTTTACAAAAGAAATTAATTTGAAAAACAAATTTCGTATTTTACCCACTGCCAACTTAAATAACAAGGCCAGAGAAGCTCTCCCAATCATGAGCGTAGAAGGAAATTTTGACGTCACTGTTCCGAGTGCCGAAGATTGAGAAACTAGTTCGGGCTCATTCGGAACCCTAAAAATGTGGTCAGCCGTGAACGAGTGCTTCCGAAAAGGTTTCGAGACAGGTTGTCTTCATCTTCGGAACAACGTCACTCGGAACTATGACATCAAAATTTCCGTCCCCGAGCGTGTTTGGGAGAGCTTCTTTGGCCTTAGTAGTTGAGTAGGCCGTGATTTTACCATCACTGATATAATCTTAAAAGTTATCCTAAAAATAAAATACTTGATAATAGTTCTTTTTATGGTAATAATTTTTTACTTAGCCCAATTTCTGAGATAAACAGTTCAAATTGAATGACTATAATAGAACAAAAATTACTACTCAAAGAAACTCAAATAAAAGAGCATAAAAAGTAAAATAAGATTTTATTACGTATTATTCATTTTCATTCAATATATAGAAATTAAAGTTGTAAATTACACTTTTGGCCTTATTTAAATATAATATACTCTAAATTATTCAGTATATGAATTACAAATTTAATTACGACTAGTTGTTTAATTGTTTGAAGCATACATCACGAGTTAAACTATTGCGTTAGTGTGAGTATAGTTCTTTATTTGGGAATTCTACTGAATTTCAGCATTGTAAAATTTTATTTTTGCACTACCCATACACTCTGCACATTGTAAAAACATTAAAAGGCTAAAAAAACATATTAAAACAATTATTTCTTACTTCCCAATCGCATTTAATTTTGTAAAACTTGTTATACTCATAGCCGCTTGAAGCACAATTACCCTTCAGTTCAATTGAAATGTAAAAAAAATGTATACGCAATCACCAATGCGTTAATGTACCAGACGAATCAATACTAAGTTTTTTATATAAATTTCGTATGAACCTTTTGTTAAACCGACAGACTGTCCATTAATCGGGAAATTTCTGTAACGAGCTATTGACAGTACCGTTGAATGTCTCATAACGAGCTATTGACATGGTGTTGAAATGGGGTAACGAGTTGATGAGATACAGACATGAAGTAACTTGGATATGCTGTAAAGCGACACGATAATAGAGCAAAATGTTATTGGAAAGGAGCAGAAGGTAAGTAGGCTGAGGGACAGAAGGTTGTAAATTGGTAATAATTAAAAATAGGGATCTAGTAATATAGGTTGTGGGTTTGGAATATCAGAGTTTATATTTGTTGAAGAAAATAAATGGTCATTTTAATTGGGTAAAAATTATAAAAATAAAGATTGAATAATGTTACACTGTATAATAAGGATTGAATAATGTTATACACTGTAAAATAAAGATTGAATAATGTTACACTGTAAAATAAAGATTGAATAATGTTACACTGTAATTTGTGTAAGATTACATCAAATTATGTGGTTACTTTTTACATCACAGTGGTCTAATTTTTGTTTTACAGCAAATTGGTTTTCACGGAGTATAGAGTCTTATGAACAACTTACTAGAATAGCGTTCAAACAAAGAGGATGAATGCATGTAACCAATGCCAGTGAAGCAAGCAGTTTCGCTGGCACCACACAATAAATTTTACATCATATGTAAATTCAGGAGGATGGTAGCACTTTTACCATCACACTTTGATAATAAAATAGAAGGTTTTTTTTAAAGTTTTTTAAGTGGTGGCGTTGGTGTGGTGGTTAGAATGCCTAACTCCCAAGTTGTCTTTAGAGGTTCGTAGAGGAGGGTCCATATTTAAAATATTCATATAGGTCCACGTAGACCAATATCCTTGCGGCGTCGATAAATGAGTATCAAGCTTTTTTGAGAAGTTACTTTGGGTTTTATATTCAAACTTGTCACTCGGCATGAACAATTGCTATTATTAGTATCTCAGGCCCAATAGCTACAGAAACGGAGGTGGGCATTGAATCAAAAATAAATGGGCTTGTGGTAGATATTTAACTTATACTAACACATTTTAAGGCGTTTATGTTTTTCAATGATTTTAATAGGTAAGATCATAATATTAAAATTAAATAAAAAAAATATATAAGCTAGAGAGGAGAATAAATAAAAAGTGAATAATAGATGAGTTAGTCTTAGAGAAACTGTTACCTAACTACTTATTTACTAATTATATCAAATATTTTATATTTTAATATAATATAATATGTTAACCCAAAACTCGCGCCAAAAGAAACAAAGTCATATCCTAATCGCAATTGTTCTGTGTATTCAAAAATAACTTAGAGTATATACATTTAGTTTTCTTTAGCACTTCAATATCAAGTCCATAAACATTTTTAAAACTAGAACAAAAAAATATCAATATAAATTTGAAACAATATCTGAAAACTATCAATAGCTGTCCTGTCTTACATTTTAACAAAGAAATATTTTTAATACTTTCTTAGTATGGAAAATCGAAAGACATTATAAACATTAAAAACAAGTTTAAAATGTTATACAAAAGCCTTCTTCCCTTTTAAATGTTTCACAAATGTTCAATTGTTGTAGCAAACAACAATCAAATATTACATAACAAGCATAAGTTTAAATAAAGGTATTATTACTAACTTTGGTTTGTTTTCAAAAGTTAGAATTCTCAGTAAATGTGCTGTTTTATATTCTTTAGATCAGATGCAACCATGGATGAAAATAGCTTGTTACTTTTTCTCTAAGACTCTAAAATGCTATATTTTATATTGCTTAAACATGGAATTCAAATATCGAAATACCATAAAATATAACTTTATAGCATTATATTATATACTTCAGCCTTTATTGACTTTTTTCGAATTTATTGAATTTTATATGGACTTTAGACGGAAAAGAATGCGTTTTATTTTGTGTGATGTTTAAGTTTCATTTCGTTAAAACATTTATCGAACAGTATTCCAAATCTTCTTTTAAATTTACAAAACGAACATCCTCTTAGTATGTTTATGATGAATCAAATCGCTTTTGAAAATGTTCTTTTAAGCATAAATAAGTAAAGACAAAAACAAACTATTTCTAAAGTTATGATATTTTAAAAGCCTATTTCATTAATAACGAAACTATATATATAGTAAATAGTTTTGCAAACTTTAATTAACAATAGGTATAACGAGACTATTTAATGCGCAATACACGCATTAAAAATACAACTGAAATAAGAAATAACATGAAAGTAGTATAATGGATTTCATTTTGAACATTTTATTTTTAAACTACAAGAATTATTTTCACCTAAAGAATATAATTAAGTATAAAATCTTAAATTTATACTTCTGCCAGACACCAATCCGATTTCATTCAATAAAATCCAGTAACATTTTTATTATTTTCTAAAATTAAAACTATTTTACAATTTTTGTATGAATTTAGTAGTATTTTGATAGCAGTAACACAATTCAAATTAGTTTTTTTAATTACGATTCTTAATATTTTCCTTGACAACAAACATTAGTATTCCATATAATTGATATTATACATATGCATATCATTTGAATAACTCTTACTAACGTTTAAATAAAAATATAGCATTTAAAAAAATTAGATACTAATACTGATTTTAAAACTAATCGTTATATCATAAAACTTTATTTAATGTTACATTGTACAAACATAATGAAGATCAATGCTTCATCAAACATAATGAAGATCAATGTAAAGTTTTCATTATTATTGTAGTTACGATTCAAAATCATCATTATTTTACCAGAGCATATGAGCACAGTGTTCCCCATTTCTAAACTGAATATTCGATATTTCGAGTTAGATTTTGTATTTTACATGCGGAAAACAATAATTTTTTATCTTGACATTTTAAAGGAAATTGAATTTATGTGTAAATTTAATAATTTTATAAAAATTGATAGGGAATTGTACTGTACTGTCAATAAACCCAGCTTAAAAAGCTATTTATATGATCAACCCCAGTAATAAGTTTTGTTGAAGGAGGGGACTTACAAAAGGTAAAGAATCGATTAAATCCAACAGTTTCTATTGTACTTTGATATTTTTACGTTTAACTCTTCATCGGAAATGAATATTATAGCTCTTTTCCTTCGTGAAATTAAAACTTTTTTAATTGTGTTGAACTGTATGAATTTCCTTACCACTGTACTTCCTTCTATTGTAATTATATAAAAGAATTAATTTAAAATAATTCCCAAAACACTGAACTCGTCTGATAGCCAAAATGCTCTCATAAATTACTTTGCATTCTATGAAATCGCGAAATATAGACCTTTAAATATAATTTTAAGAAATTACCGATTGCTCTGAATTGTGGAAATTAATACGACGAAGTAAGTCATCTTGAACAAAATTCTGATCTTAACTCATTTTCGACAAGTTTCATCTATAATAAATATCTGACTATTTTATTTAATGAATGGGGTTTTATATTCTATTTCTACTCTCTCTCCGACGATTCTCAACAATCCCCTATAAACACTTACATAACCTCAGGACCATTCATAATCCAGCATACACACACATTCGCCAAAAGCGTCGCCAAGTCGAGTAGTAGCCCTCTCGGCGTCGAATAACATCATCAGGATGGATTCCCGAGTTTCCCTCGGACTTTCCACCGCACTACAGTCGGCAGGGTTCCCGCCGACTCAATATCCCGCTTTCCCTGCGGGGGAGAGCTAGGGAAAAAACGCAAGTGTCCGTATAAAAGCGGCATAACTCACATATATGGATCGTTATAAACTGTAGTGAAGTAACTCCTTTTTTAGACTTATTTCGGGTTATTATAAAAATGTGGGTTCCAAGTCATAATTTGACTTGGCAGTGAACTTGACTAAACAGTGAACACTTGACTAAATCACTTGACTAAACAGTGAACTATATGATGCTAGAAGCCTATCACAGTTAAACAGCACTGTATACTGATCAGAGATAATGTGACAAAGTAAATCTTTTTGAGTTAAAGTTCTGATCTTTACGTTTTAAGATCAGAACTTTAACTCAAAAAGATATTATTAGGTATCAAAATATTAAAATATCATTAAAACCATACTTAACCTGTCTTTTTTTTCAAATGTCAACTTTTTTACCTACCTTTTGGATTATATGTTAAAGGAGATGTAGTCAATATAAGAGGCTTTTTTAGATATTCTACTGAAATAGGAGTGAAGATTGTAGGATAGAAAATTGTTATGGAAATCTTTATCTAGACTTGATTGGATATTTGCTTTTTATTAAGAGCCTGATTGACATTTTTGATTTTTTCCGAAGGTTTCAACGGCTAGAATTGCTAGTTTCAGCCCGAACGGCCACGTGTGTATTTTCTAAATTCCTTTCTATTCCACACACCGGTTTTGTAAAATTGTAATTACAGCTCTTGCTGCAATCAAATACAGTAGTCTGCGCTGTGAATATGCGATAAATATGCTGTATTTTTGCAGAGTTTTTTTACAGTGTATTTAGTTGGAATAAGGACTTATTATAAGTTAGCAGTTGAAAATCATCACTTCATTGGGTAATATCGTAGATAAAACAATGAAACATTCAATTAATAGCAGTGTCATTAAACTTATTTCAAGCGACAGACATATTGTAAACTTTTCCATTTTCAAAAAGAAGTGATGTAAAATTTCTTCTTTAAAAGTCGAATTTAACCCTGATAGACGAACAACTATAATTTGGCTATAAAAATAACTAATTAGATAAGAATTCAGAAACAATTTACTTTTCACACAATATATACATTCCCACACAATCATTTTTTTAATCAGCACGATGTGAAACGATTAGTGTTTCTGGAAATTTACCTATACCGACTATAAATTGAAACCACTCTCCTAAAATACATTATATCCCATACATACCACTTTTCTTAGTAGTCCCTGTACACCCTTTTCCCCTATACTTTTGTGTGGGGGATGGAGGGGGGAATAGAAGACCGTTATTTCTAGATTGTCGATTTATAGAGGAGGCTGAGAGGAGCGGCTGCGATATTGCTCGTTGTCGCCCAGTTATGATGGCAATATCTTTTAGAGGGTCGCTTCTTGCTGAATAGATCTCTTTTGTATAGACGGATTTATAAACTCGACATGGAAGTGGTTTGTGGGCGTTTTGCGAATGATCAGGGAGAAGTTTTTGGTTCGTTATGTTTAGTAGTTGTTGATGTGAGATATACGAGACGTTAGAAATTTTATGTTGAAAAATTTGTATGGTGTGAATAAAAATAAGGTTGTGTAGAAAACTTCGCCTTGGGAATTTTTGCGGTCAACACAAAAAATAAATTATTTGTATTATGTGATACTTGAAACATAGTTAAAAGAAATTAGTTATATAAAAAAGCAGTATCTTGACTGAGTATCTATTTTTTTATATAGATGAATTGATAAACTAGGCACGGGAAGTCAATTGTTGACGATGTTGGAGATTCAAGTTATAGGTGGCCGGGAAAAATTCTTTAAGTATTTTAGTTTACAAAAGTTGAGAGGTACTCAATAGGATTAGTTTTGCGCATTCCTGTAATATTCCTTTTTCTGCTATTTGACGCAGTTCTGCTAGTTTACAACAAATGTGAAAATTTGGCTGTGCAAGTCATTCATTTCGTTAATACTGTGCATTGGTATTATATTATTAGATAATAATTGAAACATTGATAAATCATCTATGTATGAATTTAATTTTGGACAAAATTATAACAAAAATATTAGTTTATCTTTACACATAAATCTACTGCATATCCAATGATTAACATTTTACAAACTGCATTCTCGATTTGAAAGTTTTTATCAACGGACCCCCTATTTTCCTTTCTGATCTAAAAATAAAACTCTTATCGCTTATATTGATGTATAACTGCGATTAAATTTCGTCTGTTCTAAATGTACATCCGGGGGGAGTTTCGATGGTCTATGCACACATTCAAATATGTAGTGGGTTTCTTGGAAAGATGTCCAAAAGATTCCTTGGACATACCAGATTTCTTTGATATAGCAATTCATATGATTTAGTATTAAGAAAATATATTTAAAGCTTTTTCTCAGTAATATTCCTATTTGTCTAAAATTAAATAGAAATTTTGGCATGGTTCGACTTAAAATACAAAATGTCCTACTTGCGGTCATTTTATTGTATTTCTTATATATTTTAAATTTATAACCGATAGAAGGACGAAAATATATCTTTATATTTAGGCATTGATAAAACTGAACTCATCTGACACTGATAATCTAAAAATTTTAAAAGATTTTAGTTATTTACTTGACAATTCGAAAGGCGCAAGGATCTTTAGCATAATTTTTTGTGGATTTTGAAAGTAATGATTTATTATGAAGATTTCATTTTGTATTATTAAGCGTTCTTACTTGTGGTTCAAGTTTTTAAAAAAAAATAGCATTTCGTTTTGTTTTACATGTATTTTGTTCAACAAATAATCTTTTAAATCCTAATAAAACGATTAAAATTTAAAAAAAACGACGAAACGACTAACGACTCAACAACTCTTTTATTATATTTTATAATTAATTGTAAAAAACGAGAAAAATGGATTTAAGAAGAAAAAAAGGTCAAAAAGTTAATTAAGTTAATATAATACTACGTATTATTGGGGTAGAATTTTAAGAAAAAACTGCTACTTTCCAACTCAGCAACGAAATCCTATTCCTGATTCATCTTAAATTTCTACTGTCCCAACAGAAACTGGACGTGTTATGTGATAATTACGAAGACCCTCCAGAAGCGTTGGTCATCGGTCATCTTCGTTCAAACATCGCATGAAATCGCTCGAAGCTATCTATTTCCAGAGACTAGAAGCACCTCCAATCCTCGGTGACTTCGATTCTAATTAATGGCCAAAGGGCTCGGAATGCAAATAATTCCCGAATCTACCGTGAGGGGGGTTGATTAACGAGGAATTAAGCCTCTTCACTTCACTGCTAAAACGCTGTCATCTTTTATCTACGGGGTTTTCGTAGAGCATATCTCTTTTGCGAGCGATGTGTCCATTAGGAGGCGTTTAAAAGGCTTGTTTGGATGTAGTACGAAAGAGCTTTTATGGTTTTTCGGTTCGGTGCTTCATTTTATTATCGCACTAATACAAGGGTTATTTGTTTGGGCGAGCAATCGTAAATTAAACGGTCGCTCAATCAGGTTCGGTTAGAATAAGAATAGCGATACGTGAATTTAGTATCTCTTTAATAGGGGGTTCAGTAAATAATGACTGTTTTAATTATCGTTTGATTGAGATATGTTAGTAGTTCAGGCTATAAAATTAAAAAAAAATAACTATTAAAGTTAACGTCAAAACTGTATAGCATGTAAAAAATATCATTTCATTGTTGTTATTGTAAAGAATTAAATTTCAAATTTGAATTTAAATAGTTTTTAAAGCCTTTAAGTTAAAAAAAAATAGTAAAATACATTTAATTATTTACTATAGTGACATAAATGTAATTTACATTTGTTAGAGAAACTAATGCATATCAATAACCGATAGGATCACTAATTCAAAAAACTTTTTACACTAAAAATTCACAAAATTCTTAAAAACACAGTAAAGAAGATTCACATAGCTTCTAAGCACATAAAAAACACTCCAACACTCATGAGACCCTTCTAAAAAATGTCGAACAAAATATATGAATATATAACACTAATTGTTTCTTGTGAATAAACCAAAAAAAAACAGTGAAAGCAGTAGGACTTATTCCTTTAATTACGAATTCACTTTCCTTTTCCCCTCGACCAATCTACCCAATGAAAATTACATCACCACTTCTTAGCCCAAGAAACCTCAACCTTATTGACCCCCACCAAAACTTCCTCCGCGTCTTGTTTCATTCCGAGCACAGAAGGCCCTCTGCAAACATCGGTCAAACTTTGGGTAGGGCTTGTCAATTTCCGTCTACGCCGGACCACCCTGGTAGACATTTTCCAAATGGCCGACCCCTGCTGTGTCGAGTGCTCGCTTCCTGTGTTTATGCAGTTTGTGCATTAGGGCCCACGCATTCGCTCTCCAGTGCCCACTTGTAGGCCCTCCCTTTTAGGAAAGAAGGCTACTTGCATTCCCTGGCGATATAATGGAATTGGGTTAGACTTCGATCTATTGATGTGGGAATGGAATGGCAAAGTTGTCAGCAATTGACAGGGCCCGATTATCGAAAAGGCCCGAGTCCGAGCTTACTTTACCAAGAGTCCATTAAATCTCTCGTCAAATTCAATGTTACGTTTAATTATGCTTTTTGCATTTATACAAAACATCAGTCACCATATTCATTCTAATTAATAAGTTCATATTCACCATTTCACTGCATAAAATTCTGCCTGATTCGTTAAAAAAGGATAATAAATTTAGCACATTTGGTAGGCATACTTTTTTTATAAATTCGCTTAAGGAATTATCTAAGATCATGAATTATCTATGCTACACCTATCAATTTAGTAATCTCTTCCATTTTAACTCTTTTAAAATTCTTAACAATCCGAATCTCTAATCCGCACTCACCCCTATGAGGAAACGATCCCTTTCAACCGAGTCTCCTAATTATGAATAGGATATTAATTCACTCTGCATAAGTCAGGGAGTCAGTTAGAAGGTCCCAGGTGCGGATCCCAGCGTACGGGCACGGACATTTGCGTTTTGTGTTTGTCTGTATTTGTTCTGAGTACAATGTGGCATACGTGCTCATTAAATATGAGGAGTCGAAAGTCCTGACTATGCGTAGCGTATACGATGCAGCTCGAAAGTTTCCCACTCAGGTGCCGACCTCGTTACTTGACCAGGGCTCTAAATTACGAGAAATTGGCTGTGTTTAAGCCCCACATGGTGGCTAACGGTCTGAAAAAGTACTAGATACCTACCTCTTCAAAAGCAATATTATTTCTAATTACGCTTTACGTCACAGATGTGCTCCTCAGTAAGATGACACCAACACAATAACGATCATAGAAACTATAGACTATTGTATCGATAAATTCACGCCAATTCTACAAACAACACCTATCCCTTCCTTTGAATATTCTAAAATCCAAAACGATTCTTAGTCCATAATGAGCTTTCCCAAATAAGAAAATGGCCTATAACTTGGCGAATTCCTCCCACATGATAAGGAAAGATTAATCTATCCGTCAAAATCCCCCCGGTTGCCAAACGGTCAAGGTGACTCAATACCTGCATGGATTTTCTGGAACTAGACGCAGGTGTTAAGCACGAATGGTTCCCAAGGGGATAGGGTGTTTGTACTTCATACTTTGGTGGCTTTGTTAGGCATGAATGAAAGTTGTTTTATAAGCCTGCAGAAACATGAAAATTACGATTAGTCCCACACTTTGATACTTTTAATGTATAATATACGAAAAAAATACTGCAAAAAATCCTTTTATTATACAGAAAATTTCTGACAGTAAAATTGTCAGAAAATATCCATAGTGCTACAGAAAAAGTATGTTGATAATTTTGAATCAAAACAGGTATAATCTATTCTCAACAGGTGCAATCTTTGTCAGTGGTTACATATTTTATCTGCTTAAAGCGAAAATTTATCTCTTGACAAATTGAGATGAAATTTCACAGTAAATTTCAGTTCTTTATTAACACAACAAATTTACAGTAAATTTCAGTAGTAATAAACAGGAAGTTTTTCTGTAGGAAAATAAAATAACAGAAACGTTATGTTTTCTAAGTGAATTTTCTGACAGTGATGTAGGCTAAAATTACTTATTGCATATGATTACAATAAAAATAATTATACAAGTAAATTTTCTTTTTAACTTTTCTCCTTTATAAGTTTATTATTATATATTTCAAAATCTTGGTCTAAACTTATTTCATATATAGTTTATCAAACCTATTTTTTACAACCTGTTAATTTATATTAAAATTAGTTTTACAGATACAAGAAAAAGTATTTAAATAAATGTAAAATATGTAAATTAATAACTTCAGTGTAAAATAATGATTAAGTATTTATATTTTTAATGAGAAATTTTTACACAGACCAATCCATAAATGAATAGTTCAAAACTATTGATTTATATAAACGAATAATATGTATTTTATTTTACAATAAGAACGATCACAGATGCAAGAAAAATATTTATTTATACATAAAATATGTAAATTATAGTTAAACTCATAGTTTCCTTGCACAGAAGCCACGACTATGGGCGGAGCTATAAAACGCGCGGAGCAATCAGATGAAGATAAAATTTCATCCGTTTTATTTTGTCTTTATCTGATTGCTCCGCGCGTTTTATAGCTCCGCCAATGGTCGTGGCTTCTGTGCAAGGAAACTATGAGTTTAACTTTAATAATTAATTGTGAAATTTTGCTAAATGCTAATATGTAAAATACGTAATATGCAATGCATGTATATTCAATAAACAATATTTAAATACACGTAAACTATGAAAATTAATAACTAAAATGTAAAATGTTGATTAAATACTCATCTCTTCTAATGAGAATTTTCTACACATACCAAACCACAAATGAATAGTCCAAAACACCACGAATCACCGCAAATTCATAGGATCTGACAGAAAATCCAATTTAGAAGCACTTAATGTGCAGACATTTGACTACCTCCCACAACGATTGACATGGTCATATATCACAGAGTAACTTCCCCCATTATACTGTTTTCCATCAGCACACGATGAAATCTAGGCACATAACTGGAGCAGTGCCACGCTTTTTGTTTCCATGTACTTTTTGTATTTTTGCTAATAACCTAGTAATTACAAACTCATTAATCTAACTTTATACAGACGGGAAGAGGAAAGGGGTAGGAAAAAAATTATCCAGTTTTACTGGCTGTGAAAAAAAAGTGTCTCAGCTTAATGATCAGTTTACAGAACTATGTTTCAAAGTTCATCGTCGCTGCCGTATAAAAAGAGATAGAATGGTAAAAAAAAAATCAACTGAGTCTGCAGATTAAAACAGCTTTCGGCACCAAAAAGTAGTAGTGGTGAGTAATTACATAGTTTCGAGCAAAGTCTGCGAACGATTGAAAAATAAAGGTTTTTTTCCTCCGTATTAGGTAATTTTTATTGCTATATGTGGCTTAAAACCACGTAAATTTTTAAATAGTAATTTTGTGTTTTTGATATGTTTCAGTGCAATAAAAACGTAAATTTCGATAGTCGTTTTTATATCTGAGCAATTAAGGTATTTAAGTAAAGTATTTATGATTAACGATAAATGTTTTAAGTTAGATAACAATTTTTTTATCAATTTTTTTAGGGGACCTGGTAATCCAATTATTTTGTAAGTTGAGATTGGCATAAATATTTTTTTTCAAATGAGTGTAAAACGATCTAAAACAGAGAGTTTAGACGAATATGTAAAAACTTTTAACCCTCTGAGGGATACAGACACATAAACCAGTAAATTGACTGCCAGGTTCTCCAGCTATAAACTAAAATTTTAAAAATACAAAATTTATAAAATTTTACTAAATTTTTAAAAATACAAAATTTATAAAATTTTACTAAATTTTTAAAAATACAAAATTTATAAAATTTTACTAAATTTTTAAAAATACAAAATTTATAAAATTTTACTAAATTTTTAAAAATACGAAATTTATAAAATTTTACTAAATTTTTAAAAATACAAAATTTATAAAATTTTACTAAATTTTTTAAAATAGAGGTGTCCTTTATAAGCTTATGCTACAGAAAAATCATTAAAAACAAGCAACTGAATTTTCAGTTCAATATTTAAATTTTAATATCATGAAGTGAAAACAATTTTACACTTCAGCCAATTTGCTTATCACTCAGGAGGGTTTTAAAAAATAATTTTTTATGTTATTTAATTTTCAAAAAATTTTGATGCATATTTTAAAACCTTTCTTCCAGTTCAGATTTAATTTTTTTTTCCAGTGCATCGATTTTTGTCAATTAAGACAAAAATTTTAAAAAAGGCATTGTTAAACACATTAATAATTAATGTAAGTAAGAAGAATTTTTAACTTGCGAATTTCACAATTCTAAAACTACAAACTAACTAGTATAATTAATGGGGATAATTTATTGTAACAGTTTAGTAACTGAACTCTACTATAGAATAAAGATATTAATCACGTTAATCATATAAATATTAGACTATATTTATATTCCATACTACGTTTATAAAGTAAAAAGAAGATTTTATAAAGGCTATGTTCGTGCATATGTCCATTACCCACTTTCATAGCTGAAACCACAAATGCTATAGACAAGTGTGATGCGTCAAAAAAATTCAGCGCATCGAAATTGGAAGACATTGAAAATCTCATAAAAAAAGTTATAATTCAAAATACTTTAATTATTTAAAAAAAAAAAACTTTAACATTTGATGCTCATATCGATAACTTAAGAAGTCCAATTTTTATTGGAATTAAATCACCATTGCCACTCACAACAATCGCCAGAGAAACTTTATTTCTATTAAATAAAATATTAAAAGGAAATTTATTTTTCTCTAAATAAAATCAGTTTGAATTACGTCATATAATGTAAGTCACAATGAGATTCTTTGATTTTTGGTTTAACAAGATGCACAATGCATTTTTTTTAAATGACTTAATTTTTCATTCGAATCTAGGCATTTATTAATGAATACGTTTTATTACTAATTATTCCTTTTGGCAAGGTTTTTTCATTGTCTTTTGTTTTTTAAATGGTTTAAAATTCATTCGTCGAAATAAAAAATAAATTTAGCAAACGATAAGTAATAATTATTGAATTTCCGATGAAAAGTAGATTTTTAATTCTGACAGGTTTTTTTTTAAGTTTTATATAGAACCAGTTACTTTGTCTAACGATTTTTTTATCGCATAGATTTTGTGTGGAAATTGTTATGAAAGTCTCTGTTACAAATCTACTTGTGGACTTAAGTGACAGTTTCTGTTACAAATCTACTTGTATCAATAAAAACAAAGATAATTTTTATGCTCAGCACCGCATGAGAATTTTGATGCTATCTAAACCAGTAATGGTGCCAGTTTTGGAAGACAAATGATTTATTACTTAAAGAAACATGCAATGTCAAAACTGTAATTGTAATAATTATTGAATGTTTGTTTTGGTATTAATAATAAAGACATTAAACTTTTCACATCTAGGAAATTTTAATAAAATCTCTCTGCTGGTAATCGACAGCTTAGTAACTACTTCAGTCCACTTACCGTCTGGTGTCATTTAGAGGCCCACATTTAAAAAAAAAGAGTGTTGCAGAATAAAAAAAAAGTGCTTTTCACTTATCAAACTGTTCTGCTATATATCAAATTTTATTGGAAATTTCGAGATATAAGTGAGACGTTAGAATATAAAACAAATTCCCCTTCGTTAACTAAAAAATATTTCAAAATAAAGTTAGTTGATTAATTGGGTTCTATATCAAAAAGCCTCTTGTAGTTTTAGAACAAAGAATTTCTTTAAAGTAAATGTTTGTGGAAAACGTTTTTTTTTTTCTTAAAGAGTATTTCTTAACTCATCCTTCATCGTCAGACACACAGTGTCAACTGTTACAATAAGAACCCCCCAAGAAATACGCATTTAAAACAAAGTGCATCTGTGTTGTTCTTCTTTTCTCTTTCTCTCTCTCTCTCTGGAGAAGCAACAAGAACTTTTAGTGAAAAGTGACTAAGTTCGAATAGGATTCTTTAAAATTTTTCAATTATTGTAATCCTAAACACGATGTGGTCGTGGTTTAAGATTGAAAAATCATTTCATTATGCAATTGATATTAGCTGATTCGGGGTTTTTTTTAAGGAACATGTATACATGCAATAATTCGTAAAATTTCGGAAATATATATATTTTTAATTCCACTCTACTTGTTGCCTAACAAAAGAGCTTCCAAAAAATATCCACGCTTCGTCAAATGAAATTTGCTAAAACAAAAAGGAAAAACAGAATTAAGAGAGTCAGTATGTCCAGTTTATTTATAACTAGTAGGTTAATATGTATAAGTAACTATGAAATTAAAAGGAGAAACAAAGTAATGGACTTAGAGAACTATATAACAATGGAATTCTAGATAGTGCTGTCGTTAGATTTTCCCTTTTCCATCGCTCATTTCTCAATTATCCCAATGCTTTAATGATTTTCACCAATCAAAATCCCATTTGCCTTTCAATTATTCCTGTTAAATTTCACCAGTTTATCTAATACTACAACTTATTTAAAATAAAAACATTTGGTCAAATAACCGTCCAATAAAATTCTTTCATTTTACCCACAGCACAAAATCAGATATTCAGTAAAAAGGCTATTCTCAACCAATTTCCACTCCAAAACAGCTATTTCAACTTCCCCCATCGTATATAAAAAACACCGAAGCATCACCAAAAATAAGGTGAGGAGCTCCAGTAATCACTCCCCCTGCACTGTTATCCAATTGGTTACTATAGCAACAATTGGATTCGCGTTGTCCACTGACTCCGATTATGAAGGCTACCCCAAAAGACGAGAGATTCTATATATTATTACAATGGCTAGACAGAGTTGTAACTGTTATTCTGTAAGTTTGTGTAAAAAAGAATGGCAAGGTTGGCATTTGGAGTTAGAAAAAGGTTAATTTTGAGTAGTCAAGCTCTTATCTTTTAACGATACCAAAGTGTGTTTATTTTAAAGAGCATATTTAATAAAGACCATTTCTTTACACTTAATGACAAAAATTGGAAAGAAAGTGAAAAATTCACAATTCGTGGTGGATTTTTTTCTAAGGGAAAAAAGAAAAATCGTTTACAAAATCAACCATAACCGTAGTTATCATAAATTGGCGTTCAACTACATACCCTAATGTGGTATTACTATTAATTAACAATAACCATACATAAATTTATTTTACTATGAATTATAATTAATTATAATTCATAAAATCTTATTAATGAGGAATCGGTAAATGGTATCTGATAATTCGGCCTTTGAAAATTAACCATAGGTTGTTTCAAATTGACCATAACGCACTCTGGTCAGTTAAGACCCACCTTAATTCACTTCTTTTTTTTGTGTTTGATCATTTTTAATTTACTAAAACGCATTGTTGCATTTTGGAAACTCGATTAACATTTTGATCTTTGGTTTTAACATATGAAAACTAAATAAGTTTTTTGTGTCAAAACGACTAGTTATAATTTTGTCAAACCAACTCACTGCTATCCCTACCCTTGCTCAACCAACAGGATCAAATAACTCATCTGCGATTGTTTATTTATACTCTGAGAGAGATATTACTCGGAAACTCTGCAGGTTTCGCAGAAAAAGATCTGGAATGAGCTTTCCAGGGCAAAGTGTTTTATATGGGGAATGGGGCTGTTAATTTTGCTGAAATAGTTTCCCGGGGAGAAGAGGATTTTATTTCTTCAAGTTTTATCGAATATTTATTAATAAGTAAGGTTTTTAGTACTTTACAGTCGTTTACTGGTATTTAATTGTTTTCTTGTATCGTCTGAAATGGTTTGAGGGTTTATTGGTAATTTTAACTATATACTTTAATATCTTTTTGCTATTCGAAAAAGTTAAAACTGTTTTAGTTAAAGTGTATGTTGTATAAATTACTTTGTTAACAGGTAACTTAATCATCCAACCATTATCAAGTTAAAATGTATTATCTCTAACATAAAACTGGGTGCGGAAGCTCAGAGGACGACATACCATTACCCGCGTCGATTTTTATTTCAAATTCCCTGACTTACATTTCCTCAAAGAACAAACCATTTGATTTCATTGTATACCTTGAAAAATTGAATATTTAATTTGTTTACTCTTATAATTTCACCTTACTACTATCTACCGTCTACTACCGGGCCTGCATACGTGATAATAAACTGGACAGCTTAACTAAACTCCTATTTAATGTTTAGTACTGTTTCTGGACAGATATTTTATTCATTCCTGTTTACCTGGATTTTCCATGAAATCTCTTCCGCCGCGATTGTAAAGCCAGGAAAAGATTTACCTTAACTCCCTTCAAGATCTCTTGTTCCGGAACAGGACAGAATACATGATTTCCTGTAAATCTGAAAGAACTCGACTCATTTTTTTTGTTGCAAATTTTATTATAATTGTCAAGAAGTACGTTAAAATAAGCTACAAATTTCAAATTTTGTTTATACTTCTTGTTATTTTTTACCTAGAAGTTAAACTAAAAGAACTGATTGGACCAGTAATATATAACCTATTTACCTATTTCCTTTTTAATTTTTAATTAGATAATTAGTAGCCTACTGCTGGAATTATCTAGAGTAAATTCATTTCTTAAGTGTAACCCAACACGTATTTTAGAAGGTAACAATTTTTTTAAAAAAATGGCTTGATTATGTTAAGAGTGATGATCAGATACATAAAACATTATTTTTTGTATCAGAATATCTCTAGAAGCATTGTCTTAACACTTATCAAGGTCGTAAAATCATTCTGAATAGGCTTCATAAAATTGTAACTATTAGAAGTAATTATGTTTTAAAATTCTTAGCATTAGACCTTTTGGTACTATAATGGTATACATATTTAATATAGGCTTTCATGTATACCATGATGTGTTGTTAGATTATTGGCTCTTGTATGAATACAGGGATAACCAGTAAAAAGGCCTAGAAAAACACTTTTACCGTTAATAAACATAAAGCAATTTTTTTTCTTTCACATAATTAATTCAGTAAAACACTTTACAAAAACAACTCTATAAGAAAAACTAAAAGTTTACCTTCATTGAAAATTTAATCATAAAATACACACTTAAATTTATATTGCGGTTCGGCCCACATCTTAAATTAGTTGACACAGTCTTCATGAATTAATTGCAGTGAAGTATCTTTTTCGCTTAATCCCTCCTTCACTAAAGAGCGAATGAGACACCTACTTAACTTTAATGTCTTACCAAAAAAAACCTTTAAAAAATTAAAAGATAAAAATAAAAAAAAATCGGAAGCGATCATTATTTTTATGAAAAGCAACTGATGTTTTTACACACGTAGCTTATTATTGGTTTTTCGCCTCTGTGTGACAACAATGTGTACTTTAATCGCTGCTCTATTGATCGTCCCTCCTATCCTAAAGAGAGAGAAAAAATAATTAACCTGCACTTTAATGACTCATGAAACTGTGATTAAATAATTGATGTTTTATTACTCGGTGATTAAAAACTGAAGAAATAAATTGACGGTGAATGGGGACGGGGAGTGAAGAAAAAAAATTAGAGTTTTCATAAAAAATACTCGTTTTTATGTATTTTTTTAACCACGTTGTTTAAACTGGAGGTGTGGGGTAGGGGAGTTTGAGCTTTAAGGCAATATTTAATTTTGCTTTAATTTATTTGCAAAGTGGTTTATAATTTATATATGAGGGAAAGGGGTTTTAATTTTTAATTAAAGTTTTCGGAATTTATTTGATTCTTGTTTAGGGTTGAATAAAGTTAACAGTTTGAATTGGAGAATGAATTTTGAATTTTTTAGGTGATGTTGTATTTTCCGTTACATAATACTTAATAAATGGCTGTTAGAGTAAAAAATACTCGACATTTTTATAAATTTAACAATAATTACAATGAGATAGTATTTTAAAAGCATATATGTTTAAAATTTTATTTCAATGTGGTTATAGGCTGTATGTTTTTTATTTATTTTTGAATATGTGTGTCTTAGTCATCTTGTTAAAATCAAAATAGATAAATAATGATTTAATCAGCAAGTTTTTTCAGCAAAGTTAAATAATTTAAACTTCATTTGTATGAACTCTGGTTCAACCCCTTTTGAAAAGTAGGAAACTAATTAATGTTATAAATGGTACGGAGTCATGATATTTTAATTTTAGTTTTATTATTTTTGTTACAAAAAATAAACGGTATTAAATACATTAAAAGAAAAAAAATCACACAAATCCGTAGACACACAGGCTGAAGAGCAACAGATTTACGAGATAAAAATCTCTTAGCCAGCATATAAATCCAGTTCTGATATTTTGGCAGCGATTTCGAGATCCAAAGCCAACTTCAACAAACCTCCCTTAAAATCCGCTGCTTACGAAAAATACAATTCCACATCAGTTTCTAACAAAAATCATGTTTCCGGTGTCAATTCCACGCACTCTCTAATGGAAATTCCGCTCTCTCTCTCTCTCTCTCTCTCTCTCTCTCAAGACATTCGGAAGAGAATCACCTGCCGCGAACATCCTATAACTTCCCGAATTCCGTATCAATGATTCAGAAAAAGTTAAGCCCTGAATATATAGAACTCAAAAGTACCTCACCAAAAGCGATGGCCGTTCAGGAAGACTTCGCCACCAAGGAATTCATCTGAACAACCCAAACTTATAACCTAAAAGAAGAGACAGTCTCGCTCTTTTCCGGAATTTTGATCAGGACGGGGCAAAGTTCTTTTGCCTATAACCACCCCGCTTTACATCTCTGAGGATATTCAAAAAAGAGAAGGGATTGATTTACACCACCCTCTGAATCAGCATTTCGTTCCATTTTTTTTGTGTTCGAAAAGAAGAGTTGGAACAAAGAACGCAGGATAGATGGATGAGTTTTGTATTCAAACACCTCTGAAAAAATATTTCAAAACTGCGGATTACGGCTTGCTGGAGGATCTTTTGGGTGGTAAATGTATTCAACAACTTTTACGCGTGGTATGAGGGACTGGTGTCAGATGCGGAGATGTGTCGATGGACGACTTTATTTTTTAGTGTTCCTTTATATATTCGCTATTGCTCGCAGGTTGGTTTTGAAGCTTTGGATCGGAGAATATAAGAGATTTGGGATTTTTTTTTTCATGTGCTCCCTTTGAATATATATGTCGCTCTGAGGTGAGGATCCCCCCACTTTCTCTTGAGAATTCGCAGTTCTTTTAGCAGGATGAATACGAAACGCTCTCGAATAAAGCTCCCGGTGACTTTGGAAGTGGCAGTTTTGCGAGTGCGGAATATGTTGGATTGCAACTTCTTTTTCGTTCTGACAAAACTAGATAGACTTTGCCTCTATTAACTTACGAAAGATACACTGAATTTTTTTTCAGGAAGCGTATTTAAGAAAATGTTGTTGCTGTTATGTGATGGATGCGTTTTAAAAGTATCGTGGATTTAAAGATAAAAACAATACAATTTTATTTTTTTAAACTTTAAATAAACCAAGAAAATTTTCATACATTTTGTAATATTTACTGACTTATAATACGAAATCGGTCTTCTATAGTTCATAGGCTATGTCCTCACTACGACAACAAACGCCACAAAGGCAACAAAAGCAACAAAATTTGGCGACCGCCAAAGGCGCCAAGCGATGCAATAGCATGGGGGCTGACTCTGCCAAGTTGCCAAATTTTGTTGCATTTGTTGCCTTTGTGGCATTTGTGGCGTAGTCAGGACATAGGAAGATATCTTTCGTATGAAGATTTTTTTATGAATAGTTCTTATGAAGTTTTTTTTCTGTTAAAATTGGGCAATTGGTTATTTGTATTTACTTTAAATAAATACTATATCTTTTAGTTGCAAATACAGTAGAATCCCGTTTATCCGAATTCCGGTTATCCGAAATTCGGCTTAACCGAAAGGCTCCGAATTTTTTTTTTTGCTAAAATATGAAATGTATACGCATAAATAAAGAAACACCCAAAAAATAAATACGTACTTACGAAGTTGGGTTTATTTCTCAAAATATGCAGTAATTTTTTATTTTTCTGCTGCTCGCACACACAATTTTGGTTTGCTTTAAAGCCGCCCTGTCCCGCCATCGTCTGAAGTAGTGGTTGTATTTACTTTAAATAAATACTATATCTTTAAGTTACAAATACAGTAGAGTCCCGTTTATCCGAATCCCGGTTATCCGAAATTCGGCTTAACCGAAAGGCTCCGAAATTTTTTTTTGCTAAAATATGAAATGTATATACGCATAAATAAAGAAACACCCAAAAAATAAATACGTACTTACAAAGTTGGATTTTTATTTCTCAATTTATTTCTCAAAATATGCAGTAATTTTTAATTTTTTTTGCTGCTCACACACACAATTTTGGCTCGTTTTAAAGCAGCCCTGTCCCGCCATCGTCTGAAGCAGTGGTTGTATTTACTTTAAATAAATACTATATCTTTTAGTTACAAATACAGTAGAGTCCCGTTTATCCGAATCCCGGTTATCCGAATCCCGGTTATCCGAAATTCGGCTTAACCGAAAAGCTCCGGAAGGCTTGCGCTTCTATGTATCTAAGGGACTGATCTAAGATTTTTGTAGCGTATCCGTATGCGAAATGCTGCACTTACTAGACTCGGAATTAGGAAGCACTTCATAGGTCCCTTTCGGCCAATAAGAACGAGGCGAACACTATGACTTCAAATTTTCTCTTCTCCAGCGTTTTTCTAGGTGTGAAGTGGATGATTCCCGATTAACCGAAAATTCCTATGGAATCTCGATTAACCGAAAGTGTTTCGGTCCCGTACCTTTCGGATAAGCGGGACTCTACTGTACTTAAGAAACCAATTTTGAGTAAAGTTTTAACCAAGTCTTTAACATGTTCATTATAAAAAGGAATTTTAAGGACTTATTCATTAAAAATGGGTAAAACTGGTTTAAAAAGAAAACAATTTTAACATTTTTTTTACTTAATTTATTACTTAATTTGCACTTATTCCTTGAAAATCATAGACTTTTAAATTGAAAACTATTTTCTTTTCACTCTGTAACAAAACTGTAAAATGACATCATATATTGCAGTTACTTTTTACATCACAGTGTTGTTATGTTAGTCTTACGACACATTGATGTTTTCGTGGCGTAAAGAGCCACATAACCAACTTATCCCAATAGCAACAGAGAAGGTAGGTGCCTCCAATCACTACTAGACAAACATTCACTGCAGACATCAACTGCTGCAAACATTTTCGGCGGTAGAGCACAACGAATTCTACATCAAATGTAAGTTGGCAGCACAGGGTGATGGCAGTAATTTTACCATCACCATGTGATCGGTAAATTAAAGATTTTGTTTACAGTGTACGTTGCAGCATTTACTACTAGAAAAGTAGCAAAGTAGCACTAAAATACTATGATCCAGAGTTTTGCAAGTTACTCCAAATGGGTTTTGAATGAGCAAAATGAAGAAATCAAAGAAGTGACATTTTTTCGCCTTGGTAAAAAATCTAAGGAGTTGTAAATCTAAGTAAATTTAAGTTAAATAAAAAAAAATTTATTATCTACCACCTTCACTAATAAACCCATTTTAGATGTACACTTTTTCTAAAACATATTAAAACGTTGTTGTTCTCGGTTTATTCTAAACCATTAACAAATTCTAAATTTTATTCTAGATGATACCCAGTATACACCACCAAAATCCATTTCAATATCATTTTAAGCACCAGTACTTCGTCATTCGCTTAAGAGGCCAAATATTTGTCGCAACAAAACGATATATTAAAGCTCTAATTTACAAGGGAACCTGTTCAAATATTTTTTTGACAGGATAACATTCCAAGGATTAAGTAGACCTTCTTCAGGCCATTCTTTATTTCGGGACAAGAAACCGTTTCGACGATCACTCGCAACAAGTTCATTGATATTTGTTGAAAGACGCCAACAGCTGGTGAAATAAGGATGAGATCTCTAAAAATAAGTCTCAATTTATCCCAAGAATGTGGTCCCCCTCTGTTCCTTATGAGCTTCGATGGTTTGATTTGAAAAAATAGTAACTGACACTCTACTTTCTCTAATTAATTTTTTTTAGATTAGTTTAGAAGCTCTATTATCTGTTTATGAAGACGCACGTACTAATTCGATGACACTTACTGATTACAAATGAATTTGAATAACTAAAAATTTCCATGCCAGAAAAGAGATTTAAACTTGCAGATTTTATAGTGTGTTATTACTACTCTATCGTTTACCGTGTGTAAAATATTATTGGAAAAAAGTTTAAATGTCGATCATAAAGATAGGAAATTGTGATTCATTTTAGCTCTTATAGCTCTCATTTTAGCTCCTCTACCAAACTTGGTTTAGAGCAGGTTTAATGATATTTCTATGTAAAACTCTGCGTCACAGAAACATGGTATCCGTTTTCCGAATTAGCAAAAGAAAATCATTACTGCAGAAACGATTTATCAATGCTTTTCAATACAATTCTAATAAATTAGATTTTTAAATATTTACCTTTTCAAACATTTTCTTTAAAAGTTTATTTTCAACAAAATTTTAATTCTACTTCCAAAAGCTTCCAAAAAAAGTTTAATAAAAAAAAATTAATGTACCCCTCCAGCTCTTAATCATAACTACAGATTTTTAAAAATCTTTAAGTTACAACTTTCTCATATTAACAGAGCACCAAGGCAATGGGACGAGATTGAGGGTAATTTTTTTTCTTGCTCAATGGTTTTCGTGTTTGCTTAAAGCAAGACAAGCTTAAAAATCCTTGGCTTTTGCACAAGACTCCTTTGACTTTTTGATTGGTTTCTTAGTCCGTGGCATGTTTTGAAATTTAGTGTCTACTTTTGCTCTTTTTTCACCTTCCTGTCTTACTTTCATTATAAACTAACTGCGATAAACGATCCTCTAACAACTAAAACAACATATACATATCAACAACTGTATTTCAGGACTTGAATGGTTCACATGTTTCATACGTGATAAAAATAGTAGCCGTCATATTTTGAAAGTTGGGGTAGGCGTTATTTTTATTTTTAATCAAATAGGCAAGCTGAGTTTAGGCAATACCTCTTTTAGAAATGATATTTATACAACTCAAATAATGACGTCACTGTGGTAGGTTGACTTAAATTGCTCTAGTGTCCATAAAATTTCCAAACCTATTATTTCAAATAGTTTAAAGTGGTTCATCGGCTACCTATCCAAAGTCATTTGTGAAAAGACAACCAGTGTAAATGTTTTCTTTTTTAAAGCTGTTGGCTCGGGTAGTAACTCATTGCAATTAATAAGTTACCTGCTCTATAAATGTTGAAAATAAGAAGAATTTCGCAGAATAGAATTTAGCAAATGTATTTAATCACGAAATAAAATTATGGTGTCTGGAAAAATTATGTGCATTTTTAAAATTCATTTTAAGATGTTTTTTCCCCTATATAATTGAAAAAGTTTTTGAACTGCATTTATGTACCTATTCCAGTTATACTATTATTAAACTATTTTAAAATGTTCCTCTAAATGTTCTGTACATTACACGTGCATAACAGATTTTAAGAAATATTGAAATAAAATATTTTTTTCAGAATATTTATTAGCAACCGAATTGATTCGGTGAAATGCTCTATTAAGTTATATCTAAAAGGGACATAATTTAGAATTTGATACATCAAACTATTTTTTACTTAAAGAACTATTTATCAACGGTATAACATATATTGTAGGCCTCTTAGACTTTTCACATTCATACATACTTTAAATATACGGTTAAAATATCTATTTCACTGCATCTTTCAAAACCAAAAAGGTTAGAAATTTGTTTCTAAACTTTTATTCACATATACCGCATTAAATTCTACTTAAAACTTGTTCAACGCAATAGAAAACGCTTTGTGAATAAATGCAATTTTTCTTCAATAAATATATCATTATAGTTTAACAAAATACATTTGATATTATTTTATATGTATTTTAATGGTTTAAATGTATTGCTATTATTATATGATCGATCTATTTTTCTGTTTTATTTGCTTTTAGACTTTTCTTCCATTGCAAACTTTTAGAGGATATTATAGTAATTTAAACCTGTATGCTTATGTACTCACAATAAAAGTTAAAGTATAATATATGAAGAATATTTTAGACTTCCAAAGAAAATATTTGTCATTTAAACGGGTGAATATTTTCCAGTCTTTAAAAGTAGATATTTATATTTTACATAGTTCCGATTACCTTCATATTCAATAAGTTATGAAAGAACATGTCCGTTTTAAATATATACATGTTTGGTTTACTACTCAAACAACAAGTTTGCCTTTATATATGTTTTTCTTACAGTATTGAAATAGTACTGCGTATACTAGAATAATTAAGGTAGTGATTTGATTACCAGCATCAAGTTAGTACATGCTCTTAAAAATACAAGCGTTTTTAAAAGATTAAACAAGTTATCAGAATATAGCAGAATATAGTTATGAACATAACCAAATCCTGTTTTAAAGAGTTTAAATAAATAACTTTAAATCATAAAAGTTTAAGTACAATAAATCCAATTGAATCTTTTATTAATATTTTTTATTAAAGTTTGTGGGTGATTTTCTCATAACGTTACATTTTGCCATTAAATTTATGAACATTCATTTTCATTTTTCACCAAAAGTATTATTTAAAATAATTATACAATGTATCAATTAATGATCAACAACAAAGATTTTTTTTAACATAAAACAATGTAATGCTAATATTTAGATTAAAAAAATCACGGGATAAATTAGGGCTAGATTATTTTTTATACCTTGTGAGTATATAAAATGAAAATATTGTCATGTGAAAGATACAACAAATGGATACGAAAACTAATGTTTTAAGAAAATCACTCTTGTTCGCTAGTTGCTATTCATTATAAAATATTTAGTATTTCTGTTTGACCAATAAATAGTTAATGTTATATGAGTAAATTTTTTGACAAAGCAATTCATTTGTATGTGCTTCTCACCTTTACATCACACTGGAATCTGCAATGCTTAAACGTAATGACTCGTGAAATAAAACACATTTCCATATTTTCGTTTCACAATAAAGAGCTTCAAATTACCCCCATCCCCTTCAATGAAAAAAAAAACTTTATTTCCACTTTATAGCCTACACATTTAAATTGAACCCAATTTGAAAACAAATGAGTTGTCTCAATACGAGGAAAATTTATTTCCGAAAAAAATAATATCTGCTTGAGAAAATAAACATGCGGGGAAAAAATTATGACTCTTCCCAAATATCATATATATCTATATCTATGTATGTCACTCGAACGAGAATGTTTGAAGTAAAAATAGAAATGGGAGGAAAAAGACATTAACATCCAATTGGTTGAGCATTAAATAAAATCCCTTGTTGAGGCTATTTAAGCTTTCGTCCAATCGCAAAGCATTTTGGGAAGCAGTAGCCCATAAAGCGACATTTAGAAGATGAGTAGATTCTTTGAAATGATTCCGGGGGAATTTTTTCGTTCTATTTTTCGTTATCTATCCCTTTCTTCTCCCTCGTTTTTCTTTATCCTTCATTGGTTACACAAAAGAACAAAGAAATGGAACAAAAAATGTGGCAAAAAATGTCTGCCTGAACCATCGCGTGAACAAGTTACCTTACACCATTCTGGAAAACGAATTGATAACCCCCGCAGGTTAACTGTACAAATCCTTAAAGTATTATTTTTTTTCTAGAGTTCGTTTTCTCAGAGTGTTTTTTATTTCTATTTTTTCTCTTTCCCTGGAAAGTCTTTCTTTTCTTCTGTTAATGTTTTTGGCAGTGTATTTTTTGCCCCATTATTATTCTTTCTTTTACTTTTTGTCTGTCTTCGAATGGCATTGTAACGGATATTATTTCGTTTTGCTGTGTAATCTTTTGTAAAATTATTTGTCAGCGAGTACAACAATAATGGATTTGAGTTGTTGTGAGGAATGAAATGGGAAAAATTATTGTG